>JAVSCE010014606.1:0-287721 GCA_032199065.1 Smutsia gigantea | reverse complement strand
TTTCTATAATAGGTGTTTTATTCTTTGCCTTTAGTTAGAATTTGGATGGTCTTCTTTCTTTGCTATGATTTTATTTTCTCTGGTGACATCTTTTTAGCCTTAGGTGTGCTTCCATCTAAAGCAGTCCATTTAAGATATCCTGTAGTGGTGGTTTATGAGAGGCAAACTCTCTCAACTTTCGTTTGTCTGGAAATTGTTTAATCCCTCCATCATGTTAAATGATAATCGTGCTGGATACAATATTCTTGGTTCGAGGCCCTTCTGTTTCATAACGTTAAATATATCATGCCATTCTCTTCTGGCCTGTAAGGTTTCTGTTGAGAAGTCTGATGATAGTCTGATGGGTTTTCCTTTGTAGGTGATCTTTTTTCTCTCTCTAGCTGCCTTTAATACCCTGTCTTTATCTTTGATCTTTGCCATCTTAATTATTATGTGTCTTGGTGTTGTCTTCCTTGGGTCCCTTGTGTTGGGAGATCTATGAGCTTCGGTGGACTGCGAGACTACTTCCTTCCCCAGCGAGGGAAAGTTTTCAGCAATTATTTCTTCAAAGACACTTTCTATCCCTTTTTCTCTCTCTTCTTCCTCAGGTACTCCTATAATGCGAATATTGTTCGTTTGGATTGGTCACACAGTTCTCTTAATATTCTTTCATTCCTAGAAATCCTTTTATCTCTCTCTGCCTCAGCTGCTCTGTACTCCTGTTCTCTGTTTTCTATTCCATTAACAGTCTCTCGCATCTCATCCATTCTGCTGTTAAGCCCGTCGATCGCTTGTCTGATTTCTGTATTGTCTTTCCTCAGTTCCCTCACTTCCTCCCTCAGCTCTTGCACATTTCTCTGTAGGTCCATCAGCATGGTTATGACTTTTATTCTGAATTCTTTTTCAGGGAGGCTGTGCATTTCCATCCCTTCAGACTCCCTCTCTGGGGTTGTCTGGTTGATTTTGGTCTGAACCATATTCCTCTGTCTTTTCATGGCTGTATAATTTGGTCACTGATAGTTGCCACGTATGTCAGCTGGGCTCTTTAAGACTTTAAAAAGAGAAGAAAAAAAAAGAGAGAAAAAAAAGATAAAAATAGAAAAAAAAGAAAGAAGGAAAGAAAAAAAGAAAAAAAAGAAAGAAAAGAAAAAACAAAAACAAAACAAAAAAAACAAAAAAAAATGCCCACCAGATGTAGATTCTGTGGGAATGCTCTAGGTGGCGCTATTGCCCCACTATTCCACAGCTGTGGCTGCACAGCTCTGCAGGGCCCTTTATCGCTCTGGCAGGGGTGGGAACGAATAGGAGGCTGTTGATCTCAGTGAGAAGTGTAAGTATGGCTACGCTTCCTCAGTCGCCAGCTAAGGCGTCTGAAACTCCCCAGGACTCCCAGCCTGCTGTGCTGAGTGTGCTGGGGCGATCCGGCTCCTCCGCTGGGCTCCTGTCTCTTTAAGACCGCTGAGGAAAGCGCGCACTTTTTTTTTTCCTTCCCGGAGCCGGCTGCAAGCCCCCTGGCGCGTTCCCCGCTCAGATCCTGCCCCTCTGTCTCTCCAATCTCCGCTGCACTGTGCAATGTGGGTCAGCGCTCCCCGCGCAGATCACCGGGGCTGGCTACTTCGCGGGGTGCACTTCCACTCCCTCCCGGCTCTGAGTCCTCTCCTCCCGCCGGTGCGCTGGAGTGGGGGAGGGCTCGGGTCCCGCCGGGTCGCGGCTCCGTATCTTACCCGCCTCTTGGGGTGCCGAGTCCTCTCGGGTGTAGCTGCATGCCGTGTGCTTTCCTGTGTATTCTCGTCTCTCTTTTAGGAATAGATGTATTTTCTGTGTTTTCGTAGATAAATATAGTGTTGGGAGGCGATTTCTGCTGCCCTGCTCACACCGCCATCTTCCCGGAAGTTCCAGCCTGGGATGTCTTCAAGATTAGCCAGAACCCCTTAATCCTGGTGTTTCCTCTTAATAATTGTCCATTCATTGACTCCCAAACTTCTCCTTGGCTATAAATTCCCATAACTCATGCTGTTTTCAGAATTAATCCCATCTCTATCCACAGCCTATGTACTCTTATTGCAGTATTCCTAAATAAAATCTGCTTTTACCATTTTGACTGCTGTGAAGCTCTGTTTTTTCTTTGACATACGTCATATTTCCTCATTTCTTTGTATTTGAATTGGACGTGTGTGTGCGTGTGTGTGTGTGTGTGTATTTATTTGTTTGAATTTATTTGAGAGTGTGACCTCGTCTCCTGGAGGCTCCTGGGCATTAAGAGCGAGGCCCCTTCCCAGGGGGCACTTTCCATGCTCCATGTGGCTTTTCCAAGCACACTAGTGTTGCCCTTGACTGGTGTTCAGTTCTGAGTTGAGGTTTAACTTGGGCAATGAGCTTCCTTCATCTTCCTTTTGACCTTATGCCAGGAGGGGGAGCCACTAGCACACGTCTGCGCAGTCACGCTCACCACCAGTAGGCCCACAATCTCTTTATCAACTGGCAACTAAGAAAAGTTCTAAACTCATGATTCATTTGGCATCTGAGAGTGTCTCTGGGTCTGCAGTCACTGCTGTGAGCATAGGTCTGGGGCACCTTTCATCCTCACAGGGAGACCTGGGGAGGCAGATGATGCTCAAATCCATGGTCCTCAGCAGAGCATGAAAGCCTCTCCCAGGGCGGGAGCCCCAAACTCCAAGTTTCCCTGTGGACAGTGGGGAGGGGGGCTTGGGAGGCTCAGGGCTTGGGGCTCCTGAACACTTGATAAGCTGTTGCTTTCCGCGGGGCTCTGCCAGCAGAAAGCTCCTGGGACGTGACAGCTCAGCCTTCCCCGTAACAGTCCCACCACCTGCATAATGACTCAGGTGCCCCAGGAATGAGATGGAAACTGTTTCATCTTACTGGAACCCATTGCTTCCACTAACCCTCAGCCAAGGACTATATTGGAAAAAGGAACTTAGTTACACTGGGTTGTTCATAGAGAGACTGGGAAGGCTGAAGGGAAGGCTTGGGGCTTTGTACCCTTGATGAATGCTTGTTAACTCATCCAATGGTATGCCTGCAACACTGCTCATGAGCTCGAGACTGCAGTGTGTACTTACATTGTTAGTGGTGACTCGGGATATAGCCCTAGGACCTTACCCTTGTTGCTATTGTTTCCATCAGAAAAACAGTTTTCATTAATGCTTTCTCAGGTTACGGTGAGGTGAATCTGTAACTCTCTAAGGTGGTATACTGAGGGCAATGTGAAGCCATAGAATACCATGGAGAATCTCTTTGAAGTGTCCATTTTACTGGAATGTTTCATGTCAATGTTTTACATTAAAATCTACATACATAAAGAATAGATGAGAAAAGTGGAGTAATTTGTGTATAAAAATGCAACTCACTTTTGAGTATTTATTTTGTAACCTGCAACTTTGCTTTGTTCTTTAGTTCTCATATTCTTGTTTTTGGTGGAATCGTCAGGGTTTTCTACATAAAAGATCATGTCACATGTAAACAGAGATGATTTTATTTCTTTCTTCTGAGTTGAATGTTTATTTATTTATTTTTCTTGCCTAATTGCTCTGGATAGGACTTCTAGTATTATTATGAATAGAAGCAGTGAGAGTGGGTATCCTTGCCTTGCTGTTGATTTTAGAGGAAATGCTTTCAATTTTTCACTATTGAGTATATTAGTTGTGGGTTTTTCATATACAGTCTTATTATATTGAGAATAAGTAATCTGAAAGGAAAATAAGCGCAGAATGCTATTTATCATTGCACCACAAAAATTACTTAGGAATAAACTTAACTAAGGAGGTGGAAAACTTATACACTGAAAACTATAAAACATTGCTGAAGGAAATTAAAGAAGACACAGATAAATGGAAAGATATCGTATGTTCATGGACTACAAGACTTCATATTGTGAAAAAATCCATACTACCGAGAGCAAAGTACAAATTCCATGCAACATCTATCATAATCCCAAAGGCATTTTAAAAAATAGAAATAGAAAAACAATCCTAAAATTCATATGAAACCACAAGGGACCCAGACATTTAAAATAATCTTGAGGAAGAACAAAGCTCAAAATTCATACTTGCTTACTTCAAAACAGTCTAAAGCTACCATAACCAAAACTGTATGGTCTGAATATAAGGATAGACATATATACCAATGGAGCAAAATAAAGAGCCCAGAAGTAAACTCATGTATATATGGTCAAATGATTGTTGACAAAGGTGCCAGGAATACACAATGGAGAAATATAGTCTCTTTAAGAATTGTGTCAAGAAACTGTACATCCACATGCAATAGGGTGAAACACGAATAATATAAATGGAATCCTTATGTAATACCATGTGCAAAACTAAATTAAAAAATCAACATAAGAACTGAACTGCAAAACACTTAGAAGAAAACATAGGAGGAAAGCTTCATAACATTGGTCTTAGCATTGTATTCTGGGATATGACACCAAAAACACAGGCAACAAATGCAAAAATGAAGCACTGGGACTGCATCAAACTAGACAGCCCGTACTCAGCAAGAGAAACAATCAACAGAGTAAAACGGCAACCTATGCAATGGAAGAAAACATTTAGAAACCATATATTTGATAAGGATTAATATCCAAAATTCATAAGAAAGTCCTATAACTCAATAACAAAACAGACAAATAATCTCATTAACATATAGGCAAAGGGCTTGACCAGGCATTTCTCCAATGAAGACATACAAACAGCCAACAAGTATATGAGTAGATGCTCAACATCGTTAATCATTAGGGAAATGCAAATCCCAAAGACTTCATGCCTATTAGGCTGGCTAATAGCAAAAAACAAAACAAAAGTTAATACGTGTTGGTGAGGTTGTAGAGAAATTGGAACCCTCGAACACTGTTGGCAGGAATGTAAATTTGTACATCTGTTATGGACAATAGTATGGAGTTCCTAAAAAAGTTAGAAATAATAGTGACATATGACCCAGCAATCTAACTTCTGGGTACATATGCAAATGAATTGAAATCAGGGTTTTGAAAAGATTTTTGCACTCTCTGTTCCCTGTGTTATTGTTAACAATGGTCAGGATATGAAAACAACCTTAGTGTCCACTGACAGGTTAGTGCATGAAGAGAATGTGGTGTATACATACAAGGGAATATATATTTTTTTCATTAAAATTTTTTATATGTATTTTTTATCAAGGTATTATTGATATACAGTCTTATGAAGGGTTCACATGAAAAACCAATGTGGTTACTACATTTACCCATATTATCAAGTCCCCACTCATACCCCAATTCAGTCACTGTCCATCAGTGTAGTAAGATGCCACAGATTCACTGTTTGCCTTCTCTGTGCTACACCCCGTGACTCCCCACACCAACTGTACTAAACATAATACCCCACAATCCCCTTCTCCCAACGTCCCCTCCCACCCAGCCACACCCCTCCCCTTTGGTAACCACTAGTTCCTTCTTGGAGTCTCTGAGTCTGCTACTATTTTCATGCAAGGGAATATTATTCAACCTTAAAAATGAAGGAAATCATACAGTTTGCTACAAATGGATGGACTTAGAAGACACCATGCTACTTGAAATTAGTCACCAAAGGGCAAACAGTGCATAAGTCCTATTATTTGAGGCATCTAAAATAATGAAATGTACAGAAGTAGACAATAAGATACTGGTTATTTGGTGAGCAGGAGGGGGGCATGTGGAATTTTTTCTAAATGGGTATAAAGTTCAGTCCCACAAGGTAAGTAAATTGCAGAGATGTGTACAGCACAGTGCTTATAGCTGACAGTAAGGTCTTGTGCACTTAGAGATTTGTTCAGAGGGTAGATCTCATGTTAAGTGTCCTTTCCATAAATAAGAACAACAAAGGGACATGTGAAAAAACACCATTATGATATTATATACTTAAAAGCTCATGAAGAGGGTGGGTCTTACATTGTCTTCTTATCACATGAAAAAATATTAATAATAAGTGAAGAGAGTGGGAGAAAAAATAGGTAAATAGTCAACTTTTTTTCAAGTTGGAGAAAGTAGAAAATTATAGTAACACTGAGTATTTAGTGGCAGGGATTCAAATAAATAAACACTATTGAAAATTAGAAAAATAATTGGAAGAGTGAGTTTTCTTAGAACAAAACTATGAGGATGCATTCTGTTACCATGACATTTGCAGACCGCGCAAATGAATAAACAAGACACAGATGAATGGAGAGAGAGAGAATGCGTTAGGTTTGGCAGTGATGGAGTCGGCCATCAGCTCGTGAAACAACACAGTATTTTCCAATGTGATGTTCTTCACAGTATCATGAAATAATCATCACAACAATAATAATGCTAAATTTTGTTGACTCTTAATGTCAAAGCAGTCTTTCCTAAGTTCCTTAACATGTTGTATCAGTTAATTGTCACAAGATCCCCATGAGACAGGAATTTTTTTTAGTTACAAGACAGTTGACGTATTAGTGTCTGGTGAACACAGTAGTGGCCATTATGCGCATGTACAAGATGCTCACCCAAATAAATGTAGTTACTATAAAAAGATATTACAGGATTATTGGCCATATTCCCAATGTAGACCTTCATCTCATGAATGATTTTATAACTGGAAGTTTGTTCCTATTTAACCCCTTTCACCTGCCTCATCTATCCCCCTCACTCCTCCCTTCTGGCGACCACCTGTTTGTTCTCTCTACTTATGACTCTGTTTCTACGTGTTGTTTTTTTTGCATTTTAGATCCCACATGAAAGTGAAATCACCTGGTATGTGTCTCTGTCTGACTTATTTCACTTAGCATAATGCTCTCTAGGTTCACCATCAGGAAGACCTTAACATAAATTTCAAGAGTGGAGAGTGGCAGGCTCATATGAGCCTGGCATACAAGGGGTAAAAGTCCTTGCAAGGATTGGTTTTCAGCCATAACTTCTCTCCAAAATCTTGTATTTCCTATTTCCTCTCCTTTCCTGCAGCAAACTTAGAGCCCTCTTTTCTGTTCCCTGTGGTTGTGGGAAGGGTAGGGTCTGGTTTCTCTTTAGTTCATTTACTTGGAGATTAGAGTCCCTCTGCCCCCCAAATTAGGTTCCACATGTCTCCCCAAATGAGGAAATTCTGGGCCCATCTTCTATTGTTCTGGCCCTGAAACCCAGGGTTAAGTGTTTGCAGTTTCACACTGAATTTAGGATAAAACTGGTTTCAGTGTTCCCAACATTTTCTGGTCACAGATTTAACAAAAGTTGAGCCCAAAGTTCTCTTTTTTCTTTTTGTCCCCTCCCTTCTCCTCTGCTTCTGTTCCTCCCTCCTTCTTTACCTCCTTCCTTCCCTCCTTCCAGTTTCCCCAGCATGTCTTATGATTTCACTAGGATTGCTGATAGGGAGAACCTAGCCTATCATTTCTGGAAACTGAACCCATTTAGAGATATTTTGGGTGTAAAATGGAAGCTCTTCATGAGATCTTCAAGCTGTTTGTAGTTTTAGAGCCTCTAAAGTTAATCTGAGAGCTTCTACGTGGACCTCTGTGTCTTTTCTAGTCACACAATTATACCTCAGTGAGGACATATTTGGCTTGTGGTTTACAGTGGAGACTTTCACAATCCGCTGCTTATGAAACTCACTTCTTTGCTCACTGGTTGTTTGCATAGACCCCTCCATGAGCTGCTCAGGTTTATAAAAGGGGCCTTTGCCATGGGATCTATGTTGCATCAGGCAGGTAGGGCAGCAAGATGGTGTCACAGACGCAGGTCCTCACGTTCTTGTTGCTCTGGGTCACAGGTGAGAAATTCACAAGCTTCACAATCCTTTTGGAGTGAGTAATATCTTTTTAGAGTTAAAAAATTTTAAGATATAATGAGAAATAATGGCTATTTCCAAAACAGGCCCAATTTTGTATTGACATGTAACGTCATTAGAAATCCTATTTTTTAAATGCCATATTTCAAGTTGGGTAGCATAAAGTGGTGTGTGTGTGTGTGTGTGTCATCCTTATCCATTTGTGATTGCAGGTGCCTGCGGGGACATTGTGATGACCCAGTCTCCAGCCTCCTTGGCTGTGTCTCCAGGACAGAGGGTCACCATTAACTGCAGGGCCAGTCAGAGTGTTAGCAAGTATGTAGCCTGGTACCAGCAGAAGCCTGGGCAGGCGCTGAAACTGCTCATCTACTGGGCGTCCACCCGGGAACCTGGGGTCCCCGACCAGTTCAGTGGCAGTGGGTCTGGGACAGATTTCACTCTCACTATCAGCAGTGCCCAGGCTGAGGATCTGGCAGCTTATTACTGCATGCATCTTTATAGCTATTCTCCCACAGTGCTTCAGTCTTGAACACAAACCCCAGGGCCATGGGCCAGTGCATCCCTGCTGTGCCAGCTGCTTCCTCCCCACACAGCTTTGAAATCACACCTCCCCCTATCTGCCTGAGAGGTCACACCTCCTGACTCATTCCTGGCAGTAGGTAGGGCACAGGAGTAAGTTAAGCCAGTTGGATTTTCAGGATCCCATTTTGTGGGAGATTATTGAAGAACAATGCTCTAAAGATGTCTTAGAGATGCTGTCAGGAGTTGTGTCACAGGGACTTCCATGTTTCCCATGGACAGGGCCCATGATCGAGCCAGGAAGGTGTGACCACCCTCTCTGAAGGGGACCAGTAAATTGTACACCCTGTGGATCAATTCTCTCTTCCCTGTTCCTCCTTGACTGGCACATTTCTATTTTATTTCCTTATTCTCACGGTCTTCCTTCTTTATCTGCAATCACCCTCCAAGTCTGAACCTTCCCAGTAGTAAACCCTTGGCCTCTGCTATTCAAAACCTTCCATGTAGCATGAAGCTTCCCTCTCTTGCATTTTCTTTCCATGGACCCTGTTTTCCAGCCAAGCCTTTCTGGCCAGTGTCCCTGCAGTTGCTCTCCCACTCTGTCCCGTTTTGTACCACCCTTTGCTCTTAGGTCCATTTCTCTCCATTGTACTCATTCTTACAAAGGTGATTCCCTAATTCCTTCAACTGTTATTCTAGAAGGATCTGGTAGTGTTCCTCAGTACCTTTTCTCATCATTTGTCAACTTTCCTTTTGAAGCCATCCCTTGGATTTGTGAGTGAAGGAAATCGTGGCTCTAAGTGGGCTGTAAGTTGAGTTCCATGGAAACAGGTAATTAAGTTGCCCATTTCAGTGTAAAAGTGGAAGACTCTAGTCATTTCAGTGTTGTTCTTTCACATTCTTGTGAAATAATGAAATTCACATTCAGGAAAGATTGCTGAAAACCTAACTGCAAACCTTTAAAATCAAATGAGTTATTAGTTAGCTATTGTCATGTACTAAACCACCCAGAAAAGTGTAGTTTCTTAAGATGGCAGTGTTTTTATTGCTGTCATGTTTGTTGTTAGCCCAGTGGTTCTGTTAATATGGGCCAGGCTTGATTGACCTTGGCTGGCTTGCTCATGTATTTGAAGTTCGCTGATGGGTCATCTCGGGGTTAGCTGATGTAGAAAACCTCGCATCTCTTTCTTCTCCTTCCCATTTGTGTAGCTGGCTGCCCATCAGCTGGGGCTGTTTAGATGACTGGCTTCATGTCTCTCATCATCTGGTAGATGGCGCTCAACTTCAGTGGCAGGTGGCAGGGTCCTGAAAGAGAGAGAGCACATACAGCCTGCTGAAGCCCAGCCTTGTAGTGACACAGTGTCCCACTGCCACATGCTAGGTCAGTGCACTGGATGCCACTGAAGAAGAAGGTCAATAGCCCTGCCTCTTGACACAGGAGCTGCAAAGTGACATGGCCTAAGGCACGGGTATGGGGAGGGATAAAGATGGGGGACCTGTTTCTGCAATCCATCCATGGATGGTCGTGGAAGGTTATGCCGAGAATATATGACTTAATCGATTTTTTAATGTACAGATGAAATGAGCCATAGGAATACTTCCAGGAAATAGAGTCTTAGTTTGAGGAAACAGCACATTTCTGAGGCAGATCTGTGATCACATGTAGAAAAAGAAGGAAGCCAATGTTGCTAAAATGGATGGTGCAAGGGGGACAGACAGCCTTGAAAGTAAGATCAAAGGCCACATTGTGTAGGACCCTGTGGGCCTCTCTGAGGACTAGGGTTTTATTTTGAAGGATGTGGTCAGTGGGAGAGTTCTGGACAGGGAAGTGGTAGCAGGAGGTCTGGCCCTGAGGGAACTCTCCCCCCGGGGACTTTCTCTCACCTGGATCTGGGGAGGTGGTACCACTTGCTGCCTCTCACCCTCCCGAGGGCTCAGACCCTGTCTCTAGAAGAGACCTATTTGTCTGCCTCTGACCACAGGGCTGGCTGTGGGGGGCACTGAGGAGGTTGGTGCAAAACCCCAGGGGGATGAGGCGGGGCTGGTGGAGTCGGGTTGTGGTCTCACCTGGTGATGCTTTGGCGGGAGCCCCGGGCACCTGCCCCGCCCAGAGTTGCCCTTGAGGACGGGGCTTGGGTCACAGATGTAGTGGCTGTGACCCCCACAGCGTGTAGACAGACGTCTGGTCCTGAGGGGGGCGGCTCCTGTGCTCACAATCCCCGGAGGGCCCGGGCCCCTGTGAGGTGCAGGCAGCTCCCCTGTGAGGACCCAGGGCATTCTGGGAGGCTCAGGCCGGCCCATGGTCCCTGCAGTGGCGCAAGGGGGAGCCCCTCATCCCAGATGCTCCTTTCCTCACGGATGTGTCTGGGGGTGTGGGGTGTGACCCAGGAACAGGGGAGCATAGGACATTTTCCTCAACTTACCCGCAGTGGGTTTAGCCCTTGGTTGTTCAGCTGTTCATTAAACCAGGCTGATCATGAGACAGAATCAGACAAAGGTTTGTCGTTCTCCCCCATGGTGCCCATTTGGCCCTGAGGGGCCATTTCTCCTGCTCTCTGGATGAAATCTCAGACACATTCTTCATGCTTTCTAGTAATTCTTAAAGAACAGTGTCACGTGGACATTACCTGTAGCAGTTGGTTTCCTTGGGTGCTTGGCCATGCTGGCCCTCTGGGGGGCATCCCCTCACTGTCCTCCCTCCCCGACCTGCCGTCTACAGGGAGCTGTGGCCTGAGGACGGGGAAGAGTGTGGTGGCACCCGCTCTCCGTCCCTGTCTAGATCCCAGTGTCTCTGGCTTTTCCAGGTGTGAGGAGAGCTGTCAGGCCTCCCTGTGCTGGGGTCACTCTCTCGTCCAGGCACCCAGCCCTCAGGGCTGCCCCCTCACCTCCCAGAGCAGCGCCTCTTCCCAGCCTCACCTTCGGTTTCTTCAGGCAAGAAGCAGACGTGTAGCCCCCAATAAGCTCCCCAACCTTCTGGAGAAACATCATGCTCTGCAAGGCATCCAGGAGGGGGAAGGTAGGACTCAATAACAGCTCCTTTAAGGGCTTTTCCTAATTTCTATTTGTTAACCACCATTGTGGTGATTTTTTATAATATGAAGGAGTCAGTGTCAAAAAGTAGTTTTCAGAAAATCTGGGAGCATCTCTCACCTTGGAACTTTTTCATGAAACAGGGCTGAGATGGTCCCAGTGTCCTGTCCCATGCCAGGTGCCAGCAGGAGCACGCTCAGTTTGGAGGCCCGTGTGACAGCAGACCTTGAGGGGGTCTCACTCTCAGGCCCACGGACAAGGGACATCTTGGGAACGCGAAGTTGGTTCCTGATGGGAGGCAGCTCTGGAGAGGTGAGGCTGTGTTGTCACCTTCTCTGCAGAGGAGACAGTGATCTCTGCTCCTCCCGAGCCCCGGGCCGACCCTCCCCCAGCTCCCTCCCTCTTTTAGCTCCACTCACCAGCTCTTGCACATCTGCCTCAAACACACTGCATCTGCCTCATGTCCTCAGATACACTGGCATCTACCTCCTGACTTTCTTTTGCCTTTCAGCTCCTGTTTCTACTAAAACCTGACAAATGGTCTTCTAGATTGTAGATGGCTGAATTTCTATGTGGGAAAAACCTGATGATTAGTTAACCTCCATTATCCCTGTTTGGCACATGTTTATCCGAGTCCGTGTCCTATGCCGCTCTAAGTCCTCAGGTGGGCTGGTTTGGATCAGGTGACACTTTCTTCCAGGAGAGTATTTCCAGTTGTTCAATGTTATTCTTAACTTGAACCCTGTTTCTGGCCTGTGATTGTGAAGAACCCCCCCTAACCACAAGGGAAATCAACCCCCTCGACCTGTCATCTCAGTATATCTAGTTCCGTCTTTTTTAGGAACATTGAAACATATTCGACATATAACACTGTGGAAGTTCACTGTGTTAAATATGTTGTTTTCATACATTTATATGTTGCAATATGAGTAGCTCCTGCTAAGACCAGCATCATGTTACACAATCATCATTTCTTGTTTGTGGTGAAACAATTTAAGATCTAGTCTCTCAGCAACTTTGAAGTTTACAAATTTGAAGTCAACAGTATTTATTATTATTATTACTAATCTGTGCATCACTTCCCCAGGATTATTTTTCTACTAGTTAGAAGTTTTTACCCTTAAGCAATTTATCCTCAATCTCCCAATCACCAGCCTCTGGTAACTACTATTCTGGTCTTTGTTTTTATGGGTTCATCTTTTTAAGATTCCACAGGTAAGTGAGATCCTAGACTATTTGTCTCTGTCTGTCTGACTTACCTCACTGAGCATAATGTCCTCAAGGTCCATCCATGTCGTTGCAAATGGCAGGATTTCTTTCTTTCTCATGGCTGAATAATATTTGTTTGTGTATATATACCACAGCTGCTTTATTCATCCATCGATGAACACTTGGCTATTGTGAATTATACTGCAATTAAAATGGAGGGCATATATCACTTTAAACTCTTGTTTGCATTTCTTTGGAAATATGTACCGAGGTGAATTTACTGGATCATGTGGTAGTTCTATTTGTAGTTATTTATGGTGATTCCTGCCTTTTTCTGCTCCTTTATCTAATACTGAAGCCCCACCGAATGACTCTCCAGCATACATCTGTTTTCCTACTGTCATCGAATTTATCTTCATCTGAATTGTAAGCAGAATTGATTAGAAGTTGTATTTATTTTCTTGGAGGATAGAAGGGTCAGGATAAGAGTTAGGCAGTAGAAATAAATTTGCTATAGTAGTTCAATTTGTGAAATACAATAAGGTAAATGAAATTTGTGCTGATCCAGATGACAAAGGGGGAAGGAACCCATGTGACTAATAAATGGCTTATGTTGTTTTGGACTCTAAGGTGAGGCCCCAAAACGCAGGGCCTGCCCCTGTGGGGTGTGTGGGGCTCAAGAGAGGCCTGATGGACCTGCTGGGTTCGGGGTTTCCGTGGCTACTGGGCCTCTCCCTGAGGAAAGTCAGCCAGAGGGAGACAAAGGACAAACAACTGGACTTCTGAGATAGATGGGCGATCACCCGCTGTCCAGTGAGCTCCTGTTTGGGGAAAGTTGTGGGAGGCCCTTGGGAGGGGTTTTGCAGAACACAAAGTATTTGCTCCTGAGAGAGGAAGCATTTGGGTGACAGATAAAGGGTTAACTCTTGACCTGTGTGCTTGGTATCACAGGGGTTTGTCCTTTATCCACGTGTTTGGTTTATGGTTCCCGTACATAAGCAAACTGAGGCGAAGTGCATTGTATTGACTCAGTTTCCTGAAAGAGACTTCAAGGGCAGTCAGCAGAGCTCTTCCTGCACTTCTGAGTT
Source organism: Smutsia gigantea (assembly GCA_032199065.1). NCBI lineage: Eukaryota > Metazoa > Chordata > Mammalia > Pholidota > Manidae > Smutsia > Smutsia gigantea. The sequence goes on along the minus strand of JAVSCE010014606.1, from coordinate 274,127 downwards.
CCTGACTCAATCAATATATATATCAAAGTCACAAAGAAAGGAGCAGGGCTTGTGGTGCAGGAACATGTCACTTACCCCACTGTCCCTGCAGCCCCGGGGGGAGCGTGGCAGCTGCTGTCAGGGTGCTCTGAGGGGAGTTTTGTCCTGTCTATTTGAAATGAATTCCAAGCCTTCAGGAAATGGCAAAAAGATTGAAGACCCTTTTAATCCCTTCCCTCAGCTCCCTCAAATGTTAACATTTTGCCACATTTGCTCTCTTATTCTTGGAAGGCAGCTATGCTCACCACTGTACCACCAATGCCATACTTTGCTCTCATATTCTTTCTCCATAGAGATACCTTTCCCTCCTCTGAATGTGTGATAAGTAAACTCTGGGCGTGCAAACACTAAATAATTTCCTAATAAAAAGTGGCATTCTCTTACATTGACACAGGTCAGTCCTCAAATTCGAAAATTATCAGATACAGTGCTGCTCTCTAACCCATGGGCTGGCGTGGGAGTTTTTGTTTTAAATCTTTTTGTTTTTGCAGGATCTTAAAATTCCTTGCTCTCTTTTTTCCCTTCACTGCGCAGATTCCAGAGCATGCCTTTCCCCCTGTTCATGCTCCACGTCCCTGAAAATGCTGCGTCCCTGAGTCCTGGGCACATGACCGAGCCCGCCCTCCTGTGCCCCTGCTCTGTGACGCCAGGGCTCCTCCATATTTTTCAGGAAAAGTGGATTTTGTCTTACAGATGTTTTAAGATCAGTTTTCTGTTCTCTTCTGTACAGGTTTTCTGCTCATCGCTGGTTTTCTGCATGGACCTGTGGATCTAGCGATGGAAAGGGTGTATTTTTCTACTTTCAGCTGGTTTAATGGGTAGTTTATGGTGTACTTATGCTAACAATATAGGGTTTATGTTGTAGAAATTTTTTCTGGTGGTCTGCACAGCTTTTGAAATATGTATGGAGAGATTCAGTTTTGGGCAGCTAGCATTAGTGCTTAAATAACCTCTCCGGGTTACTCCTGAAAAACATATCCCTCTTGTGTTCATGTGGGACCGTCTCTCCCTGCAGCCAAATGGTCAGGAGTCCTGTGGCCCCAGAGGTTGTCCCCAGGAGAGGACCAGGAGGAAGGGGGCCCGAGGAGGACGTAGTGATGGATGTCAGGCAGGTGTGTGTCCTCAAGCTTCTTCCAATTTTTTTGTCCCTGCAGGAAATGTCATTTTCTGCTGAGTAACCAGTGTCATCTTGCCCTCCTGAGGCAGGTGTGGGCTCCAGGGTGAGCAGCAAGGGAAAGATTCAGGGCTTCGCAGGTGGGTCGGGTCCAGGCTCTCATGTGGCATTTTTGTCTGGCACCTGCAGAAGAAAGCAGACCTTCCCGGAGGCTCAGGATGACCAAGAGGAGGCACAGTTACTACCTGGAGGGCCAAGAAGCATTCAGCCAACTTCTGGATTTGCACTGAGATGGGTCAGGGACATTTAAGTTGCAGGTGAGAGGACAGGGGCGGTGGGCATCACCTAGCTTAGACACTAGCTCTGTGTTCCTAGACAAAGTGTTTGCACCAGGAGAGGGAGGAAGGACCGACGGGAGCAGGCAGATGGAGCATGTCCACCTGTGCTGGAGAAGCCCTGGGCAGACCTGCTCTCAAGGCCAGAAGGGGAAAGGACACACTGCTGTGCCTGTGCTGTCCACTGGCATCTCCTCCCTGTCCTTCATGTCATCTCAGCCCCACCTGCCAAAGGGCCATGAGACCCTCAGCACATCCCATCTGGAGCTGTTTTCTCACCGACGCCTCGGGAGGGAGGAAAGCCTGGTGGCCCACTCAGTACTCTGTCCCTGTATTAACATATCACTACCCATCACTCCCCAACCTCCAACCCACCCGCCCTCTTTCTCTGCTCACTTCCCCCTCTCCACAGTGGTGGGACCTCAGCCACACAGCCCTGGCTGCCCACCCATGCGAACAACAGTCCCCAGCCTCCAGGCACACCCTGTGCTCATCAGTGGTTTCAGGAAAATTCTCTCAAGTGTTGTTCTGGCACAATGGATAGCAAACCACAGTCCATGGGCCAAATCTGGCCTGTGGCTGTGTATTATTTTTATATTTTTTATTAAGGAATTATTGATATACACTCTTATGAAGGTTTCACATGAAAAAACAATGTGGTTGCTACATTCACTCATATCATATCCCCCCCGTACTCCACTGCAATCACTGTCCATCAGTGTAGTAAGATGCTGGAGTGTATTATTGTAAACAGCTTTATTGGGATATAATTCTCCTGCCATGCAATTCCCTCATTTAAGTCATAAGTTTCAGTGGGTTCTGCGTGTTCACAAGTATGTGCAACTTTCACCATGGTCAATTGTAGAACCTTGAAAAGAAACCCTTTACCCTAAGATGGTGGCGTGAGAGGTGAGACAGAGGCTTCCTCCTAAAACCGTATATAATATGAAAATATAACTGAAACGACTATTCCTGAAAGAGCAACAGGAAAGAGGACTCCGCTGTACTGCATACACCTGGAGAAAAGAAGAAACCTCAAGGATAAGGGTAACATACCAAAACCGTGGCCCGGAGGGACCCAAGCCCTTCCCCTGCCCCAGCTCTCCATGGGGAGGAAGAGAACAGAGCAGGGAGGGAGTGGAGGTCTGGGACTGCTGAATACCTAACTCCGGAGATCTGATCTGAGAGCACAAATCTACATTTCATGGTGTTTTCATGGTAGTCTCATGATTAGGGGGTTGGAAAGCTAAGACAGGCAGAATACCTGGAGAAACTGAGATCCCAGCCACTTGTGGCAAGCAGGGATCCGTATACAACTGCATTGGGACAAAGGAAAGGCGGGCAGTCTGAGAGACTTCCTAACAGCAAGAGGGCTGCTAAAGGGCCGAGAATTGCACAGAGCTTATTGCTCAGGACAAAGGACAAGTAGACAAAATTGTCTGGGTGCACTCTGCCCAGCAGGTTGGGAACTTTCATGATCTTCAGGAGCTCCAGCTCCCTGACTGGCTACAGAGCTCCAAGGATGCCCTCCATGACAAGCATGCTACTGCACCTTTCTCCCAGCCAGCCCCACGTGACTTGCAAACCAGCAAACCCTACTCTGGTGTTAGGCCAGCCAGAGGGAAGATCTGTCTACAGCAACCACAAATGCAAGGCCTAGAGGCTTATTCTGGCAGTGGAGACAATAGCCAGGAAACAGTAAACAGCTCTTTGCTCCACCCAGGCACCAATACCGCTCCCCTATGACCCCTGACATTACTTCCAGGGCTAGCAGCTCCAGAGAGTAGACCTTCTGGGTATTACAGGGCACCATATACAAATATGAAACACCAAAGGAACCTGGTTCAAAGTAAAATTATGAATGTGAATACAACCCCTGAGAAAGATTCAAATGAAATCGACCTCATGAATCTGCCTGAAAGGGATTTCAAAATAAAAATCATTAACATGCTGATGGAGGTACAGAAAAATATTCAAGAACTCAGGGATGAATTCCTGTGGGAGAGCCAATTATTACAGAACACACTATGAGAAATGAAACACAGTGGAAAGTTTTAAAAGCAGATTAGTTATGGTGGAGGACACGATAAATGAAATAGAAATTAGAGAAGGGAAATACAAAGATGCTGATGCACACAGAGAAAAAACGATCTCTAAAAATGACAGAATATTGAGAGAACTGTGTGACCAATCCAAACATAACACTATTCGCATTTTAGGCATACCAGTAGAAGAGAGAGAGAAAAACGGATAGAAAGTGTCTTTGAGGAGGTAATTGCTGAAAACTTCCCCAATCTGGGAGTGGAGATAGTCTCTCAGGCCATGGAGGTGCACAGATCTCCCAACCCAAGAGACCCAAGGAATACAACAGCAAGACATACAGTAATTAAAATGGCAAAGATCAAGGATAAGGACAGACTATTAAAAGCAGCCAGAGAGAGAAATAGGATCACATACAAAGGAAAACCCATCAGGCTATCATCAGACTTCTCAGCAGAAACCTTAGAGGCCAGAAGGGAGTGGCATGATGTATTTAATGCAATGAAGCCAAAGGGCCTTGAGCCAAGAATAATTTATCTGGCAAGGTTATCATGTATGTTTGAAGGAGGGATTAAACAATTTCCAGATAAGCAAAAGCTGGGAGAATTTACCTCCACAAACCATCTCTATAGCGTATTTTGGGGGGACTGCTATAGATGGAAGTGTTCCTATGGTTTAATATCTGTCACCAGAGGTAATAAAACCACAGTAAAGAAGGTAGAACAGTTAATTACTAAGCAAATGCAAAATTAAATCAACTATCCCCCAAGTCAATCAAAGGATAGACAAAGAGTACAGAATATGATACGTAATATATAAAGAATGGAGGAGGAAGAGAAAAAGGAGAAGAAAAAAAGGCCATTTAGACTGTGTTTGTAATAGCATATTAAGTGAGTTAAGTTACACTCTTAGATAGTAAGGAAGTTAACCTTGAACCTTTGGTAATCACGAATCTAAAGCGTGCAATGGCAATAAGAACATACTATTGATAATCATCCTAAATGTAAATGGTCTGAGTGCACCAATCAAAAGACATAGAGTCACTGAATGGATAAGAAAACAAGACCCATCTATATGCTGCCTTCAAGAGACTCACTTTAAACCCAAAGACATACACAGACTAAAAGTGAAAGGATGGAAAAATATATTTCATGCAACTAATAGGGACAAAAAAAGCAGGAGTTGCACTACTTTCATCAGACAAAATAGACTTCAAAACAAAGAAAGTCACAAGAGACAGAGAAGGACATTACATAATGATAAAGGGGTCAATCAATCAAGAAGATATAACCATTATAAATATCTATGCACCCCACACAGGAGCACCTATATATGTGAAACAAATACTAACAGAATTAAAAGGGGAAATAGAAGGCAATGCATTCATTCTAGGAGACTTCAACACTCCACTCACTCCAAAGGACAGCTCAACCAGACAGGAAATAAGTAAGGAGAGAGAAGCATTAAAAAACACATTAGAACAGATGGACCTAACAGACATCTACAGAACTCTACACCCAAAAGCAGCAGAATACACTTTCCTCTCAAGTGCATATGGAACATTTTCAGGAACAGATCATATCCTAGGCCACAAAAAGAGCCTCAGCAATTAAAAAATATTGAAATTGTACTTACCAGTTTCTCAGACCACAAAGGTCTGAAAGTAGAAATAAATTATGCAAAGAAAATGAAAAATCCCACAAACACATGGAGGCTTAACAACATGCTCCTAAATAACCAATGGATCAATGACAAAATAGAAACAGAGATCATGCAGTATATGGAGACAAATGACAATAATAATTCAACACCACACAATCTGTGGGATTCAGTGAAGGCTGTGCAAAGAGGGAAGTATATTGCAATACAGGCCCACCTCAGGAAACAAGAACAATCCGATATGAACAGTCAAAACTCACAATTAACAAAACTAGAAAAAGAAGAACAAATGAGGCCCAAAGTCAATAGAAGGAGGGGCATAATAAACATTGGAGCATAAATAAAGAAAATCGAGAAGAATAAAACAATAGAAAGAATCAATGAAAGCAGTAGCTGGTTCTTTGAGAAAATAAACAAATAGATAAACCCCTAGCCACACTTATCAAGAAAAAATGAGAGTCTACACACATAAACAGAATCAGAAATGAAAAAGGAAAAATCACGACGGATCCCACAGAAATACAAAGAATTATAAGAGAATACTATGAGAATCTATATGCTAACAAGCTGGAAAACCAGGAAGAAATGGACAACTTTTTAGAAAAATACAACCTTCCAAAACTGACCGAACAAGAAACAGAAAAACTAAACAGACCTATCACCAGCAACGAAATTGAAGCAGTAATCAAAAAACTACCCAAGAACAAAACCCCCGGACCAGATGGATTCACCTCTGAATTCTACCAGACATATAGAGAGGAAATAACACCCATTCTCCTTAAAGTTTTCCAAAAAATAGAAGAGGAGGGAATACTTCCAAACTCATTCCATGAAGCCAGCATCACTCTAATACCAAAACCGGGCAAAGACCTCACCAAAAAAGAAAACTACAGACCAATATCCCTGATGAACATGGGTGCAAAAATACTCAACAAAATATTAGCAAACCGAATTCAAAAATACATCAAGAGGATCAAAAACTATGATCAAGTGGGATTATTCCCAGGGATGCAAGATGGTACAACATTCGAAAATCCATCAACATCATCCACCACATCAATAAAAGAAGAACAAAAACCACACGATCATCTCCATAGATGCTGAAAAAGCATTTAACAAAATTCAGCATCCATTCATGATTAAAACTCTCAACAAAATGGGTATAGAGGGCAAGCACCTCAGCATCATAAGGGCCATATATGACAAACCCACAGCTAACATCATACTTAACAGCGAGAAGCTGAAAGCTTTTCATCTAAGATCGGGAACAAGACAGGGATGCCCACTCTCTCCACTGTTATTCAACATAGTATTGGAGGTCCTAGAAACAGCAATCAGACAAAACAAAGACATACAAGGCATCCAGATTGGTAAAGAAGAAGTCAAATCACTATTTGCAGATGACATGATATTGTACATAAAAAACACTAAAGACTCCACTCCAAAACTACTAGAACTAATATCTGAATTCAGCAAAGTTGCAGGATACAAAATTAACACACAGAAATCTGTTGCTTTCCTATACACTAACGATAAACTAACAGAAAGAGAAATCAGAAAAACAATTCCATTCACAATTGCACCAAAAAGAATAAAATACCTAGGAATAAACCTAACGAAGGAAGTGAAAGACATGTACTCTGAAAAGTACAAGACACTCCTAAGAGAAATTAAAGAGGACACTAACAAATGGAAATGCATCCCATGCTCTTGGCTAGGAAGAATAAATATTGTCAAAATGGCTATATTACCCAAAGCAATCTACAGATTCAACGCAATCCCTATCAAACTACCAACAGCTTTCTTCAATGAACTGGAACAAATAATTCTAAAATTCATATAGCACCACAAAAGACCCTGAATAGCCAAATCAATCCTGAGAAGGAGGAATAAAACAGGGGGAATTACGCTCCCTGACTTCAGGCTCTACTACAAAGCCACAGTAATCAAGACAATTTGGTACTGGCACAAAAACAGACCCACAGACCAGTGGAATAGAATAGAAAATCCAAACATCAACCCAAACACATACAGTCAATTAATATTTGATAAGGGAGCCTTGAATATACACTGGGGAGATGACGGCCTCTTCAGCAGCTGGTGTTGGAATAACTGGATAGCTACATATAAGAGAATGAAACTGGACTGCTGTCTAACCCCATACACAAAGGTAAACTCAACGTGGATCAAAGACCTGAATGTAAGTCATGAAACCATAAAACTCTTAGAAAAAAATATAGGCAAAAATCTCTTGGACACAAACATGAGTGACTTCATCATGAACATATCTCCCCGGGCAAGGGAAACAAAAGGAAAAATGAACAAGTGGGACTATATCAAGTTGAAAAGCTTCTGTACAGCAAAGGACACAATCAGTAGAACAAAAAGAGATCCCACAGTATGGGAGAATATATTCATAAATGACGTATCCAATAAGGGGTTGACATCCAAAATATATAAAGAACTCACGCACCTCAACCAACAAAAAGCAAATAATCCAATTAAGAAATGGGCAGAGGACATGAATAGACACTTCTCCAAAGAAGAAATTCAGATGGCCAACAGGCACATGAAAAGATGCTCCACATCGCTAATCATCAGAGAAATGCAGATTAAAACCACAATGGGATACCAACTCACACCAGTGAGGATAGCCAACATCCAAAACACAAACAACAACAAATGTTGGCGAGGATGTGGAGAAAAGGGAACCCTCCTACACTGCTGGTGGGACTGCAAATTAGTTCAACCATTGTGGAAAGCAGTATGGAGGTTCCTCAAAAAACTCAAAATAGAAATACCATTTGACCCAGGAATTCCACTCCTAGGAATTTACCCTAAGAATGCAGCAGCCCAGTTTGAGAAAGACAGATGCACCCCTATGTTTATTGCAGCACTATTTACAGTAGCCAAGAAATGGAAGCAACCTAAGTGTCCATCAGTAGATGAATGGATAAAGAAGAAGTGGTACATATACACAATGGAATATTATACAGCTATAAGAAAAAAACAAATCCTACCATTTGCAACAACATGGATGGAGCTAGAGGGTATTATGCTCAGGGAAATAAGCCAAGCTGAAAAAAAAAAGTACCAAATGATTTCACTCATATGTGGAGTATAAGAACTGAGAAAAAGACTGAAGGAACAAAACAGCAGGAGACTCACAGAACCCAAGAACAGACTAATAGTTACCAGAGGGAAAGGGACTGGGGAGGATGGGTGGGAAGGGAGGGGCAAGAGGGAAAAACGGACATTACAATTAGCAGATGTAATGTTATGGGAGCACGGGAAGGGCTGCACAAACTAGAGAGGACAAGTAGTGACTCTGTGGCATCTCGCTACGCTGATGGACAATGACTGTAATGGGGTTGGCGGGGGGGACCTGATAAAGGGGGTAGTGTAATCACCAAAATATTACTCATTTAATTGTAGATTAATGATATCAAAATAAACTTAAAAAAAACTCACAATTAACAAAACTAGAAAAAGAAGAACAAATGAGGCCCAAAGTCAGGAGAAGGAGGGGCATAATAAACATTAGAGCATTAATAAATAAAATCGAGAAGAATAAAACAATAGAAAGAATCAATGAAAGCAGTAGCTAGTTCTTTGAGAAAATAAACAAAATAGATAACCCCCTAGCCACACTTATCAAGAAAAAATGAGAGTCTACACACATAAACAGAATCAGAAATGAGAAAGGAAAAATCACTACACACAGCACAGAAATACAAAGAATTATGAGAGAATACTATGAAAAATTATATGCTAACAAACTGGATAACCTAGAGGAAATGGACAACTTTCTAGAAAAATACAACCTTCCAAGGCTGACCCAGAAAGAAACAGACAATAGGAAAAGACAAACAATGAAATTGAATTGGTAATCAAAAAACTACCTAAGAGCAAAATCCCTGGATGGGATGGTTTTACCTCTGAATTTTATCAAACATTTGGTGAAGGCCTAGTACCCATCCTCCTTAAAGTTATCCAAAGAGTAGAAGAAGAAGGAAAACGGCCAAACTCATTCTATGAGGACAGCATCACTCTAATACAAAAAACCAGACAAAAACAGCACAAAAAAAGAAAATTATAGACCAATATCCCTGATGAACGTAGATGCAAAAACACTCAACAAAATATTAGCAAACCCAATTCAAAAATACATCACAAAGATCATCCATCATGATCAAGTGGTGTTCTTCCCAGGGAGGCAAGGATGGTACAACATTCAAAAAGCCATCAACATCATCCACAGCATCAACAGAAAGAAGGACAAAAACCACATGATCATCTCCATAGATGCTGAAAATGGATCTGACAAAATTCAACACCCATTCATGATAAAAACTCTCAACAAAATGGGTACAGAGGGCAAGCACCTCAACATAATAAAGGCTATATATGACAAACCCACAGCCAACATTATACTTAACAGTGAGAAGTTGAAACTTTTTCCTTTAAGATTGGGAACAAGAGAAGGATGCCCACTATCCCCACTTCTATTCAACATAGTACTGGAGGTCCTAGCCACAGCACTCAGACAACACAAAGAAATAAAAGGCATCCAGATTGGTAAAGAAGAAATCAAACTGTCACTATTTGCAGATGACATGATATTGTACATAAAAACCCTAAAGTATCCACTCCAAAACTACTAGATCTAATATCTGAATTCAGCAAATTTGCAGGATACTAAATTAATGTGCAGAAATCTGTGGCATTCCTATATACTAACAATGAACTAGCAGAAAGAGAAATCAGGAAAACAACTCCAATCACAATTGCATCCAAAAGAATAAAATACCTAGGAATAAACCTAAGCAAGGAAGTGAAAGACCTATGCTGTGAGAACTACAAGACACTCATGAGAGAAATTAAAGAAGATACCAATACATGGAAATACCTCCCGTGCTCATGGATAGTTGTCAAAATGACCATCCTGCCTAAAGCAATCTACAGATTTCATGCAATTCCTATCAAAATATCAATAGCATTCTTCATGAACTAGAGCAAAAAGTTCTGAAATTCATATGGAACCACAAAACACCCTGAATAGCCAAAGCAATCCTGAGAAGGAAGAATAAAGCTGGGGGGATTACCTTCCCCAACTTCAAGCTCTACTACAAAGCCACAGTAATCAAGACAATTTGGTACTGGCACAAGAACAGACCCATAGACCAGTAGAACAGACTAAAGAGCCATGATGTAAATCCAAGCATATATGGTCAATTAATATAGGATAAAGGAGCCATGGACATACAGTGGGGAAATGACAGTTTGTACAACAACTGGTGTTGGCAAAACTGGACAGCTACATTGAAGAGAATGCAACTGGTTTACTGTTTAACCCCATACACAAAAGGAAACTCAGAATGGATCAAGGACCTGAATGTAAGTCATGAAACCACAAAACTCTTAGAAGACAACACATGCAAAAATCTCCTGAATATAAGCATGAGCAACTTCTTCCTGAACACATCTCCTCGAGCAGGGGATACAAAAGCAAAAATGAACTCATGGGACTACATCAAACAAAAAGCTTCTGCATGGCAAAGGACACCATCAACAAAACAAAAAGGCATCCTATGGTATAGGAGAATATATTTGCAAATGATATATCCAACAAGGGGTTAACATCCAAAATATATAAAGAACTCACATGCCTAAATGCCAAAAAAGCAAATAACCCGATTAAAAAATGGGCAGAGGATATGAAGAGACAGTTCTCCAAAGAAGAAATTCAGATGGCCAACAGACACATGAAAAGAGGCTCCACATCACTAATCATCAGGGAAATGTAATTTAAAATCACAGTGGGCTATCACCTCCCACCAGTAAGGATGGCCAGCATCCAAAAGACTAAGAACAACAAATGTTGTCGAGGATGCGGAGAAACGGGAACCCTCCTACACTGCTGGTGGGAATGTAAGCTAGTTCAAGCATTGTGGAAAGCAGTATGGAGTATCCTCAAAAAACTAAAAGTAGAAATACCATTTGACCCCGGAATCCCACTCCCTGGAATTTACCCAAAGAATACAACTTCTCAGATTCAAATAGACATCCACACCCCTATGTTTATCGCAGCCCTATTTACAATAGCCAAGATTCTGAAGCAACCTAAGTGTCCATCAGTAGATGAATGGATAAAGAAGAGGTGGTACATATACAGAATGGAATACTATTCAACCATAAGAAAGAAACAAATCCTACCATTTGCAACAACATGGATGGAGCTGGAGGATATTATGCTCAGTGAAATATGCCAGGCAGAGAAAGACAAGTGCCAAATGATTTCCCTCATTTTTGGAGTATAAGAGTGCCACAAAATTGAAGGAACAAAATAGCAGCAGATTCACAGACTCCAAGAACGGACTAGTGGTTACCAAAGGAGGGCGGGTGGGGAGGGAGGGAGAAGGGGATTGAGGGGTATTATGTTTACTACACATGGTGTGGGGAATCATGGGGAAAACAGTGTAGCACAGAGAAGGCAAACAGTGAATCTGTGGCATCTTACTACACTGAAGGGCAGTGACTGCATTGGGGTATGGGTGTGGATTTGATAATAAGGGTAAAAGTAGTCACCACATTGTTTTTTCATGTGAAACCTTCATAAGAGTGTATATCAATAATACCTTAAAAATTTTTTTTAAAAGCAAAAAAGAAACCTTGCACCTTTAGCTGGATCATATCCTGTGACCCCATTACTCTCCCAGCTCCAGGCACCACACACTTACTTTTGTCTCCACGGATTTACCTATCCTGGACATTTCATATAATGGAATCATGTAATATGTACTATTTTGTGACCGCTTCTTTTCCTTTGCGTAATACTTTCAAAGTTCTTCCATGTTGTGACCTGTATCAGTGCTTCATTTCTTGTTCTGTCCGAATGCTATTCTACTGTGTGGATTTATTACATTTTGTTTATCCATTCATCATTTGAGGGACATTTGGGTTGTTTCTAATTTTATCTATTTTGAATAATGCTGCTACGATCATTGATTTTAAAGTCTTTGCATTGATATGTTTCATTTCTCTTGTGTTTGTATGAAGAACCAGAATTAAGAAGTCACATGGTAACTCAATATATAACTTTTAGAGGAACCACCCACCTGTTTTGTGGAGGGACTGTGCCATTTTCCTTTCGCACCAGCAATGCATGATGTCCAGTTTCTCCGCATGCTCACCATCTCTTACTATTGTTTGCCTTCTTGAGTGCAGCCACCCTAATGCCTGTGAAATGGCGTTGATTTACCTTTCCCTAATGACTAGTGATGGTGAGCACCCTTTCATGTGGTCATTGCACCTGTATATTTTCTGTAGAGAAATGTCTGTTCAAATTCTTTGCCCATTTTAAATTGGATTGTCTTTATTATCTACTTGTAATAGCTTTAATATATTGTAAATACTAGAACCTTATCAGATATATGATGTGCAGACATTTCTCCACTTCTGAGTTGCCCTTTGACTTTTTTGATAGTGTCCTTTGATGCACAAAATTTGTAACTCCAAATTTTCTTTTTTTCTTTTGTTACGTGTGCATTCCATGTCAAGTCTAGGAAACCATATCTAAATTGAATGTCAAGAGAATTTACCTGAACGTTTTTTGTAAGAGTTTTAGCACTTACATTTAAGTCTAGTTCTAATTTTTTGAGTAATTTTGTATATAGGGTGAAATTTGTTTTAGAATTCATTCTTTTGCATACGAATATTTAGTAGTCCCAGCACCATTCGTTGAAAAGACTATTCTTTCCCACATTGAACGATCTTGTTATATAAATAAAACTTTATTGGAACCCAGCCGTGCTCAGTAACTCACATGTCATCTATGATTGCTTTTGCACTACAATGGTAGAGTCATGTAGGTGCAGCAAGGACCATGAGGCCCACAAAATCTAATAACGTTATTGTCTGCTCCTTTACAGAAAGTGTGCCAACCTCCGCTATATATAAATTATGGAGTCATAAACCCACTAAAAAAGGGACATTTTTGTTAATCACAGTAGGAAGGGGCTTCCCTCTGAAGTTTCTTGCATCATTTCAATTCTTATTTTTGTTTATTGGTGTGTATTACAACTAAGGGAACAGAAAGGCAAGATTTACTGAAGTCTAGTATTTGTTGATAAATTGGCTGGTGAGTTCCCCACTATTTCCAATTGCTGTTTTTTGTGGGTGGACAGGATCCCCTCTGTGATAGAAGGCTGATTATTGTGTGGGTGGATTAATACCTTCCTAATCTATATTTTCAGAGCCTAAGATAATGAAGGTGTTTTCTTTCAGGACTGTAATTTGATCCACTTTTTTATACTGGGTTTATGAATGCATAGTTTATATGTCATAATATTTGCCAATCTTAAGTGTACCATTCAATAAATGACAGCTTATGTTGTTGTAAACTCCAATGTGAGGCACTAAAACTCAGGGCCTGCCACTGTGGGGTGAAGGGGGCTCAGGAGAGGCCTCAGGGACCTGCTGGCTTCTGGGCTGCCTTGGCTACTGGCCAATTCTTATTTGTGTTTATTTTTCTCTCTTACAATTAAACAACATGAAGACAAGATTTACTGAAGTCTAATATTTGTTGATATATTGACTGATGAGTTCCCCCCTATTCCCAGGGGCTGTTGAATGTGGGCGGACAGAATGCCCTCTCTGATATAAGGCTGATTATTGTTTGGGTGGTTTTTAGACACCTGTAATCTATACTTTCAGAGCCTAATGTAATGAAGCTCTTTTCTTTCAGGGCTGTGATTTGATCCTTTTAAGTGGTTTTATGAAGGCATAATTTATGTCATAATATTCACCAATCTTAAGTGTACTATTCAATAAATTCACATAAATATATAGAGTTTTAACTAACAATTTAATCTACCATCACAATCCATCTTCAGAGAAGTTCCATCATCAAAATTATTTCTTTGGTCCTATTTATAATTAGTCACTGCTCCACAGTCAGCCCTAGAAAACCCTGATCTACTTTCCGGACATGTAACTTCTCCTTTTCTAGAAATGTCATATGAATGGGATCATATAGAATGTGTTCTTTTGTATCTGACTCCCCTCACTAGGCATATTTTTGAAAGTTTATCCATTTTTTTTTTGCTGAGTATTATTCCTGGAGTTTTTCAACCTGGGCTCCAACCTCTGTCTTTCTACTGCCTGCTCCAAGAGAAGGTATGTAGACAGAGGCAGTCTTCTCAGGACATGTTTTCTGTAAATGATTTTATGGGAAAATCATTTCTAGACTTAAGTTTAAGGTATCAAAAATTTTAAGGCAATTCATAAAATTTAATTATCAATTTAATTGATACTTAGAGTATGTGGAATAAAAATGGATAGAAATGAGAAATTAATAGAATATCTGTATGTCTTTTGGATTAGATATCCTGGGAGATGTGTTCAGGGACCTGGAAAAAAAACCATGCTGAGAGTTGAAATTTAAAAATTTTGAAAAGAGAAGTGAAATGATGTAGGACTGAGATTGAGGGAACCCTTCAAGGGAGAATGAGAGCAAAGACAAACACCATAGAGATGCAGACAGAAAAGGATCTTTGCATTTCATCCCCAGGTTGTAGTCTTGAGAGCTAAGAGTATTTTTAAGAATTGGTTTTAAAGTTCTTAAAGCTACCCTGCTCTTGGCTGAGAGGCAAGGTGCTAAGGTGCGCTTTTTCCCTCTGCCCTGCATACCAGGTAAGAGTGAAGCACAGTGGAAGAGAGGGAAGACAGCTGACCAACACTCTTTGCTTGACTGAACTTGATCCCAGCTCCTGAACCTTCTCCTGGGCCCGCGTATGCACTTCCTTGTGGAATCCAGATTTACCAAGACCTCTGCTAAGTCAGCTTAGCAAGAGACCCCCACTCTGCATATCTGATCAACCTGAATAACTAATCGGGTTCCTCATCCTCCCCATCCTCCAGGTGATGTCTGATCAGCCTGGGATGTCTTCAGTATTGGCCAGAGCCCCTTAATCCTGGTGTTTCCTCTTAATAATTGTCTGTCCATTGACTTCCAAACTTCTTCTTGGCTATAAATTCCCAATACTCATGCTGTTTTCAGAATTAGTCCCACCTCTATCCAAAAGCCTATTTACTCTTATTCCAATAGTCCTAAATAAAATCTGCCTTTACCACTTTGGCTGTTGTGAAGCTATGTTTTTTCTTTGACATACCTCATATTTCCTCATGTCTTGGTAGTTGAATTGGATGCATGTGTATATGTGTGTGTGTATTTGTATGAGTTTACTTGAGAGTGTGACCAGGTCTCCCCAAGTCAGCTGGGCACTTTAGAGTGAGGCCCCTTCCCAGGGGGCACTTTCCATGCTCCATGCGGCTATTCCAGGCACACTAGTGTTGGCCCGTGACTGGTGTGATCTGACTTGAGCTCTAATGTGGACAATGAGCTTCCTTTGTCTTCCTTTTGACCATCTGCCCAGGAGGGGGAGCCACTGGCACACGTCTGTGCAGTCACGCTCAGCACCAGTAGGCCCACAATCTCTCTAGAAACTGGCGACTAAGACACAAGTTCTAATCTCATGATTCATTTGGCATCTGAGAATGTCTCTGGGTCTGCAGTCACTGCTGTGGGCATAGGTCTGGGGCACCTTTCACCCTCACAGGGAGAGCTGGGGAGGTAGATGATGCTCAAATCCATGGTCCTCAGCAGAGCATGAAAGCCTCTCCCAGGGTGGGAGCCCCAAACTCCAAGTTTCCCTGTGGGCAGTGGGGAGGGGGGCGTGGGAAGCTCAGGGTCTGGGGCTCCTCAACACTTCCTAAGCTGTTGCTTTCCGCGGGGCTCTGCCAGCAGGAAGCTCCTGGGACGGGACAGCTCAGCCTTCCCCGTAACAGTCCCACCACCTGCATAATGACTCGGGTGGCCCAGGAATGAGATGGAAACTTGTTCATCTTACTGGAACCCATTGCTTCCACCAACCCTTAGCCAAGAAATACATTGAAAAAAGGAATTTAATTACACTGGGTTGTTCATAGAGACACTGGGAAGGCTGAAGGGACGGCTTGGGGCTTTGTAGCTGGGAAATGTACCCCTAATGAATGCTGCTGAACTCACAAAGTGACATGCCTGGAACACTGCTCATGAGCCCGAGACTGCAGTGTGTACTTACATTGCTGCTGGTGACTCGGGATATTGCCCTGGGAACTTATCCTTGCTGCTGTTGTTTCCATCAGAAAAAGGAGTTTTCTTTATTGCTTTTTCCGTTTTCGGCAAGGTGAATCTGTAACTCTCTAAGGTGGTATACAGAGGGCAACATGAAGCCACATAATACCATGGAGAATCTCTTTGGAGTGTCCATTTTACTGGAATGTTTCATGTCAATGTTTTATATTAAAATCTACATACATGAAGAATAGAAGAGAAAAGTGGTGTAATTTGTGTATAAAAATGCAACTCATTTTTGAGTATTTATATTGTCTCCTGCAACTTTGCTTTGTTCTTTAGTTCTAACATCTTGTTTTTGGTGGAATCTTTGGGGTTTCTACATAAAAGATCATGTCACATGTAAACACAGATAATTGTACTTCTTTCTTGTGATTTGAATGCATTTTATTTATTTTTCTTGCCTATTTGTTCAGGCTAGGACTTCTAGTATTATTTTGAATTGAAGCAGTGAGAGCGGGTGTCCTTGTCTTGTTCTTGATTTTAGAGGAAATGCTTACAGTTTTTCAACGTTGAGTATATTAGTTTTTCATATATGGAATAGTTTTTCTTTATTATATTGAGAATAAATAATCTAAAAGGACAATCAGAACACAATACTACTTAACATTGCACCACAAAAATTTTTTAGGAATAAACTTACCTAAGGAGGTGAAAAACTTATATACTGAAAGTCCTATAACTCAGTAACAAAACCAACAAACAACCTGATGAACAAACAGGCAAAGGGCTTGAATAGGCATTTCTGCAGTGAAGACACACAAACAGCCAACAAGTGTATGACAAGATGCTCAACATCGTTAATCATTAGGGAAATGCACATCACAACCACTTCACGCCTATTAGCCTGGCTAAGAGCAAAACACAAAACAAAAGTTTATAAGTGTTGGTGAGGTTGTAGAGAAATTGGAACCCTTGAACACTGTTGGCAGGAATGAAAATTTGTGCAGCAGTTACAGACAATAGTATGGAGTTCCTAAAAATAGTTAGAAATAGTTCTGGCATATGACCCAGGAATCTTACTTCTGGGTATATATCCAAATGAATTGAAATCAGGGTTTTGAAGAGATTTTTGCACTTTCTGTTCACTGAGGTATTATTAACAATATAGTCAGGATATCAAAATGTATTAGGTTTTGCACTAAGTCAGCCATTAGTTCGTGAAATGATACAGTTTTTCCCAATTTGAACATCTTCGCGGTATCATCAAATACTCATCGTGACAATAATGATACTACCCAAATTTTTCTCACTCTTTCCTTGATGTCAAAGCAGTCTTTGCTAAGTGCCTTACATATCTTGTATCAGTTAGTTCTCACAACATTCCCATAAGACAGGTATTTTTTTTACTTGCAAGATAGTTGACATATTAGTGCCTGGTGTACAAAACAGTGCCAATTATGGCCATGTTCAAAATGCTCACCACAAGAAGAGTAGTTACCAAAGAAAGACATTACATGATTAGGGACTATATTCCCTATGCTGGACTTTTCATCTCATGAATTATTTTATAACTGGAAGTTTGTTCCTCTTTATCCTTTTCACTGTGTCATCTATTCCCCTCACTCCTCCCTCTGGCGACCACCCATTTGTTCTCTGTCCTGATGAGTCAGTTTCTATGTTTGTTTTCTTTTTTTGCTTTTTAGATCCCACATGAAAGTGAAACCACATGCCATGTGTCTTTCTCTGTCTTACTTATATCACTTAGTATAACGCCCTCTAGGTTCACCTGTAGGAAGATCTCAACCTAAATTTCAAGAGTGGAGAGCGGCAGGCTCATATAAGCTTGCATACAAGGAGTAAAAATCCTTGCAGGATTGGTTTTCAGTCATAACTTCCCGCCAAAATCTTGTTTGCTTTTTTCCCCTCCTTTCCTGCAGCAAACTTAGAGCCCTCTTTTCTGTTCCCTGTGGTTGTCGGAAGGGTAGGGTCTGGTTTCTCTTTGGTTCATTTACTTGGAGATTAGAGTCTCTCTGGCCCCCAAATTAGGTTCCACATGTCTCCCCAAATGAGGAAATTCTCGGCCATTCTTCTATTGTTCTGGCCCTGAAACCCAAGGTTAAGTGTCTGCAGTTTCACACTGAATTTAGGATAAAAGTGGTTTCAGTGCTCCCAACATTTTCTGGTAATAGATTTAACAAAAAGTTGGGCCCAAAGTTCTCCATTTTCTTTTTGTCCCCTCCTTTCTCTTCTGTTTCTGTTCCTCTCTCCTTCTTTACCTCCCTCCTTCCCTCCTTCCATTATCCACAGCATGTTTTATGATTTCACTAGAATTGCTGATAGGGAGAACCTAGCCTATCATTTCTGGAAACTGAACCCATTTAGAGACATTTTGGGTGTAAAATAGAAGGTCTTCATGAGATCCTTAAGCTGTTTGTAGTTTTAGAGTCTCTAAAGTTAATCTGAGAGCCTCTACATTGACCTCGGTGTCTTTTCTAGTCACACAGTTACACCTCAGTGAGGACATATTTTGCTCATGGTTTACAGTGGAGACTTTCACACTCCGCTGCTTATGAATCTCACTTCTTTGCTCACTGGTTGTTTGCATAGACCCCTCCAGGCCCAGAGCAGCCGCTCAGGTCTTATAAAGGGGCCTTTGCCATGGGAGCTGAGCGGCATCAGGCAGTCAGGGACAGCAAGATGGTGTCACAGACGCAGGTCCTCACGTTCTTGTTGCTCTGGGTCACAGGTGAGAAATTCACAAGAGCCACAATCTTTTTGGAGCAATTTATATATTCTTAGAGTCAAAAAATTTTAAGATACAATACGAGATACTGGATATTTTCAAAACAGGCCCAATTTTGTACTGACATGTAATGCCATTAAAAGCCTATTTTTAAAATGGCATATTTCAAGGTGTGTAGCATAATGTGGTCTGTGTGTGTGTCATACTTATCCATTTGTGATTGCAGGTGCCTGCGGGGACATCGTGATGACCCAGTCTCCAGCCTCCTTGGCTGTGTCTCCAGGACAGAGGGTCACCATTAACTGCAGGGCCAGTCAGAGTGTTAGCAACGACGTAGCCTGGTACCAGCAGAAGCCTGGGCAGGCTCCGAAACTGCTCATCTATGGTGCATCCACCCGTGCATCTGGGGTCCCTGACCGGTTCAGTGGCAGTGGATCTGGGACCGATTACACTTTCACCATCAGCAGCTCCCAGCCTGAGGATTTGGCAGCTTATTACTGCCAGCAGAATTATAACTATCCTCCCACAGTGCTTCAGCCTCGAACACAAACCCTAGGGCCATGGGCCAGTGCATCCCTGCTGCGCCAGCTGCTTCCTCCCCCCACAGCTTTGAAATCACACATACCCCTATCTGCCTGAGAGGTCCCACCTCGTCACTTATTCCTGGCAGTTGGTAGGGCACAGGAGAAAGTTAAGCCAGTTGGATTATTCCAGATCCCTTTTCTGGGAGATTATTGAAGAACAATGGTCTGAAGATGTCTTAGAGATGCTGTCAGGAGTTGTGTCACAGGGACCTGCATGTTTCCCATGGACAGGTCCCATGATCGAGCCAGGAAGGTTGCTCACTGTCTATCAAGGGGACCAGTGAATAGCACACCCTGTGGATCAATTCCCTTTTCTCTGTTCCTCTTTGACTGTCTCATTTGTATTTTAATTCCTTATTCTCATGGTCTTCCTTCTTGATCTGCAATCGCCCTCCAAGTCTGAAGCTTCCCGGTAGAAAACCCTTGGCCTCTGCTGTTCAAAACCTTCCTCATAGCATGAAGCTTCCCTCTCTTGCATTTTCTTTCCATGGACCCTTTTTTCCAGCCAAGCCTTTCTGGCCAATGTCACTGAACCTGCTTTCCCACTCTGTCCCCTTTTGTACCCCGGTTTGCTGTTAAGTCCATTTCTTTTCATTGTACTCATTCTTACAAAGGTGATTTCCTAATTCTTTCATCTGTCATTCTAGAAAGATCTGGTAGTGTTCCTCAGTACAATTCTCATCATTTGTCAAATTTCCCTGTAAAGCCATCCCTTGGATTTGTGAGGGAAGGAAATTGTGACTTTAAGCATGCTGTAAGTTGAATTCCTTGGGTAACGGGTAATTAACTTGCCCGTTTCAGTGTAAACATGGAAGATTCTAGTCATTTTAGTGTTGTTCCTTCATCTTCTTGTGAAATAATGAAATTTAGCTTCAGGAACAATTTCTGCAAACCTGACCAGTCTCCTCTGAACAGTTGTGTATGTGAGATTTTCTCCCAGTAATTAGAAATATAATCAAAATGTTGATTTTAAGGAATCCATGTCATTCACTCCATCCAGATATGATTTTCAGTGGTGTCAAGAGCACAAATATCTGCTTTCCCTCCATTTGGGAGAGAAGACAACATAGAACTTCGTAAGTGGTACAAAGATAAAGAAAGAAAGTGAGGGGTAAACCTTGTTGGCTAGAAGAGACTTTTAAAATCGAATGAAGTATTAGTAGCTATTGTAATGTAACAAACCAGCCACAAAGTGTAGTTGCTTAAGATGACAGTGTTTTTATTGCTGTCATGCAAGGGTTAGCTCAGTGGTTCTGTTAATATGGGCCAGGCTTGGTTGACCTTGGCTGGCTTCCTCATGTATTTGAAGTTGGCTGACAGGTCACGTACGTGCTGGCTGATGTACACAGGCTCGCATCTCTTTCTTCTCCTTCCCATTTCTGTAGCTGGCTGACCATCAGCTGGGGATGTTTAGGTGACTGGCTTCATGTGTCTCCTCATCTGGTACATGGCATTCAACTTCTATGCCAGTTGGTAAGGTCCCGAGAGATAGAGAGAGGGCACACACAGCCTGCTGAAACCCAGCCTCGTAGTGACACAGTGTCCCACTGCCACATGCTAGGTCAGTGCACTGGATGGCACTGAAGAAGAAGGTCAATAGCCCTGCCTCCTGACACAGGAGCTGCAAAGTGACATGGCCTAAGGCACGGGTATGGGGAGGGATAAAGATGGGGGACCTGTTTCTGCAATCCATCCATGGATGGTCATAGAAGGTGACCCTGAGAATATATGACTTAGTCGATTTTTTAATGTAGAGAAGAAATGAACCGTAGGAATTCTTCCAGGAAATAGAGTCCTAATTGGAAGAAACAGCACATTTCTGAGGCAGATCTGTCATCACATGTAGAAAAAGAAGGAAGGCAATGTTGCTAAAATAGAGTGTGCGTAGGGGACAGCAGGGGAAGTAAGATCAAAGGCCACATTCTGTAGGACCCTGTGGGCCTCTCTGAGTACTGGTGTTTTATTTTGAAGGATGTGGTCTGTGGGAGAGTTCTGGATAGGGGAGAGGGAGCAGGAGGTCTGGCCCTGAGGGAACTCTCCACCTGGGGACATTCTCCTACGTGGACACAGGAGCAGGGGCACGACTGGATGCCTGACACCCTCCCGAGGGCTCAGACATTGTCCCTAGAAGAGGCCTGTTTGCCTGGCCCTGACCACAGGTGGCCTTTGGCCGAGAGCCGGATGTTTCCTTCAAATCCCCAGGGGGATGAGGCAGGGCTGGTGGGGTCGGGTTGTGGTCGCACCTGGTGATGCTTTGGCGGGAGCCCCGGGCGCCTTCCCCCGCCCAGAGTTGCCCATGGGGACGTGGCTGGGGTCACAGATGTGGTGGCTGTGAGCCCCACAGCGTGTAGACCAACATCGGGTCCTGAGGGGGGCAGTCCTGTCCTCATAATCCAGAGGCCCTGGGTCCCTGTGACATGCAGACAGCTCTCCTGTGAGGACCCAGGGCAGCTGGTTTCCTTGGGTGGTTGGCCATGCTGGCCCCTGGGGGGCATCCCCTCACTGTCCTCGCTCCCCGACCTGACGTCTACAGGGAGCTGTGGGCTGAGGAGGGGGAAGAGTGTGGTGGCACCCGCTCTCCGTCCCTGTCTGGATCCCAGTGTCTCTGGCTTTTCCAGGGGTGAGGAGAGCTGTCACCCCTCCCTGTGTTGGGGTCACTCTCTCGTCCAGGCACCCACCTCTCAGGGCTGCACCCTCACCTCCCAGAGCAGCGCCTCAGCCCAGCCTCACCCGTGGTTTCCTCAGGCAGGAAGCAGACGTGCTGCCCCCAATGCACCCCCCAACATTCTGGAGAAACAGCATTCTCTCCAGGGCATCCAGGAGGGGGAAGGTGGGACTCAATAACAGCTCCTTAAAGGGCTTTTCCTGATTTCTATTTGTTGACCACCTTAGTGGTGATCCTTTGTAAAAGAGTCAATTACACAAAGTAGTTTTCAGAAAAAGTGGGAGCTTCTGTCATCATGGAAACTTTTCCAGAAACAGGGCTGAGATGCTCCCAGTGTCCTGTCCCATGCCAGCTGTCAGGAGGAGTGCATTGAGTTTGGAGGCCTGTGTGACAGCAGACCTTGAGTTAGTTTCACTCTCAGGCCCACGTAGAAGGGGGGCTTTGAAACAGGAAGTTGGTTCCTGATGGAAGGCAGCTCTGGAGGTGAGGGGGTGTTGTCACCTTCTCTGCAGAGGAGACAGTGATCTCTGCTCCTCCCGAGCCCTGGGCCGACCCTCCCCCAGCTCCCTCCCTCTTTGAGCTCCACTCACCAGCTCTTGCACATCTGCCTCAAACACACTGCATCTGCATCATGTCCTCAGATACACTGGCATCTTCCTCCTGAGTTTCCTCCGCCTTTCAGCTCCTATTAATATTAGAACCTGACAAATGGTCTTCTAGATTTGATGGCTGAATTTCTATGTGGGAGAAACCTGATCATTAGTTAACCTCCATTATCCCTGTTTGGCACATGTTATCCGAGTCCGTGTCCTATGCCGCTCTAAGTCCTCAGGTGCGCTGGTTTGGATCAGGTGACACTTCCTTCCAGTAGAATATTTCCAGTTGTTCATGTTATTCTCAACTTGAGCCCTGTTTCTGGCCTGTGATTGTCAAGATCCCACCTCAACCACAAGGGAAATCATCCCTCTGAACTTGTCATCTCAGTTTATCTCTTTCTTGTCTTTTTTAAGAATATTGAAACATATTTGACACATAACACTGTGGAAGTTTAAGGTGTGCAGTATGTTGACTTGGTACATTCGGATGTTGCAAAACGATTAGCACCATAGCTAGCTAACACCTTTATTGTGTTAGAAAATTATCATTTCTTTCTTGTGGTGAAAACAATTTAAAATCTTGCCTCTTAGAAACTTTGAAGTTTACAACTTTGAAGTCAACAGTATTTTTTATTATAATCACTATGCTGTGCATTAGGTCTCCAGGGCCTATTTATCTACTAGTTTCAAGTTTTCACCCTTAAATTATTAATCCCCAATCCCCAACACCCCCAACCTCTTGTAACTACATTTCTAGTCTTTGTTTTCATGAGTTCAGCTTTTCAGGATTCCACACATAAGTGAGATTGTAGAGTATTTGTCTCTGTCTGTCTGACTTACCTCACTGAGCATAATGCCCTCAAGTTCCATCCATGTTGTTGCAAATAGCAGGATTTCTTTCTTTCTCATGGCTGAGTAATATTCCATTGTGTATATATACCACAGCTGCTTTATTTGTCCATCCATGGATACTTGGCTATTGTCAATAATGCTGCAATTAACACGGGAGTGCATATGTCATGTTAAGCTCTTGTTTGCATTTCCTTTGGAAATATGTGCAGGAGTGAAAGTACTGGATCATGTGGCAGTTCTACTTGTAGTTATTTATATACAGTGATTCCTGCCTTTTTCTGCTCCTTTATCTAACACCCAAGCCCCACCCAATCACTCTCCAGCATATATCTGCTTTCCTGCTGTCGTCGAATTTATCTTCATCTGCATTGTAAGCAAAATTGATCAGAAGTGGAATTTATTTTTTGAAGGAAAGAAGGGTCAGGATAAGGGTTAGGCAATTTAAATAAATTAGCTATAGTAGTTGAATTTGGAAAATATGATAAGGTAAAAGAAATTTGTGCTGATCCAGATAAGAAAGGGGGAAGGAACCCATGTGACTAATAAATGGCTTATGTTGTTGTGGACTCCAACGTGAGGCACCAAAACGCATGGCCTGTCCCTGTGGGGTGTAAAGGGTCAGTAGATGCCTCAGGGGCCTGCTGGCGTCCGTGTTACCATGGCAACTGGTCATTTCTTATTTGTGCTTATTTGTCTGTATTACAATTAAGGGAACATGGAGACAAGATTTATTGGAGTCTAGTATTTGTTGATAAATTGGCCAGTGAGTTCCCCACTATTCCCAATCACTGTTGTCTTTGCGTGGACAGAATCCCTTCTCTGATATAAGGCTGATTATTGTTTGGGTGGATTAATACATCCCTAATCCATATTTTGAGAACCTAAGTTAATGAAACTCTTTTGTTTCCCGAATGCAATTTGATCCCATGTTTTTTCAGTGATTTTATAAAGGAGTAATTTTTGCATGTCATAGTCTTCACCAACCTTAACTGTATAGCATTCAATAAATTTGAATAAAAATGTTGAGTTTTACATCTACCATCACAGTGCATTCTCAGAACACTTCCATCATCAAAAAAGTTTCCTTCCATTTATAATTAGTTACTGCTCCCACAACCAGCCCCAGGAAAACACTGCTCTGCTTTCCAGACACATAATTTCTCTTCTTCTAGAAATGTCTCATGAGTGGGATCGTACACTATGTGGTCTTTTGTATCTGACTCCCCTCACTAGGTAGGTTTTTGAAGGTTTTTTCCAGTTTTATTGCTGAGTAATAGTCCTTCAGTTTTCCAATCTGTCCTCCAAACTCTGTCTTTCTACTGCCTGCTCCAAGAAAGTTATATATACACAGGCAGTCTTCCTAAGATATGTTTCTGTAAACGGCTTTATGGGAACATCATTTCTAGACTTAAGATTTAAGGTCTCAAAAATGTTAAGGCAATTCAGGGAATTTAATTATTAATTGAATTAATACTTAGAATATGTGAAATTAAAATTGATAGAAATTAGGAATTAATAGAATATATGTATGTTCTTTGGATTGGATATCCTGGGAGATGTATTCAGGGACCTGGAAAAAAAACTGTGCTGAGAGTTGAAATTTTAACATCTTAAAAAGACAAGTGAAATGATGTAGGACTGAGATTGAAGTACTGTTAGGGGAGAATGAGAGCAAAGACACACATCACACAGCCGCAGACAGAAAAGAATCTTTGCATTTTGTCCCCAGGTTGTATTTTTGAGAGCTAAGAGTATCTTTTAAGGGATGCTTTTAAAGGTCTTAACGCTACCCTGCTCTTGGCTGAGAGGCAAGGTGCTAAGCTGCGCTTGTTCCCTCTGCCCTGCATACCAGGTAAGAGTGAAACACAGTGGAAGAGTGGGAAGACAGCTGACAAACACTCTTTGTTTGACTGAACTTGATCCCAGCTCCTGAACCTTCCCCTGGGCCGGCGAATGCACTTCCTTGTGGAATCCAGATTTACCAAGACCTCTGCTAAGTCAGCTTAGCAAGAGACCCCCACTCTGCATATCTGATCACCCTGAATAACTAATCGGGTTCCTCACCGTCCCCATCCTCTAGGTGATGTCTGATCAGCCTGCGATGTCTTCAGGATTAGTCAGAACCCCGTAATCCTGGTGTTTCCTCTTAAGAATTGTCTGCTCATTGACTCCCAAACATCTCCTTGGCTATAAATTCCTACTTGCTCCTGCTGTTTTCTGAAATATTCCGCGCTGTATCCTGAAGCCCCTTTTCTCTTTGCAATAGTCCTAAGTAAAATCTGCTTTTACTACTTTGACTATTGTCAAAGTGAAGCTCTGGTTTTCCTTTGACATACCTCATATTTCCTGATTTCTTGGTAGTTGAATTGGATGTGGGTGTATATGTGTGTGTGTATTTGTATGAGTTTACTTGAGAGTGTGACCAGGTTTCCCCAAGGCTGCTGGGCACAGAAGAGTGAGGCCCTTCCCAGGGGCACTCTCTATGCTCCGTGAGGCTTTTCCAAGCACACTAGTGTTGGCCCTTGACTGGTGTGCAGATCTGACTTGAGCTCAACTTGGACAACGAGCTTCTTTCGTCTTCACTTTGTCCATCTTCCCAGGAGGGGGAGCTACTAGCACAAGTCTCCGCAGTACCGCTCACCACCAGTAGGTCCAGAATGTCTCTATAAACAGGCAACTTAAAACGAGTTGTAAACTCATGATTCATTTGGCATCTGAGAGTGTCTCTGGGTCTGCATTCACTGCTGTGGGCATAGGTCTGGGGCACCTTTCATCCTCACCGGGAGAACTGGGGAGGCAGATGACGCTCAAATCCATGGTCCTCAGCAGAGCATGAAAGCCTCTCCCAGGGCGGGAGCCCCAAACTCCAAGTTTCTCTGTGGACAGTGAGGGGGGGCGTGGGCGGCTCAGGACCTGGGGCTCCTGAACGCTTGCTACTCTGCTGCTTTCCGCGGGGCTCTGCCAGCAGGAAGCTCCTGGGACGGGACAGCTCAGCCTTCCTCGTAGCAATCCCACCACCTGCGTAACGACTCATTCTCAAGAACTGATGACTGAGATGCGTCTGTAAGACTGCCCTCCACATGGTTTCTCTTCTGCCTTCTCGCATGAACCACAAGGAAGGAAAAGTATAACAGGGAAATATTGTCCCCCTGGATCGTGCTGGAGGCTTGCACAGACACTGCATTGTGTCCTAGTGGTTAGACAGCCCCGGGACGCTCCCCCCATGGCCTCTCAGACAGACCAGAAGACAGAGATTCCGCACACTGGTCACAGAATCCCCTGGACGTGCTTGGGCAACACTCCCAAGCTTTTGTGCCTCCAGTCTTCTGGGTGACTATGCGCAGGCCGCCCCTTTGAATATATTATCAAGAAAGTAGGCTTGTTCCGGACTGGGTAAAAGTATGAAAGGATGTTAAAATGGGATTTTTTTTCTATTTGTTTTGTAAGATGGTCCCAAAGGCCAATAATAATGTAAGTATCAAGTGTCCCTGTAGTGAAACACTTCATTTCCTCTCCTCTCATACCACATTTTTGGGGTGATGGTGGTGCTGGCGGTCATAGAGAATAAGGAGCATGCTTACACTGTTGATGTTTCACATGTTGTAAGGGCAGGGAGTGCCCTGCTTAATCCTGGCACTTTTCAAATGTAACCTCTTGGGTATATGCACAAGGCTCAGCAAAAAAGAGCCTTTGTTGAACATAGACTCATGGATCTTGATGTGCAATAATGGATAATAAAGGGCTCAATTTAGTTGTAAATTCTTTGCTGATTGCCCCTCACTGCTGTGAGAAATTCGCTGAGAAGAATCCTACTACTTTTCCACAGGAAGTTATGTGATCTGAGTTCTAAAGCACTCTAACCACCAAAGAATCACACCTCCAAGTAATGTGGTATGTTAGTCAACGTTCTTTTTGCAACACTGTCAATAAATATTCACAAATATTAGACTGTAATTTATAAGAAATATATTGGAAAGGGGAACTTAGTTACACCGGGAAGTTCATAGAGACACTGGGAAGGCTGAAGGGAAGGCTTTGGGGCTTTGTAGCTGGGAAATGTACCCTTGATGAATGCTGCTGAACTCACCCACTGTCATGCCTGCAACACTGCTCATGAGCCCGAGACTGCAGTGTGTACTTACATTGCTACTGGTGACTCGCGATATTGCCCTAGGATCTTATCCTTGCTGCTTTTGTTTCCATCAGAAAAGGAGTTTTTTTTATTGCTCGCTCAGCTTAGGGTGAGGTGAATCTGTAACTCTATAAGGTGGTATACAGATGGCAACGTGAAGCCATATAATATCATGGAGTATCTCTTTGGAGTGTCCATTTTACTACAATGTTTCATGTGAAATGTTTTTGTATCCTGCAACTTTGCTTTGTTCTTTAGTTCTAACAGTTTTGTTTTTGGTGGAATCTTCAAAGTGTTCTACATAAAAGATCATGTCACATGCAAACAGAGATAATTTTACTTCTTTCTTCTGATCTGAATGCTTTTTAGTTATTTTTCTTGCCTAATTGCTCTGTCTAGGACTTCTAGTACTATTTTGAATAGAAGCAGTGAGAGTGGGTATCGTTGCTTTGTTGTTGATTTTAGAGGAAATGCTTACAGTTTTCACCACTGAGTATATTAGTTGTGGGTTTTTCATATATGGTCTTTATTATATTGAGAATAAATAATCTAAAAGGACAATAAGAAAACAATACTACTTACCATTGTACGACAAAAATTCCATAGGAATAAACTTAACTAAGGAGGTGAAAAACATATATACTGAAAACTATAAAACATTGCTGAAGGAAATTAAAGAAGACACAGAAAAATGGAAAGACATCGTATGTTCATGGACTGGAAGACTTCATATTGTGAAAAAGTTCATACTACTCAGAGCAAACTACAGAGCCCATGCAATGTCTATCAAAATCCCAATGGCATTTTTTTAATGAAAATAGAAAGCAATCCTTAAATTGATATGGAACCACAAAGGACTCTGATATCCAAAGTAATCTTGAGAAAGAACAAAACTCAGGAATTCATACTTCCTGACTTCAAAATATTATAAAGCTAAAATAACCAAAACTGTATGGTATGAGTATAAGGATAGACATATGTAGCAATGGACCAAAAAAGAGCCCAGTAATAAACCATGCATGTATGATCAAATGATTGTTGACAAAGGTGCCAGGAATACACAATGCAGAAATATAGTCTCTTTAATAAATTGTGTCAAGAAAACTGGATATCCACATGCAATAGAGTGAAACATGAATAATAAAAATAGAATCCTTATTTAATACCGTATGTGAAACTCAACTAAAAAAATCAACATAACTGAACTGCAAAACTCTTAGAAGAAAACAGGGAGAAAGTTTCATGACATTGGTGTTAGCATTGGATTCTTGGAGATGACACCAAAAGCACAGGCAACAAATGCAAAAATAAACCACTGGGACTGCATCAAACAAGAAAGCCTATCCCCAGCAATTGAAAAAATCAACAGTGTAAAAAAGCGACCTATGCAATGAGAGAAAATATTTGCAAACCATATATCTCATAAGGATTAACATGCAAAATACATAAGAAACCTCTACAAATCAATAAAAAAACCCAACAAACAACCTGATGAACAAACAGGCAAAGGGCTTGAATAGGCATTTCTCCAGTCAAGACACACAAACAGCCAACAAGTGTATGAGAAGATGCTCAACATCATTAATCATTAGGGAAACGCACATCACAACCACTTCACACCTAATAAGCTGGCTAAAAGCAAAAAACAAAAAAAAAGTTAATACGTGTTGGTGAGGTTGTTGAGAAACTGGAACCGTTGAACACTGTTGGCAGGAATGTAAATTTGTGCAGTGGTTATGGACAATAGTATGGAGTTCCTATAAAATTTAGAGATAGTACAACATAGGACTCAGCCATCTTACTTCTGGGTATATATCCAAATAAACTGAAATCACGGTTTTGAAGAGATTTTTGCACTCTCTGTTCATTGTGGTATTGTTGAAAATAGTCAGGGTATGGAAATGTATTAGGTATGGCACTAAGTCAGCCATCAGCTCGTGAAATGATACAGTATTTCCGATTTGAACATCTTCGCAGTATCATCAAATAATCATCGTGACAATAATGATACAAGCTAAATTTTTTTGACTCTTTACTTGACGTCAAAGCAGTCTTAGCTAAGTGCCTTACATATCATGTATCAGGTAGTTCTCACAACAGCCCCGTAAGACAGGAATTTTTTTTTAGTTGAAAGATAGTTGACATATTAGTGTATGGTATACAAAATAGTGCCCATTATTCCCATGTACAAAATGCTCACCACAAGAAGTGTAGTTACCATACAAAGATATTACAGGATTATTAACCATATTCCCTATGCTGGACTTTTCATCTCATGAATTATTTTATAACTGGAAGTTTATATCTCTTGATCCCTTTCACCTGTCTCACCCAAACCCTCACTACTCCCATCTGGCAACCACCCCTTTGCTCTCTATCCTGATGACGGGGTTTCTACGTTTTGCATTTTAGATCCCACATAAAAGTGAAATCACATGGCATGTGTCTTTCTCTGTCTGACATATTTCACTTAGCATAACGCCCTCTAGGTTCACCAGTAGGAAGATCTTAACCTAAATTTCATGAGTGGAGAGTGGCAGGCTCACAGAAGCCTTGCATACATGGAGTAAAAATCCTTGGTTTTCAGCCATAAGTTACCCCCAAAATCTTGTTTGTTTTTTTTCCTCTCCTTTCCTGCAGCAAACTTAGAACCCTCTATTCTGTTCCCTGTGGTTGTGGGAAGGGTAGGGTCTGATTTATCTTTGGTTCCTTTACTTGGAGATTAGAGTCCCTCTGGCCCCCAGCTCAAATAAGGTTCCACATGTCTCCCCAAATGGGGAAATTCTGGGCCCATCTTCTATATGTCTGGCCCTGAAACCCAAGGTTAAGTGTATGCAGTTTTACACTGACTTTAGGAAAAAAGTGGCTTCAGCGATCCAACATTTTCTCATACATTTAATAAAAAATTGGGCCTAAAGTTCTCCGTTTTCTTTTTGTTCCTTCCCTTCCTTTCTCCTTCTGTGTATCTCTCCCAACTTCCCTCCGTCCCTCCCTCCATCCATTTTCCCCAGCATATTTTATGATTTCACTATGATTGCTTATAGAAAGAACCTAGCCTATCATTTCTGGAGACTGAACCAATTTAAAGACATTTTGTATTTGAAATAGAAGCTCTTCATTAGATCTTCAAGGTGTTTCTGATTTTAGAGCCTCTAAGTTAGTCTGAGAGCTTTTACATTGATCTCTGTGTCTTTTCTAGTCACAAAGCTACACCTCAGTGAGGACATATTTGGCTCGTGGTTTGCAGTGGAGACTTTCACACTCCGCTGCTTATGAAACTCACTTCTTTGCTCACTGGTTGTTTGCATAGATCCCTCCAGGCCCAGAGCAGCTGCTCAGGTCTTATAAAAGGGGCCTTTGCCATGGGAGCTGAGCTGCATCAGGCAGGCAGGGGCAGCAAGATGGTGTCACAGACACAGGTCCTCACGTTCTTGTTGCTCTGGGTCACAGGTGAGAAATTCACAAGCGCCACAATCTTTTTGGAGCAATTAATATTTTGTTAGTCAAAAAATTTTAAGACATTATAAGAGACAATGCATATTTCCAAAACAGACCCAATTTTGTACTGACATGGAATGCCATTAGAAAGCCTGTTTTTAAAATGGCATATTACAAGGTGTGTAATATAACGTGGTGTGTGTTTGTGTGTCATCCTTATCCATTTGTGATTGCAGGTGCCTGCGGGGACATCGTGATGACCCAGTCTCCAGGCTCCTTGGCTGTGTCTCCAGGACAGAGAGTCACCATTAACTGCAGGGCCAGTCAGAGTGTTAGCAACTACGTAGCCTGGTACCAGCAGAAGCCTGGGCAGGTTCCGAAACTGCTCATCTATCGTGCATCCAACCGAGAATCTGGGGTCCCCGATCGGTTCAGTGGCAGTGGGTCTGGGACAGATTTCACTTTCACCATCAGCAGCGTCCAGCCTGAGGATCTGGCAACTTATTACTGCCAGCAGTATGATAGCTCTCCTCCCACAGTGCTCCAGCCTCGAACACAAACCCCAGGGCCACGGGCCAGTACATCCCTGCGGCGCCAGCTGCTTCCTCTCCCACAGCTTTGAAATCACACATCCCCCTATCTGCCTGAGAGGTCCCACCTCGTCACTTAATCCTGGCAGTAGGTGGGCCCAGTAGAAAACTAAGCAGTTGGATTTTCTAGATCTGTTTTTGTATGAGATTATTGAGGAACAAAGCTCTGAAGATGTCTTAGAGATGCTGTCATGAGTTGTGTCACAGGGACCTGCATGTTTCCCATGGACAGGGCCCATGATTGAGCCAGGAAGGTCTTTCTGACCACCCTCTCTCAAGGGGACCAGTGAATTGTACACCATGTGGATCTCTTCTCTGTTCCTCCTTGCTTGGCACTTTCTATTTTAATTCCTTATTCTCATGGTCTTCCTTCTTTATTTGCAATCACCCTCCAACTCTGGACCTTCCCAATAGCAAACCTCTCTCATTAAAAACCTTCCATATAGCATGTAGCATCCCTCTCCTGAGTTTTCTTTCCGTGGACCCTGTTTTCAAACAAGCCTTTCTGGCCAGTGTCCCTGCAGGTGCTCTCCCACTCTGTCCCCTTTTGTACCACCCTTTGCTCTTAAGTCCATTTCTCTCCATTGTACTCATTCTTACAAAGGTGATTCCCTAAATCTTTCAGCTCTCATTCGAGAAAGATCTGTTAGTGTTCCTCAGTACAATTCTCACCATTTGTCAACTTTCCCTTTAAAGTCCTTCCTTGGATTTGCGAGTGAGCGAAATCGTGTCGGTAAGCATGCTATAAATTGAATTTCTTGGATTACATATCATTAACATGTAATAACATGTAATTGCATGTAAATAACATGTATTTGCCCATTTCAGTGTAAAAGTGGAAGACTCTAGTCATTTTATTGTTCCTTCACCTTTTTGTGAAATAATGGAATTTACCTTCAGGAATGATTGCTGCAAACCTGACCAGTCTCCTCTGAACACTAGTCTACATAACAGCTTCTCCCAGTAATTAGACATATAATTAAAGTATTGATATTAAGGAATCCATGTCATTCATTTCTTCAAGATAGGATTTTTGAGTTCATGTTATGTGTCAAGAGCACAAATAACCTCTTTCACTCCATTTGGGAGAGAAAGACAACACAAAACTTTGTAAGTGTTACAAAGAAAAATAAAGCCAGGGGGTAAACCTTGTTGGCTAAGAGGAGACATCTAAAATTGAATGAGGTATAAGTCAGCTATTGTCATGCAACAAACCACTCATAAAAGTGTAGTTGCTTAGATGGCAGTGTTTTTATTGCTGTCATGCCTAATGTTAGCTGAGTGGTTCTGTTAGTATTGGCCAGGCTTGATTGACCTTGGCTGGGTGGCTTATGTATTTGACATTCGCTGACAGGTCACCTTGGTGCTGGCTGATGTAGAAAGGCTCACATCACTTTATTCTCCTTCCCATTAGTGTAGTAGCTGGCTGACCACCGGGTGGGGTGTTTAGGTGACTGGCTTCATGTGTCTCCTCTTCTGGTAGATGGAGTTTAACTCCGATGGCAGTAGGCACAGTCCCGGGAGAGAGAGAAAAGAAAGCACACACAGCGTGCTGAAGCCCAGCCTCGTAGTGACACAGTGTCCCACTGCCACATGCTAGGTCAGTGTAACGGGTGCCACTGAAGAAGAAGGTCAATAGCCCTGCCTCTTGACACAGGAGCTGCAAAGTGACATTGCCTAATGCGCGGGTATGGGGAGGGGTAAAGATGGGGGATGTTTTTCTGCAGTCCATCCAGGGATGGTCATAGAAGGTGACCCTGAGAATATATGACTTAATAGATATTTTAATGTAGACAAGAAATGAGCCGTAGTCATATGTCCAGGAATAGGGTCCTAGTTGGAGGAAACAGCACATCTCTGAGGCATATCTGTGATCACATGTAGAAAAAGAGGGAAGGCAATGTTGCTAAAATGGGGACAGCAGGGGAAGTCAGATCAAAGGCCACATTGTGTAGGACCCTGTGGGTCTCTCTGAGGACTGGGGTTTTATCTTGAAGGATGTGGGCAGTGGGAGAGGTTTGAATAGGGAGGAGGGAGCAGGAGGTCCGGCCCTGAGGGAACTCTCCCCCTGGGTACTTTGTCTCACCTGGACATGGGAGCAAGAGCCCAGGATCTGGGGTGGTGGGCCACTTGCTGCCTCTCACCCTCTCGAGGGCCCAGACCCTGTCTCTAGAAGAGATGTCTGCCTCTGACCGTGGGCTGGCTCTGGGCGGCACTGGGGAGGTTGGTGCAAATCCCCAGGGGGATAAGGCGGGGCTGCTGGAGTCGGGTTGTGGTCACATCTGGTGAAGCTTTGGCAAGAGACCTGGGTGCCTGCCCCGCCCAGAGTTGCCCCTGAGGACGTGCCCGGGGTCACAGATGTGGTGGCTGTGACCCCCCCAGCATGTAGACAGACGTCTGGTCCTGAGGGGGGCGGCTCCTGTGCTCACAATCCCCGGAGGGCCCAGGCCCCTGTGAGGTGCATGCAGCTCTCCTGTGAGGACCCAGGGTATTCTGGGAGGCTCTGACCGGCCCATGGTACATGCAGCAGCACAAGGGGGAGCCCCTCATCCCAGATGCTCCTTTCCTCACGGATGTGTCTGGGGGTGTGGGGTGTGACCCAGGAATAGGAGAACATAGAATTTTTTCTTCTCAACTTATCCTCAGTGGATTTAGCCCTTGGTTGTTCACGTGTTCATGAAACAAGCCTGATTGTGAGATAGGATCAGAAAAGCATTTGTCTTTCTCACCCACGGTGCCCATTTGGCCCTGAGGGGCCATTTCTCCTGCCCTTTGAATGAAGTCTCAGGCAAATCCTTCATCCTTTCCAGTTATTTTAAATAACAGTGTCATGTGGACATTTCCTGTAGCAGTTGGTTTCCTTGGGTGCTTGGCCACGCTGGCCCTCTGGGGGGCATCCCCTCACTGTCCTCCCTCCCCGACCTGCCAATCTACAGGGAGCTGTGGCCTGAGGAGGGGGAAGAGTGTGGTGGGACCAGCTCTCCATCCCTGTCTGGATCCCAGTGTCTCAGGCTTTTCCAGGTGTGAGGAGAGCTGTCACCCTTCCCAGGGCTGGGGGTCGCTGTCTCATTAAGACATCCACTTCTCAGGGCTGCACCCTCACTTCAGCCCAGCCTCACTTTCGCTTTCCTCGGGCAGGAAGCAGACGTGCATTCCCCAATGAGCCCCCCAACCTTCTCGAGAGACATCATGCTCTCCAAGGCATCCAGGAGGGGAAGGTAGGACTATATAAAAATTCCTCAAAGGGCTTTTTCCAATTTGTATTTGTTGACCACCTTAGTGGTGATTCTTTGTAAAAGAGTCAGTGTGAAAAAGTAGTGTTCAGAAAAAGTGGGAGCATCTCTCATCTTCAAAACTTTCCCAGAAACACGGCTGGGATGGTCCCAGTGTCCTGTACCCTGCCAGGTGTCAGGAGGAGTGCACTCAGTTTGGAGGCCCGTGTGACAGCTGTCCTTGAGGGGGTCTCACTCACAGGCCCATGGGGAAGGGAGGGCTTGGGAACAGGAAGTTGGTTCCTTAATGGAGGCAGCCCAGGAATTGAGGCTGTGATGTCACCTTGTTTGCAGAGGAGACAGTGATCTCTGCTCCCCCCGAGCCCCAAGCTGACCCTCCCCAGCTCCCTCCCTCTTTTAGCTCCACTCACCAGCTCTTGCACATCTGCCTCAAACACACTGCATCTGCCCCTGTCCTCAGATATACTGGCATCTACCTCCTGAGTTTTCTCTACCTTTCAGCTCCTGTTTCTACTACAACCTGACAAATGGTCTTCTAGGTTTGGTGGTTGAATTCCTATGTGGGAGAAACCTGATTTTTAGTTAACCTCCATTATCCATGTTTGGCACATGTTTATCCGAGTCCGTGTCCTATGCCGCTCTAAGTCCTCAGGTGGGCTGGTTTGGATCAGGTGACACTTTCTTCCAGTAGAATATTTCCAGCTGTTCAATGTTATTCTTAACTTGAGCCCTGTTCCTGGCCTGTGACTGTGAAGAACCCACCTCAACCACAAGGGAAATCAACCCTCTGGACCTGTCATCTCAGTTTATCTAGTTCCCGTCATTCTAAGAACATTGAAAAATATTTGACATATAACACTGTGGAAGTTTGAAGTGTGCAGTATGTTGACTTGGTACATTTGTATGTTGCAAAATGATTAGCACCAAAGCTAGCTAACACCTTTATCATGTTACAAAATTATTTCATTTCTGTTGTGAAAACCATTTAAGATCTAGTTTCTTACCAACTTTGAAGTTTACAACTTTGAAGTCAACAGTATTTTTTTATTAGAACCACTAAGCTGTGAATTAGCTCCCGAGGGCTTATTTTTTCCTACTTTCAAGTTTTACCCTAAAGAATTTATCCCCAATCCCCACTCCCCAGCCTCTGTTAATTACCATTCTAGTCCTTCTTTTTATGAGTTCAGCTTTTTAAGATTCCACACATAAGTGACATCCTAGAGTATTTGTCTTTGTCTGTCTGACTTACCTCACTGAGCATAATGCCCTCAAGGTCCATCCATGTTGTTGCAAATGGCAGGATTTCTTTCTTTCTCACGGCTGAATGATATTCCATTGTGTATATATACCACAGCTGCTTTATTTGTCCATCAATGGACACGTGGCTATTGTGAATAATGCTGCAGTTAACACGGGAGTGCATATATCACTTTAAGCTCTTGTTTGCATTTTCTTTGGAAATACGTGCAGAAGTAAAATTACCGGATCATGTGGTAGTTCCACGTGTAGTTATTTATGGTGTTTCCTGCCTTTTTCTGCTCCTTTATCTAATACCCAAGCCCACCCAATCGCTCTCCAGCATTCATTTTGTTTTCCTGCTGTCATCGAATTTATCTTCATCTGAATTGTACACAGAGTTGATCAGAAGTGAACCTTATTTGTTTGGAGGATAGTAGGGTCAGGATAAGGGTCAGGCAGTAGAAATAAATTATTTAAAGTAGTAGAATTTGGAAAATATGATACGGTAAGTGAAATTTGTGCTGATCCAGATAAGAAAGGGGGAAGGAACCCATGTGACTAATAAGAGGCTTATGTTGTTGTGGACTCCAACGTGAGGCCCCGAAACGCAGGGCCTGCCCCTGTTGCATGTGGGGGGCTCGGGAGAGGCCTCAGGGACCTACTGGCTTCCGGGTTGTCATGGAAACTGGCCAATTCTTATTTGTTTATTTTTCTGTATTACAATTAAGCAACATGAAGACAAGATTTATTGAAGTCTAGTGTTTGTTGATCAATTGGCTGATGAGTCCCCCTATTCCCAGGGGCTGTTCTCTGTGGGTGGACAGAATGCCCTCTCTGATGTAAGGCTGATTATTGTTTGGGTGGATTAATACACTTGTAATCTACATTTTCAGAGCCTAATGTAATGAAACTCTTTTCTTTCAGGGCTGTGATTTGATCCATTTTTAAGTGGTTTTATGAAGGCATAATTTATGACATAATATTTACCAATCTTAAGTGTACTATTCAATAAATTTGAATAAATATATACAGTTTTAACATGTACCATCACAATCCATCTTTAGAGTAGTTCCATCATAAAAAATATTTCTTTGGTCCTGTTTATAATTAGTCACTGCTCAGAACATCAGCCCCAGAAAACCTTGATCTACTTTATGGACATGAAACTTCTCCTTTTCTGGAAATGTCATATGGATGGGATCACATAGAATGTGTTCTTTTGTATCTGACTCCCCTCAATAGGCATATTTTTGAAAGTTTGTCCATTTTTGTTACTGTCTAGTATTCCTCCAGTGTTCTAACCTGGCTCCAACCTCTGTCTTTTTACTGCTTTTCCAAGAGAAGGTATGGAAAGAGGGGCAAACTTTTCAGGATATGTTTTCTGTAAATGATTTTATGGGAAAATCATTTCTAGACTTAAGATTTAAGGTCTCAAAAACTTTAAGGCAACTCAGTTTAATAGTCAATTGAATCAATACTTAGAATGCATGAAATTAAAATGGATAGAAATTAGAAAGTAATAGTTATGTGTATGTCCTTTGGATTGGAAATCCTGGATGATGTGTTCAGGTGCCTGGAAAAAACTGTGGTGAGAGTTGAAATTGTAAAATCTTAGAAAGACAAGGGAAATGATGTAGGACTGAGGCTGAGGGACCCCTTCAAGGGGGAATGAGAGCAAAGACACATATGCAGATGCGGACCGAAAGGGATCTTTGCATTTTGTCCCCAGGTCACAGTCTTGAGGGCTAAGGGTATGTTCAAGGGATGCTTTTAAAGTTCTTAAAGCTACCCTGCTCTTGGCTGAGAGGCAAGGTGCTAAGCTACGCTTGTTCCATCTGCCCTGCACAGCAGGTAAGAGTGAAGCACAACAGAAAAGAGGGAAGACAGCTGACAAACACTCTGCTTGACTGAACTTGATCCCAGCTCCTGAACCTTCCCCTGGGCCCGCGTATGCACTTCCTTGTGGAATCCAGATTTACCAAGACCTCTGCTAAGTCAGTTTAGCAAGAGACCCCCACTCTGCATATCTGATCACCCTGAATAACTAATGGGTTCCTCACCGTCCCCATCCTCCAGGTGATGTCTGATCGGCCTGTGAAGCCTTCAGGATTAGCCAGAACCCCTTA
The DNA here is from genome assembly GCA_032199065.1 of Smutsia gigantea. Lineage (NCBI taxonomy): Eukaryota > Metazoa > Chordata > Mammalia > Pholidota > Manidae > Smutsia > Smutsia gigantea. The sequence goes on along the minus strand of JAVSCE010014606.1, from coordinate 235,623 downwards.
ATCATGGTGTTTCCTCTTAATAATTGTATGTTCATTGACTCCCAAACTTCTTCTTGGCTATAAATTCCCAATACTCATGCTGTTTTCAGAATTAGTCCCACCTCTATCCAAAAGCCTATTTACTCTTATTGCAATAGTCCTACATAAAATCTGCTTTTACAGTTTTGCCTATTGTGAAGCTCTGGTTTTCCTTTGACCTATATGACATTTCCTGATTTCTTGGTAGTTGAATTGGTTGTGGTGTATATGTGTGTGTGTATTTGTATGAGGTTACTTGAGAGTGTAACCTTTTCTCCCTGAGGCTGCTGGGCACAGAAGAGTGAGACCCCTTCCCAGGGGGCACTTTCCATGCTCCATGCGGCTTTTTCAAGCACACTAGTGTTGGGCCTTGACTGGTGTGCAGATCTGAGTTGAGCTCTAACGTGGACAATGAGCTACTTCATCTTCCTTTTGACAATCTGCCCAGGAGGGGGAGCCACTAGCACACGTCTGTGCAGTCACGCTCACCACCAGTAGGTCCACAATCCCTTTATAAACAGGCAACTAAAAACGAGTTCTAATCTCATGATTCATTTGGCATCTGAGAGTGTCTCTGGGTCTGCAGTCACTGCTGTGGGCATAGGTCTGGGGCACCTTTCATCCTCACAGGGAGACCTGGGGAGGCAGATGATGCTCAAATCCATGGTCCTCAGCAGAGCATGAAAGCCTCTCCCAGGGCGGGAGCGCCAAACTCCAAGTTTCCCTGTGGACAGTGAGGAGGGGGGCATGGATGGCTCAGGGCCTGGGGCTCCTACACACTTGCTACTCTGCCTCTTTCCGCGGGGCTCTGCCAGCAGGAAGCTCCTGGGACGGGACAGCTCAGCCTTCCTCGTAACAATCCCACCACCTGCGTAATGACCCGGGTGGCTCAGGAATGAGATGGAAACTAGTTCATCTTCCTGGAACCCAATGCTTCCACCAACCCTAAGCCAAAAAATATATTGGTAAGAGGAACTTAGATACACCGGGTAGTTCATAGAGACACTGGGAAGGCTGAAGGGAAGGCTTGGGGCTTTGTAGCTGGGAAATGAACCCTTGATGAATGCTGCTGAACTCACCCAGTGACATGCCTGCAACACTGCTCATGAGCTCGAGACTGCAGTGCGTACTTACATTGCTACTGGTGACTCAGGATACAGCCCTGGGAACTTATCTTTGCTGCTGTTGTTTCCAGCATAAAAAGGAGTTTTCTTTATTGCTTTCTCTGGTTAGGGTGAGCTGAATCTATAACTCTGTAACGTAGTATACAGAAGGCAACATGAAGCCATGCAGTACCATGGAGTATCTCTTTTGAGTGTCTATTCTACTTGAATGTTTCATCTGATATGTTTTATATTAAAATCTACATACATAAAGAATAGAAGAGAAAAGTGGTGTAATTTGTGTTTAAAAATGCAACTCACTTTTGAGTATTTATTTTGTATCCTGCAACTTTGCTTCGTTCTTTAGTTCTAACAGTCCTGTTTTTGGTGGAATCTTTAGGGTTCTCTACATAAAAGATCATGTCAAATATAAACAGAGATAATTTTCTTTCTTCTAATTTAATGCTTTTTATTTATTTTTCTTGCCTAATTGTTCTGGCTAGGGCGTCTAGTATTATTTTGAATCGAAGCAGTGAGAGTGGGTATCCTTGCCTTGTTCTTGATTTTAGAGGAAATGCCTTCAGTTTTTCACCATTAAGTATATTAGTTGTCTTTATTATATTGAGAAGAAATAATCCAAAAGGAAAATAAGAACACAATGCTATTTACCATTGCACCATAAAAATTACTTAGGAATAAACTTAACTAAGGAGGTGAAAAACTTATACACCGAAAATTAAAAAACATTGCCAAAGGAAATTAAAGAAGACACAGATAAATGGAAAGATATTGTATGTTCATGCACTACAAGACTTCATCTTGTGAAAAATCCATACTACCAAGAGCAAACTACAGATTCCATGCTATGTCTATCAAAATCCCAAAGGCATTTTTAAAAATAGAAATAGAAAAACAATCCTAAAATTCATATGAAATCACAAAGGACCCTGACATTCAAAATAATCTTGAGGAAGAACAAAGCTCAAAATTCATACTTGCTGACTTCAAAACAGTATAAACCTACCAAAACCAAAACTGTATGGTCTGAGTATAAGGATAGACATATATACTGGAGCAAAATAAAGAGCCCAGAAGTAAATTCATGCATATATGGTCACGTGATTGTCGACAAATGTGCTAGGAATACACAGTGGAAAAATATGGTCTCTTTAAGAAATTGTGTCAAGAAACTGGATATCCATATGCAATAGAGTAAAACAGGAATAATATAAATGGGATCCTTATGTAATACCGTGTGCAAAACTAAATTTAAAAAAACCAACATAAAAACTGAACTGCAAAACACTTAGAAGAAAACTTTGGAGGAAAGTTTCATAACATTGGTCTTAGCATTGGATTCTGGGATATGACACTAAAAACACAGGCAACAAATGCAAAAATAAACCACTGGGACTGCAACAAACTAGATAGCCTGTCTTCAGCAAGAGAAACAATCAACAGAATAAAACGGCGACCTATGCAATGGAAGAAAATATTTGGACCATATGTTTTATAAGGATTAATATCCAAAATTCATAAGAAAGTCCTATAACTCAATAACAAAACCAACAAACAATCTCATTAATAAATAGGCAAAGGACTTGAATAGGCACTTCTCCAATGAAGACATACAAACAGCCAACAGGTATATGAGTAGATGCTCAATGTCGTTAATCATTAGGGAAATGCAAATCACAAAGACTTCATGCCTATTAGGCTGGCTAATAGCAAAAAACAAAAGTTGATACATGTTGGTGAGGTTGTAGAGAAATTGGAACCCTTAAATGCTGTTGGCAGGAATGTAAATTTGTGCATCTGTTATGGACAATAGTATGGAGTTCCTAAAAAAGTTAGAAATAATAATAACATAAGACCCAGCAATCTAACTTCTGGGTATATATGCAAATGAATTGAAATCAGGGTTTTGAAGAGATTTTTGCACTCTCTGTTCACTGCATTATTGTTAACAATAGTCAGGATATGAAAACAACCATAGTGTCCACTGACAGGTGAGTGCATGAAGAGAATGTGCTGTATACATACAAGGGAATATTATTCAACCTTAAAAATGAAGGAAATCTTACCATTTGCTACAAATGGGTGGACCTAAAAGACACCATGCTACTTGAAATTAGTCATCAAAGGGCAAACAGTGCATAATTCCTATTATATGAGGTATCTAAACTAATGAAATGTACAGAAGAAGGCTATTAGGTGCACAAGGGGGGATATGTGGAATTTTTGCTAAATGGGTATAAAGTTACAGTCACTCAAGGTAAGTAGATTGCAGAGATCTGTACAGCACAGTGCTTATAGCTGACAGTAAGGTCTTGTGCACTTAGAGATTTGTTCAGAGGGTAGATCTCATGTTAAGTGTCCTTTCCATAAATAAGAATAAAAAACGGACATATGAAAAATAAACTATGATATTATATACTTAAAAGTTCATGAAAAGGGTAGATCTTACATTGTCTTCTTATCACATGAAAATATCTTAGTAATAAGTGAAGAGAGTGGGAGAAAAAATAGATAAATGGTCAACTTTTTTTCAAGTTGGAGAAAGAAAATTATAGTAACATTGAGTATTTAGTGGCAGGGAATCAAATAAATAAACACTATTGAAAATTAGAAAAAATAATTGGAAGAGTGAATTTTCTTAGAACAAAATTGTGAGGATGCATTCTGTTACCGTGACATTTGGAGACCGCGCAAATGAATAAACAAGGCACAGATGAATGGAGAGAATGTGTTAGGTTTGGCAGTAATGAAGTTGGCCATCAGCTTGTGAAATAATACAGTATTTCCCAATGTGACTATCTTTGCAGTATCATCAAATAATCATCATAACAATAATGATACTAGCTAAATTTTGTTGACTCTATACTTAATGTCAAAGCAGTCTTTCCTAAGTTCCTTAACATCTTGTATCAGTTAGTTCTCACAACACCCCCATGAGACAGGAATTTTTTTAGTTGCAAGACAGTTGACGTATTAGTGTCTGGTGAACACAGTAGTGGCCACTATGCGTATGTACAAGATGCTCACCCAATAAATGTAGTTACTATAAAAAGATATTACAGGATTATTGGCCATATTCCCAATGTAGACCTTCATCTCATGAATTATTTTATAATTGGAAATTTGTTCCTCTTTATCCCTTTCACCTGCCTCATCTATCCCCCTCATTCCTCCTTTCTAGCGACCACCTATTTGTTCTCTCTACTTATGACTCTGTTTCTACATGTTTCTTTTGTTTTACTTTTTAGATCCCAAGTGAAGGTGAAATCACCTGGTATGTGTCGCTCTCTGACTTATTTCACTTAGCATAATGCCCTCTAGGTTCACCAGTAGGAAGATCTTAACCTCAATTTCAAGAGTGGAGAGCGGCAGGCTCATATGAGCTTGCATTCAAGGAGTAAAAATCCTTGCAGGATTGGTTTTCAGTCATAACTTCCCCCCAAAATCTTGTTTTTCTTTATTCCCCTCCTTTCCTGCAGCAAATTTAGAGCCCTCTTTTCTGTTCCCTGTGGTTGTGGGAAGGGTAGGGTCTGGTTTCTCTTTGGTTCATTTCTTGGAGATTAGAGTCCCTCTGGCCCACAAATTAGGTCCCACATGTCTCCCCAAATGAGGAAATTCTGGGCCCATCTTCGGTGTTTCTGGCCCTGAAACCCAAGGTTAAGTGTTTGCAGTTTTACATTGAATTTAGGATAAAAGTGGTTTCACTGCTCCCAACATTTTCTGGTCATAGATTTAACAAAAAGTTGGTCCCAAAGTTCTCCATTTTCTTTTTGTGCCTTCCCTTCTCCTCTGCTTCTTTCCCTCCCTCCTTCTTTACCTCCCTCTTCCCTCCTTCCAGTTTCCCCAGCATGTTTTACGATTTCACTAGGGTTGCTGATAGGGAGAACCAGCCCATCACTTCTGGAAACTGAACCCATTTAGAGACATTTTGGGTGTAAAATAGAAGCTCTTTATGAGATCTTCAAGCTGTTTGTAGTTTTAGAGCCTCTAAAGTTAATCTGAGAGCTTCTACGTTGACCTCTGTGTCTTTTCTAGTCACACAGCTACACCTCAGTGAGCACATATTTGGCTCGTGGTTTACAGTGGAGGCTTTCACAATCCGCTGCTTATGAAACTCACTTCTTTGCTCACTGGTTGTTTGCATAGACCCCTCCAGGCCCACAGCAGCCGCTCAGGTCTTATAAAAGGGGCCTTTGCCATGGGAGCTGAGCTGCATCAGGCAGGCAGGGGCAGCAGGATGGTGTCACAGATGCAGGTCTTCACGTTCTTGTTGCTCTGGGTCACAGGTGAGAAATTCACAAGCACCACAATCTTTTTGGAGCAATTAATATTTTGTCAGTCAAAAAATTTTAAGATATTATAAGAGACACTGCATATTTCCAAAACAGGCCCAATTTTGTACTGACATGGAATGCAATTAGAAAGCCTGTTTTTAAAATGGCATATTACAAGGTGTGTAATATAAAGTGGTGTGTGTGTGTGTGTGTCATCCTTATCCATTTGTGATTGCAGGTGCCTGCGGGGACATCGTGATGACCCAGTCTCCAGCCTCCCTGGCTGTGTCTCCAGGACAGAGAGTCACCATTAACTGCAGGGCCAGTCAGAGTGTTAGCAGCTACGTAGCCTGGTACCAGCAGAAGCCTGGGCAGGCTCCGAAACAGCTCATCTATGGTGCATCCAACCGGGCATCTGGGGTCCCCGACCGGTTCAGTGGCACTGGATCTGGGACTGATTTCACTTTCACCATAAGCAGCATCCAGCCTGAGGATCTGGCAGCTTATTACTGCCAGCAGAATTATAAGTATCCTCCCACAGTGCTTCAGCCTCGAACACAAACCCCAGGGCCACGGGCCAGTGCATCCCTGCTGCACCAGCTGCTTCCTCCCCACACAGATTTGAACACCCACATCCCCCTATCTGCCTGAGAGGTCACACCTCCTGACTCATTCCTGGCAGTAGGAAGGGCATAGGAGAAAATTAAGCCATTTGGATTATTCTGGATTCCTTTTTGTGGGACATCATTGAAGAACAATGGTCTGAAGATGTCTTAGAGATGCTGTCAGGAGTTGTGTCACAGGGACCTGCATGTTACCAAAGGACAGGTCCAATGATCAAGCCAGGAAGGTTGGTCACTGTCTCTCAAAGGGACCAGTGAATTGTACACCCTGTGGATCAATTCTCTTTTCTCTGCTCCTCCTTGACTGGCTCATTTGTATTTTAATTCCTTATTCTCACGGTCTTCCTTCTTGATCTGCTATCGCCCTCCAAGTCTGAACCTTCCCAGTAGTAAACCCTTGGCCTCTGCTATTCAAAACCTTCCTCATAGCATGAAGCTTCCCTCTCTTGCATTTTCTTTCCATGGACCCTGTTTTCCAGCCAAGCCTTTCTGGCCAGTGTCCCTGCAGTTGCTCTCCCACTCTGTCCCCTTTTGTACCACGGTTTGCTGTTAAGTCCATTCCTTTCCATTGTACTCATTATTACAAAGGTGATTTCCTAATTCTTTCAGCTGTCATTCTAGAAAGATCTGGTAGTGTTCCTCAGTACAATTCTCATTACTTGTCAACTTTCCCTGTAAAGCTATCCCTTGGATTTGTGAGTGAAGGAAATTGTGACTCTAAGCTTGCTGTAAGTTGAATTCCTTGGGTCACGGGCAATTAACTTGCCCGTTTCAGTGTAAACATGGAAGATTCTAGTCATTTTAGTGTTGTTCCTTCACCTTCTTGTGAAATAATGAAATTTAGCTTCAGGAACAATTGCTGCAAACCTGAACAGTCTCCTCTGAACAGTAGAACATGTGAGATTTTCTCCCAGTAATTAGAAATATAATCAAAGTATTGATTGTAAGGAATTCATGTCATTCACTCCATGAAGATATGATTTTTCAGTGGTGTCAAGAGCACAAATATCTGCTTTCCCTCCATTTGGGAGAGAAGACAACATACCACTTTGTAAGTGGTACAAAGATAAATAAAGAAAGTGAGGGGTAAACCTTGTTGGCTAGAAGAGACATTTAAAATCGAATGAGGTATTAGTAGCTATTGTCATGTAACAAACCACCCACAAAGTGTAGTTGCTTAAGATGGCAGTGTTTTTATTGCTGTCATGCTAGGGTTAGCTCAGTGGTTCTGTTAATATGGGCCAGGCTTGGTTGACATTGGCTGGGTGGCTCATGTATTTGTAGTTGGCTGACAGGTCACCTACATGCTGGTTGATGTACACAGGCTCGCATCTCTTTCTTCTCCTTCCCATTTCTGTAGCTGGCTGACCATCAGCTTGGGCTGTTTAGGTGACTGGCTTCATGTGTCTCCTCATCTGGTACATGGCATTCAACTTCGATGGCAGTTGGCTAGGTCCCGAGAGAGAGAGAGAGCACAGACAGCCTGCTGAAGCCCAGACTCGTAGTGACACAGTGTCCCACTGCCACATGCTAGGTCAGTGCACTGGATGCCAATGAAGAAGAAGGTCAATAGCCCTGCCTTTTGACACAGGAACTGCAAAGTGACATGGCCTAAGGCACGGGTATGGGGAGGGATAAAGATGGGGGACCTGTTTCTGCAATCCATCCGTGGATGGTCATAGAAGGTGACCCTGAGAATATATGACTTAGTCGATTTTATAATGTAGAGAAGAAATGGACAGTAGGAATACTTCCAGGAAATAGAATCCTACTTGGAGGAAACAGCACATTTCTGAGGCAAATCTGTGATCACATGCAGAAAAAGAAGGGAGGCAATGTTGCTAAAATAGAGCGTGCATGGGGGAGAGCAGGGGAAGTAAGATCAAAGGCCACATTGTGTAGGACGCTGTGGGCCTCTCTGAGGAGTGGGGTTTTGTTTTGCAGGATGTGGTCAGTGGGAGAGTTCTGGATAGGGAAGAGGGAGCAGGAGGTCCGGCCCTGAGGGAACTCTCCACGTGGGGACTTTCTCCGACTTGGACACCAGAGCAGGGGCACGACTTGCTGCCTGCCACCGCCCCGACGGCTCAGACCCTGTCCCTAGAAGAGGCCTGTATGTCGGGCCCTGACCACAGGTGGCCCTTGGCGGAGCCGGATTTTCGTGCAAATCCCCAGGGGGATGAGGCAGGGCTGGTGGGGTCGGGTTGTGGTCGCACCTGGTGATGCTTTGGCGGGAGCCCCGGGCACCGGCCAGGCCCAGACTTGCCCATGAGGACGTTCCTGGGGTCACAGATGTGGTGGCTTTGACACCCCCAGCGTGTAGACTGAGGTCTGATGCTGAGGGGTGCGGTCCTGTGCTCGTAATCCCGAGGCCCTGGGTCCCTGTGAGGTGCAGGCAGCTCTCCTGTGAGGACCCAGAGCAGTTGGTTTCCTTGGGTGCTTGGAAATGCTGGCCCTCTGGGGGGCATCTCCTCACTGTCCTCCCTCCCCCACCTGCCGTCTACGGAGAGCTGGGGCCCGAGGAGAGAGAAGAGTGTGGTGGCACCAGCTCTCCGTCCTTGTCTGGATCCCAGTGTCTCTGGCTTTTCCAGGTGTGTGGACAGCGCTCACTGCTCCCAGGGCTGGGGGTTGCTGTAACTTCATCCAGGCACCCACCCCTCAGGGCTGCAACCTCACCTCCCAGAGCAGCACCTCAGCCCAGCCTCACCCTCGGTTTCCTCAGGCAGGAAGCAGACATGCAGCCCAATACGCGCCCCAAACTTCTGGAGAAACATCATTCTCTCCAAGACATCCAGGAGGGGGAAGGTGGGACTCAATAACAGCCCCTTAAAAGGCTTTTCCTGATTTGTATTTGTTGACCACCTTAGTGGTGATTCTTTGTAAAAGAGTCAGTTTCAAAAAGTAGTTTTCAGAAAAAGTGGGAGCTTCTGTCATCATGGAAACTTTTCCAGAAACAGGGCTGAGATGCTCCCAGTGTCCTGTCCCATGCCAGCTGTCAGGAGAAGTGCATTCAGTTTGAAGGCCTGTGTGACAGCAGACCTTTAGTTAGTTTCACTCTCAGGCCCGTGGAGAAGGGAGGTCTTTGAAATCAGAAGTTGCTTCCTGATGGGAGGCAGTCCTGGAGAGGTGACGGTGTGTTGTCACCTTCTCTGCAGAGGAGACAGTGATCTCTGCTCCTCCCAAACCCGAGGCTGACCCTCCCCCAGCTCCCTCCCTCTTTTAGCTCCACTCACCAGCTCTTGTACATCTGCCAAAAACACATTGCATCTGCATCATGTCCTCAGATACACTGGCATCTTCCTCCTGAGTTTCCTCTGCCTTTCAGCTCCTATTAATATTAGAACCAGACAAATGGTCTTCTGGATTTGATGGCTGAATTTCTATGTGGGAGAAACCTGATTTTTAGTTAACCTCCATTATCCCTGTTTGGCACATGTTTATCCGAGTCCGTGTCCTCTGCCGCTCTAAGTCCTCAGGTGGGCTGGTTTGGATCAGGTGACACTTTCTTCCAGTAGAGGATTTCCATTTGTTCAATGTTATTCTTAACTTGAGCCCTGTTTCTGGCCTGTGTTTGTGAAGATTCCACCTCAACCGCAGGGGAAATCAACCCTCTGGACCTGTCATCTCAGTTTAACTCTTTCTTGTCTTTTTTAAGAAAATTGAAACATATTTGACATATAACACTGTGGAAGTTTAAGGTGTGCAGTATGTTGACTTGGTACATTCGTATGTAGCAAAACGATTAGCACCATAGCTAGCTAACACCTTTATCGTGTTAGAAATTATCATTTCTTTCTTGTGGGGAAAACAATTTAAAATCTTGCCTCTTAGCAACTTCGAAGTTTACAACTTTGAAGTCAACAGTATTTTTTATTATAATCACTATGCTGTGCATTAGCTCTCCAGGGCCTATTTATCTACTAGTTTCAAGTTTTCACCCTTAAATTATTAATCCCCAATCCCCAACACCCCCAGCCTGTTGTAACTACATTTCTAGTCTTTGTTTTCATGAGTTCAGCTTTTCAGGATTCCACACATAAGTGAGATTGTAGAGTATTTGTCTTTGTCTGTCTGACTTACCTCACTGAGCATAATGCCCTCAAGGTCCATCCATGTTGTTGCAAATAGCAGGATTTTTTTCTTTCTCATGGCTGAGTAATATCCCATTGTGTATATATACCACAGCTGCTTTATTTGTCCATCGATGGAGACTTGGCTATTGTGAATAATGCTGCAATTAACACGGGAGTGCATATGTCATGTTAAGCTCTTGTTTGCATTTCCTTTGGAAATATGTGCAGGAGTGAAAGTACTGGATCATGTGGCAGTTGTACTTGTAGTTATTTATATATAGTGATTCCTGCCTTTTTCTGCTCCTTTATCTAACACCCAAGCCGCACCCAATCACTCTCCAGCAAACATCTGTTTTCCTGCTGTCATCAAATTCATCTTCATCTGCATTGTAAGCAAAATTGATCAGAAGTGGAATTTATTTTTTGGAGGAAAGAAGGGTCAGGATAAGGGTTAGGCAATATAAATAAATTAGCTATAGTAGTTGAATTTCGAAAATATGATAAGGTAAAAGAAATTTGTGCTGATCCAGATAAGAAAGGGGGAAGGAACCCATGGGACTAATAAATGGCTTATGTTGTTGTGGACTCCAACGTGAGGCACCAAAATGCATGGCCTGTCCCTGTGAGGTGTAAAGGGTCAGGAGACACCTCAGAGGCCTGCTGGCTTCCGTGTTACCATGGCAACTGGCCATTTCTTATTTGTGCTTATTTGTCTGTATTACAATTAAGGGAACATGAAGACAAGATTTATTGGAGTCCAGTATTTGTTGATAAATTGGCCAGTGAGTTCCCCACTATTCCCAATCACTGTTGTCTGTGCGTGGACAGAATCCCTTCTCTGATATAAGGCTGATTATTGTTTGGGTGGATTAATACATCCCTAATCCATATTTTGAGAACCTAAGGTAATGAAACTCTTTTCTTTCAGGAATGCAATTTGATCCCATGTTTTTGCAGTGATTATATAAAGGAGTAATTTTTACATGCCATAGTCTTCACCAATCTTAACTGTATACAATTCAATAAATTTGAATAAGAATGTACAGTTTTACATCTACCATCACAGTGCATTTTCAGAACACTTCCATCATCAAAAAAGTTTCCTTCCATTTATAATTAGTTAACTGCTCCCACAACCAGCCCCAGGAAAACACTGCTCTGCTTTCCAGACATATAATTTCTCTTCTTCTAGAAATGTCTTGTGAATGGGATCATACACTACGTGGTCTTTTTTTTATCTGACTCCCCTCACTAGGTATGTTTTTGAAGGTTTTCTCCAATTTCATTGGTGAGTAATATTCCTTCAGTTTTCCAACCTGTCCTCCAACCTCTGTCTTTCTACTGCCTGCTCCAAGAAAGTTATATATACACAGGCAGTCTTCCTAAGACATGTTATATGTAAATGGCTTTATGGGAACATCTTTTCTAGACTTAAGATTTAAGGTCTCAAAAATGTTAAGGCAATTCAGAGCATTTAATTATTAATGGAATTAATACTTAGAAAATGTGAAATTAAAATTGATAGAAATTATTAATTGATAGAATATATGTATGTTCTTTGGATTGGATATACTGGGAGATGTATTCAGGGACCTGGAAAAAAAACTGTGCTGAGAGTTGAAATTTTAACATCTTAAAAAGACAAGTGAAATGATGTCGGACTGAGATTGAGGTACTGTTAGGGGAGAATGAGAGCAAAGTCACACATCACACAGACGCAGACAGAAAAGAATCTTTGCATTTTGTCCCCAGGTTGTATTTTTGAGAGCTACGAGTATCTTTAAGGGATGCTTTTAAAGTTCTTAAAGCTACCCTGCTTTTGGCTGAGAGGCAAGGTGATAAGCTGTGCTTCTTCCCTCTGCCCTGCATACCAGGTAAGAGTGAAGCACAGTGGAAGAGAGGGAAGACAGCTGACCAACACTCTTTGCTTGACTGAACATGATCCCAGCTCCTGAACCTTCCCCTGGGCCCGCGTATGCCCTTCCTTGTGGAATCCAGATTTACCAAGACCTCTGCTAAGTCAGCTTAGCAAGAGACCCCCACTCTGCATATCTGATCAACCTGAATAACTAATCGGGTTCCTCATCCTCCCCATCCTCCAGGTGATGTCTGATCAGCCTGCGATGTCTTCAGGATTAGCCAGAACCCCTTGATCCTGGTGTTTCCTCTTAATAATTGTCCATTCATTGACTCCCAAACTTCTCCTTGACTACAAATTCCTACTTGCTCCTGCTGTTTTCTGAAATATTCCGCGCTGTATCCTGAAGACCCTTTTCTCTTTGCAATAGTCCTAAGAAAAATCTGCTTTTACCACTTTGACTACTCTCAAAGTGAGGGTCTGGTTTTCCTTTGACATACCTCATATTTCCTGATATCTTGGTAGTTGAATTGGATGTGGGTGTATATGTGTGTGTGTATTTGAGTTTACTTGAGAGTGTGACCAGTTCTCCCCAAGGCTGCTGGGCACAGAAGAGTGAGGCCCCTTCCCAGGGGGCACTCTCTATGCTCCATGAGGCTTTTCCAAGCACACTAGTGTTGGCCCTTGACTGGTGTGCAGATATGACTTGAGCTCACCTTGGACAATGAGCTTCTTTCTTCTTCACTTTGACCATCTGCCCAGGTGGGGGAGCTACTAGCACAAGTCTGCGCAGTTCCGCTCACCACCAGTAGGTCCACAATGTCTCTATTAACAGGCAACTTAAAACGAGTTGTAAACTCATGATTCATTTGGCATCTGAGAGTGTCTCTGGGTCTGCAGTCACTGCTGTGGGCATAGGTCTGGGGCACCTTTCATCCTCACCGGGAGACCTGGGGAGGCAGATGATGCTCAAATCCATGGTCCTCAGCAGAGCATGAAAGCCTCTCCCAGGGCGGGAGCCCCAAACTCCCAAGTTTCTCTGTGGACAGTAGGGAGGGGCGTGGGCGGCTCAGGACCTGGGGCTCCTGAACACTTGCTACTCTGCTGCTTTCCGCGGGGCTCTGCCAGCAGGAAGCTCCTGGGACGGGACAGCTCAGCCTTCCTCCTAGCAATCCCACCACCTGCGTAACGACTCATTCTCAAGAACTGATGCCCGAGATGCGTCTGTAAGACTGACCTCCACATGGCTTCTCTTCTGCCTTCTCGCAAGAACCACAAGGAAGGAAAAGTATAACAGGGAAATATTGTCCCCCTGGATCCTGTTGGAGGCTTGCACAGACACTGCATTATGTCCTAGTGGTAAGACAGCCCCAGGACGCTCCCCCCATGGCCTCTCACACAGACCAGAAGACAGAGATTCCGCACACTGGTCACAGAATCCCCTGAACGTGCTTGGGCAACACTCCCAAGCTTTGGTGCCTCCAGTCCTCCGTGTGACTATGTGCATGCCGCCCCTTTGAGCACCAGCCCACACACGTGGGAGCTGATCTGCATGTGCTGTCACTGGACAGTGTCAGGGCTGCTCACAGCATCCTTGAGGGCAGCTGTTCAGGGCCCCTGAGCAGGAGCCTCTAGCTCAGCTCTTAGCGGTGGGGTCCGGGGCTCCCCTGCTCTGCATCCTCTGCTCTGGGTTCCAGGCACGGGGAGGGTCTGGAGAGATTTTCTGAATATAACAATAACTAACATTTCGTAGACAATAAAATATTTCTTCAACCAATACCATTGTATCTTAAGCTAAATTAACTTAGGTTATCTAAACTAGCTTTCAGTAGCCAAATATGAAGCCTGTGGAATATGATGTACAAAAGTAATACAGACCCTGTCACTGGATAAACCTGAGGGAGAATCTGTATTATTTCCAAACCCCGGGTCTATAGTTACGAGCCCCAGTCACATGAGCATCCTTAGACGGTGATGCTGCCTATATTTAGACAGTCAGTGTGAAAGTGAGTTTGCTTCCTCAACATGTCAAGATGACTCTAAAATTTGTGCACAGTTTGGTGTGTTTATACCTTGTCTCTTTTGCCCCAAATATCAGGGTTTAATTAGAAATTTGTAATGAAATTAGAAAAATAAACATAAAAAGAGAAAAATCACAATGAGATCAAATAACAATGATGATCATAAACATCCAAACAGGTGTTACTCGATCCTAAAAAGAAAGAAGAACGGCAAACTGGACTTCATCAAAATTAAACTTCTGCATCTCAAAAGACGGTAAGAAGATGGAAAGACAAGTCGCATACTGGGAAGTACTCATAACACACAAATGTGAGAGGAATTGTATTCAGAATATGCAAAGAACTCTCACAGCCAGTAATAAAGAAACAAGCATGCCAATGAAAACTTGGCCCAAACTTTGAAATGATAATTTACCAAAGAGGATACACAATACTGTGACAATAGCAGGCCTGAGCAATGGACACCCACACAACACTGCTGATGGGGATGCAGGATGGCCCAGCCACTTAGGCAAATGGTTTAGCAGTTCCTTATAACGTTATGTTTATTCCTACCTATGGCTCAGCAGTCCACTATCAGGTATTTACCCAAGCAAATGAAACCCTATATTCACAGAAAAACCTGCACTCGAATGTTTACAGCATCTTTAGTCGCCATAGTAAAAAGCTGGAAATAGTTAACCAAAGTTAATGCAAAAAAATACATGGTGAAAAAAATACCAGAATTTTAAGTAAAGACAACATCTATCTTGCGAATAAAGAATTATCAATAGGGACTGTTTTATCTTGTGGCCACAGTGCACTCCAGAGAATTTGATTCTGTGTGATTTCTTGGGCTGCGTTTCCCAAACTAGCAGGGATATCCAGAAGTATAAAATTTGCCATGAAAATATTTTATATCAAAACAAACATGGGCCTGTTGTGGAAAGGAATGCAAAATGTTTATGGGGGTTTAAAAGAAATCAAACCCAAGACTGAGGAGATATTTCCTCGGAAAGCTTTTGGGTAGGTCCTCAGGATCTTGGAAGATCTGCCTTTCCTTTCTTCTGCCAGTAGGTGAGTGTGAGAAGCACCGTCACACAGCCTGAAATTAAAGAACGTCAGGGTTCAAGACAGTAGAGTTGGTGTAACATGCAGATTAGCCTGTGTGCCGCACTTGGCTGCAAGCAGGAGGGTGATTTGACAGAACGGGAAGAGCGCTCCGACTGAACTTGATGAACAAGCCTGATGAACTTTGCACATGACCTACACGAAACTTTTGGCCGAGCCTTTACTTTCGGTGTGTGAGATGAAAATTTCAGGACAAATAAGGTGTTCTTTCTAGCTTTAATATTCTGAGATATTTTGAAAGACCAAGGCTGATGAGCCAGCTTCCTGTAATTTGCAGTGCATGACGGTAACCAGCAGAGGGCAGCAAGCACCCCTCCATTGTTAAAACTACCTTTCAAATTTCCCATCCACCTAGTGGGAGTTGTGATCTTACAAATGAAACCGTGTTGGAGCCATTTAATAACAACTGACCCTAAATGATTTTTCTTTACGTTATTTTTTGCTACACCAGTAAACTAAAAGTCATTCTTAAAACATTGGCTTGACTCTGGAACTTCACCCTTCTTGGCTCAGCTCCTACCTCCCTGGCCACTCCTCTTTCTCTTTTGCTGAGTCCCTGCCATTGCTCTGCATATGACCTGACAGGGCCCAGGCCACGTTCATCTATTATACTCACTGCTACTGACCTCACGCTGTGCCCCAGATTCGCATCTGAGTGAAGGAAATGCCAGTTGGAGGTCACTCAGGATGAAGGATCCATTAGGTCCAAATCAAAGTCCTGATTTCTGCCTCCTCCGCCAAGCTGCCTTCCGTCAGATTCCCTATCTCAGTAAATGACATTACAAATTCTTGCGGAAGTCTGAACATTTTGAGTAATCCTTGATTTTACTTTTCTCTCACACCTCACGTCCAATATGTCATCAAATTTTAATGGTTTTACATTTAAGATATGAGCAGAATCTAAACACTTTTCACTCCTGCCACCAATGGGTCTTTTGAATATATTATCAAGAAAGTAGGCTTGTTCCGGACTGGGTAAAAGTATGAAAGGATTTAAAATGGGATTTTTAAAATTTGTTTTGTAGATGGTCCCAAAGGCCAATCATAATGTAAGTACCAAGTGTCCCTGGAGTGAAACACTTCATTTCCTCTCCTCTCATACCATATTTTTGGGGTGATGGTGGTGCGGGCGGTCATAGAGAATAAGGAGCATGCTTACACTGTTGATGTTTCACAGATGTTGTAAGGGCAGGGAGTGCCCTGCTTAATCCTGGAACTTTTCGAATGTAACCTTTTGGTTATATGCACAAGGCTCAGAAAAAGAGAGTCTTTGTTGAACATAAATTAATAGATCTTAATGGATAATAAAGGGCTCAATTTAATCATAAATTCCTTGCCGATTGCCCTAACTGCTGTGAGAAACTCCCTGAGAAGAATCCTACTACTTTTCCATGAGAAGTTATGTTTTCTGAGTTCTAAAAGCACTCTAACCACCAAGGAATCCGGCCTCCAAATAATGTGGTATGTTAGTCAATGTTCTTGTTGCAACACCATTAATAAATATTCACAAATATTAGACCATAATTTATAAGAAGTATATTGGAAAGGGGAACTTAGTTACACTGGGTAGTTCATAGAGACACTGGGAAGGCTGAAGGGAAGGGTTTGGGGCTTTGTAGCTGGGAAATGTACCCTTGATGAATGCTGCTGAACACATCCAGTGACATGCCTGCAACACTGCTCATGAGCCCGAGACTGCAGTGCGTACTTACATTGCTACTGGTGACTCTGGATATTGGCCTGGGAACTTATCCTTGCTGCTGCTGTTTCCATCAGAAAAAGGAGTTTTCTTTATTGCTTTTTCCGGTTTCAGTGAGGTGAATCTGTAACTCTCTAAGGTGGTATACAGAGGGCAATGTGAAGCCACATAATACCATGGAGAATCTCTTTGGAGTGTCCATTTTACTGGAATTTTTCATGTCAATGTTTTATAATAAAATCTACATACATAAAGAACAGAAGAGAAATGTGGTGTAATTTGTGTATAAAAATGCAACTCATTTTTGAGTATTTATTTTGTATCCTGCAATTTTGCTTTGTTTAGTTCTAACAGTTTTGTGTTTGGTGGAATCTTCAGAGTTTTCTACATAAAAGATCATGTCACATGTAAACAGAGATAATTTTACTTCTTTCTTCTAATCTGAATTCTTTTTATTTATTTTTCTTGCCTAATTGCTCTGGCTAGGACTTCTAGTATTATTTTGAATAGAAGCAATGAGAGTGGGTATCCTTGCCTTGTTCTTGATTTTAGAGGAAATGCTTTCAGTTTTCACCATTGAGTATATTAGTTGTAGGTTTTACATATATGGTCTTTATTACATTGAGAATAAATAATCTAAAGGGGCAATAAGAACACAATACTACTTCCCATTGCACCACAAAATTCCTTAAGAATAAACTTAACTAAGGAGGAGGAAAACATGTACACAGAAAACTATAAAACATTGCTGAAAGAAATTAAAAAAGACACAGATAAATGGAAAGACATCCTATGTTCATGGACTGGAAGACTTCATATTGTGGAAAAATCCATACTACCCAGAGCAAAGTACAGATTCCATGCAACGTCTATCAAAATCCCAATGGCATTACTTTTTATCGAAATAGAAAAACAATCCTAAAATTCATATGGAACCACAAAGGACCCTGATATCCAAAATAATCTTGAGAAAGAAAAAAGCTCAAGAATTCATACTTCCTGACTTCAAAACTGTATAAAGCTAAAATAACCAAAACTGTATGGTATGAGTATAAGGATAGACACAGGCAGAAATGGAGCAACAAAAGAGCCCTGTAATAAACTCATGCATATATGGTCAAATGATTGTTGACAAAGGTGCCAGGAATACACAATGGAGAAATATAGTCTCTTTAATAAATTGTGTCAAGAAAACTAGATATCCACATGCAATAGAGCAAAACAGGAATAACATAAATAGAATCCTTATTTAATACTGTATGTAAAACTCAATTAAAGAAATCAACATAACTGAACTGCAAAAGTCTTTGAAGAAAACAGGGGGAAAGCTTCATAACATTGGTCTTAGTATTGGAATTTGGATATGACACCAAAACCATAGGCAACAAATGCAAAAATAAACCACTGGGACTGCATCAAACTAGATAGCCTGTACTCAGCAAGAGAAACAATCAACAGAGTAAAAAGGCAACCTTCACAATGGGAGAAAATATTTGCAAACCATATATCTGATAAGGATTAATGTGCAAAACACATAAGAAACTCCTACAACTCAAAAAAAAAAACCCAACAAATAACCTGATTAACAAACAGGCAAAGGACTTGAATGAGCATTTCTCCAGTGAAGACACACAACAGCCAGCAAGTGTATGAGAAGATGCTCAACATTGTTAATCATTAGGGAAATGCACATCACAACCACTTCATGCCTATTAGGCTGGCTAATAGCAAAAAAGAAAACAAAAGTTAATACGTGTTGGTGAGGTTGTAGAGAAATTGGAACCCTGGAACACTGATGGCAGGAATGAAAGTTTGTGTAGTTGTTACGGACAATAGTATGGAGTTCCTATAAAAGTTAGAAATAATACTAACATATGACCCAGCAATCTTACTTCTGGGTATACGTCCAAATGAATTGAAATCAGGGTTTTGAAGAGATTTTTGCACTCTCTGTTCATTGAGGTATTATTAACAATAGTCAGGATGTGGAAATGTATTAGGTATGGCACTAAGTCAGCCATCAGGTCGTTAAACGATACATCTTCGCGGTATCATCAAATAATCATCGTGACAATAATGATACTAGCTAAAGTTTTTGACTCTTTACTTGATGTCAAAGCAGTCTCTGCTAAGTGCCTTGCATATATTGTATCAGTTAGTTCTCACAACACCCGCTTAAGACAGCTATTTTTTTTAGTTGCAAGATTGTTGACATATTAGTGTCTGGTGTACAAAACAGTGCCCATTATGCCCATGTACAAAATGCTTACCACAAGAAGTGCAGTTACCATACAAAGACATTACAGGATTAGTGACTATATTCCCTATGCTGGATTTTTCATCTCATGAATTATTTTATAACTGGAAGTTTGTACCTCTTGATCCCTATCACATGTCTCTCCCATCCCCCTCACTCCTCCCTTCTGGTGACCACCCGTTTGTTCTCTGTCCTGATGACTCGGTTTCTACTTGTGTTTTCTTTGTTTTGCTTTTGAGATCCCACATAAAAGTGAAATCACATGGCATGTGTCTTTCTCTGTCTGACTTATTTCACTTGGCATAACACCCTCTAGGTTCAGCAGTAGGAAGACCTTAACCTAAATTTCAAGAGTGGAGAGTGGCAGGCTCATATAAGCCTTGCATAATGGAGTAAAAATCCTTGCAAGGATTGGTTTTCAGCCATAACTTACCCTCAAAATCTTGTTGGTTTTTTTCCTCTCTTTTCCTGCAGCAAACTGAGAGCCCTCTGTGCTGGTCCCTGTGGTTGTGGGAAGGACAGGGTCTGGTTTCCCTTTGGTTCATTTACTTGGAGATTAGAGTCCCTCTGGCCCCCAGCTCAAATTAGGTCCCACATGCCTCCCCAGATTGGGAAATTCTGGGCCCATCTTTTATCTGTGTGGCCATGAAACCCAAGGTTGAGTGTGTGCTGTTTTACATTGACTTTAGGATAAAAGTGGGTTCAGCGATCCAACATTTTCTGGTCATAGAATTAAAAAAAAATTGGGCCCAAATTTCTCCGTTTCCTTTTGTTCCTTCCCTTCCCTTCTCCTTCTGTGTATCCCTCTCTCCCTCCCTCCCTCCCTCCATCCTTCCTTTTCTTCCCCAGCATGTCTTATGATTTCACTAGGGTTGCTGATAGGGAGTACCAGCCCATCACTTCTTGAAACTGAACCCATTTAGAGACATTTTGGATTTAAAGTAGTAGCTCTTCTTGAGATCTTCAAGCTGTTCGTACTTTTAGAGCCTCAAAAGTTAATCTGAGAGCTTCTACGTTGACCTCTGTGTCTTTTCTAGTCACACAACTACACCTCTGTGAGGACATATTTGGCTCGTGGTTGACAGTGGAGACTTTCACACTCCGCTGCTTATGAAACTCACTTCTTTGCTCACTGATTGTTTGCATAGACCCCTCCAGGCCCAGAGCAGCTGCTCACATCTTATAAAAGGGGCCTTTGCCATGGGAGCTGAGCTGCATCAGGCAGGCAGGGGCAGCAAGATGGTGTCACAGACGCAGGTCCTCACGTTCTTGTTGCTCTGGGTCACAGGTGAGAAATTCACAAGCGCCACAATCCTTTTGGAGTGAGTAATATCTTTTTAGAGTTAAAAACTTTTAAGATATAATGAGAAATAATGGCTATTTCCAAAACAGGCACCATTTTGTATTGACATGTAATGTCATTAGAAATCCTATTTTTAAAATGCCATATTTCAAGTTGTGTAGCATAAAGTGGTGTGTGTGTGTGTGTCATCCTTATGCATTTGTGATTGCAGGTGCCTGCGGGGACATCGTGATGACCCAGTCTCCAGCCTCCTTGGCTGTGTCTCCAGGACAGAGGGTCACCATTAACTGCAGGGCCAGTCAGAGTGTTAGCAGCAATGTAGCCTGGTACCAGCAGAAGCCTGGGCAGGCTCCGAAACTGCTCATCTATGGTGCATCCAACCGGGCATCTGGGGTACCCGACCGGTTCAGTGGCAGTGGGTCTGGGACAGATTTCACTTTCACCATCAGCAGCGTCCAGCCTGAGGATCTGGCAGCTTATTACTGCCAGCAATATAATAACTATCCTCCCACAGTGCTTCAACCTCGAACAGAAACCCCAGGGCCATGAGCCAGTGCATCCCTGCTGCGCCAGCTGCTTCCTCCCCACACAACTTTGAACACACACATCCCCCTATCTGCCTGAGAGGTCCCACCTCCTGACTCATTCTTGGCAGGAGGTGGTCCCAGGAGAAAATTAAGCCCATTGGATTTTACTGGATCTGTTTTTGTGGGAGTTTATTGAAGAACAATTCTCTGAATGTGTCTTAGAGATGCTGTCTGTAGTTGTGTCACAGGGCCCTGCATGTTTCCCATGGACAGGGCCCATGATTGAGCCAGGAAGGTCTGACCACCCTCTCTTGTACACCCTGTGGATCAATTCGCTCTTCCCTCTTCCTCCTTGACTGGCTCATTTCTATTTTATTTCCTTATTCTCATGGTCTTCCTTCTTTATTTGCAAGCACACTCCAACTCTCAACCTTCCCAATAGCATACCCTTGACCTCTCTCATTAAAAACCTTCCACAGAGCAGGTAGCATCCCTCTCCTGAGTTTTCTTTACGTGGACCCTGTTTTCCAGCCAAGCCTTTCTGGCCAGGGTCCCTGCAGCTCTGCTCTCCCACTCTTTGCCCTTTGGTACCACCCTTTGCTCTTAGGTCCATTTCTCTCCATTGTACTCATTCTGTACTGATTCCCTAATTCAGCTGTCATTCTAGAAAAATCTGGTGGTGTTCCTCTACCTTTTCTCATCATTTGTCAACTTTCCCTGTAAAGCCATCCCTTGGATTTGTGAGTGAAGGAAATCGTGGCTCTAAACGTGCTGTAAGTAGAATTTCTTGGATTACATGTCATTAACATGTAATGTGTAATTACATGTAAATAACATGTAATGTGTAATTACATGTAAATAACATGTAATCGCCTATTTCACTGTAAAAGTAAAGGACTCTAGTTATTTTATTGTTCCTTCACCTTCCTGTGAAATAATGAAATTTAGCTTCAGGAATGATTGCTGCAAACCTGACCAGTCTCCTCTGAACACTAGTCTACAAAACAGCTTCTCCAAATAATAAGACATAAAATTAAAGTCTTGATATTAAGGAATCCATGTCATTCATTTCTTCAAGATAGGATTTTCTGAGTGCATGTTATGTGTCAAGAGCACAAATATCTGCTTTCACTCCATTTGGGGAGACAGACAATACAAAACTTTTAAGTGGTACAAAGAAAAATAACACCAGGGGGTAAACCTTGTTGGCTAAGAGGAGACATTTAAAATTGGATGAGGTATAAGTTAGCTATTGTCATGTAATAAACCACTCATAAAAGTGTAGTTGCTTAGAGGGCAGTGTTGTTATTGCTGTCATGCTTATGGTTAGCTGAGGGTTCTGTTAATCTGGGACAAGCTTGATTGACCTTGACGTTCAGGGCAGGTTACCTCCCTGGGAGCGGATGTACAAAGGCTCGCATCTCTTTCTTCTCCTTCCCATTTGTGTAGCTGGCTGACTATCAGCTGGGCTGTTTAGATGACTGGCTCTTGTCTCTCCTCATCTGGTACATGGCGCTCAACTTCAGTGGCGGGTGGCAGAGTCCCGATACAGAGAGCACACACACACAGCGTGCTGAAGCCCAGCCTCGTAGTGACACAGTGTCCCACTGCCACATGCTAGGTCAGTGCACTGGATGCCACTGAAGAAGAAGGTCAATAGCCCTGCCTCTGGACACAGGAGCTGCAAAGTGACATGGCCTAAAGCACGGGTATGGGGAGGGATAAAGATGGGCGACCTGTTTCTGCAATCCATCCACGGATGGTCATGGAAGGTTACCCTGAGAATATATGACATAATCGATGTTTTAATGTAGAGAAGAAATGAGCTGTAGAAATACCTCCAGGAATAGGGTCCTAGTTGGAGGAAACCGCACATCTCTGAGGCAGATCTGTGATCACATGTAGAAAAAGAAGGAAGGCAATGTTGCTAAAATGGAGCATGCACGGGGGACAGACAGCCTTGAAAGTAAGATCAAAGGCCACATTGTGTAGGATGCTGTGGGCCTCTCTGAGGACTGGGGTTTTATTTTGAAGAATGTGGTCAGTGGCAGAGTTCTGAAGAGTGAAGAGGGAGTAGGTGGTCTGGCCCTGAGGGAACCCTCCCCCTGGGGACATTCTCTCATGTGGACACAGGAGCAGGGCCCAGGATCTGGGGTGGTGGGACTACTTGCTGCCTCTCACCCTCCCGAGGGCTCAGATACTGTCCCTAGAAGAGACCTGCTTTTCTGCCTCTGACCACAGGGCTGGCTGTGGGGGGCACTGGGGAGGTTGGTGCAAATCCCCATGGGGATGAGGTGGGGCTGGTGGAGTCGGGTTGTGGCCGCACCTGGCGATGCTTTGGCGGGAGCCCTGGGCACCTGCCCCACCCAGAGTTGCCCCTGAGGACGTGCCTGGGGTCACAGATGTGGTGGCTGAGACCTCCCCAGCGTGTAGAAGGACGTCTGGTCCTGAGGGGGGCGGCTCCTGTGCTCACAATCCCCGGAGGGCCCGGGCCCCTGTGAGGTGCAGGCAGCTCCCCTGTGAGGACCCAGGGCATTCTGGGAGGCTCAGGCCGGCCCATGGTCCCTGCAGTGGCGCAAGGGGGAGCCCCTCATCCCAGATGCTCCTTTCCTCACGGATGTGTCTGGGGGTGTGGGGTGTGACCCAGGAACAGGGGAGCATAGGACATTTTCCTCAACTTACCCGCAGTGGGTTTAGCCCTTGGTTGTTCAGCTGTTCATTAAACCAGGCTGATCATGAGACAGAATCAGACAAAGGTTTGTCGTTCTCCCCCATGGTGCCCATTTGGCCCTGAGGGGCCATTTCTCCTGCCCTTTGGATGAAATCTCAGGCAAATCCTTCATCCTTTCTCTTAATTCTGAAATAACAGTGTCATGTGGACATTTCCTGTAGCAGTTGGTTTCCTTGGGTGCTTGGCCATGCTGGCCCTCTGGGGGGCAGCCCCTCACTGTCCTCCCTCCCCGACCTGCCGTCTACAGGGAGCTGTGGCCTGAGGACGGGGAAGAGTGTGGTGGGACCAGCTCTGCGTCCCTGTCTGGATCCCAGTGTCTCTGGCTTTTCCAGGTGTGAGGAGAGCTGTCACCAGTCCCTGTGTTGGGGTCACTCTCTCTCCAGGCACCCACCCCTCAGGGCTGCACCCTCACCTTCGGCTTTCTCAGGCAGAAAGCAGATGTGCAGCCCCGAATGAGCCCCCCAAACTTTTGGAGAAACATCATGCTCTCCAAGGCATCCAGGAGTGGGAAGGTGGGACTCAATAAGAGCTCCTTAAAGGGCTTTTCCTAATTTCTATTTGTTGACCACATTGGTGGTGCTACTTGGTAAAAGAGTCAGTGTCAAAAAGTAGTTCTCAGAAAATGCGGGAGCCTTTTTCCAGGAAAAGTGCTGTGATGGTCCCAGTGTTCTGTCCCAAGCCAGGTGCCAGGAGGAGTGCATTCAGTTTGGAGGCCCATGTGACAGCAGACCTTTATTTAGTTGGTCTCACTCGTAGGCCCGTGGAGAAGGAAAGTCTTGGGAATAGGAAGTTGGTTCCTGATGGGAGGCAGCTCTGGAGGTGAGGGTGTGTTGTCACCTTGTCTGCCTAGGAGACGGTGATCTCTGCTCTTCCTGAGCCCCGGGCTGACCCTGCCCCAGCTCCATCCCTCTTTTAGCTCCACTCACCAGCTCTTGCACATCTGCCTCAAACAAACTGCATCTGCCTCATGTCCTGAGATATACGTGGCATCTACCTCCTGACTTTTCTCTACCTTTCAGCTCCTGTTTCTACTACAACCTGACAAATGGTCTTCTAGGTTTGATGGTTGAATTTCTATGTGAGAAACACCTGATTATTAGTTAACCTCCATTATCCCTGTTTGGCACATGTTTATCCGAGTCCGTGTCCTCTGCAGCTCTAAGTCCTCAGGTGGGCTGGTTTGGATCAGGTGACACTTTCTTCCAGTAGAATATTTCCAGCTGTTCAATGTTATTCTTGACTTTAGGCCTGTTTCTGGCCTGTGTTTGTGAAGATCCCACCTCAACCACAAGGGAAATCAATGCTCTGGACCTGTCATCTCAGTTTATCTAGTTTCAATATTTTTAAGAACATTGGAACATATTTGACATATAACACTGTGGAAGGTTCAGGTGTACAGTATGTTAACTTGATAACATTTATATGTTGTAATATGATTAGCACCATAGCTAGCCAACACCTTTATCATGTTACAAAATTAATATTTCTTTTTTGTGGTGAAAGCAATTTAAAATCTAGTCTCAGCAACTTTGAGGTTTAAAACTTGAAAGTCAGTATTTAAAAAAAATTATTATTAAGTAATTATTGATATACACTCTCATTAAGGTTTCACATGAAAAAACACTGTGGTGACTACTTTTACCCATATTATCAAGTCCACAACATTCCCCAATGCAGTCACTGTCCATCAGTGTAGTAAGATGCCACAGATTCACTGTCTGCCTTCTCTGGGCTGCACTGTTTTCCCCGTGACCCCCCACACCCTGTGTACTAAACATAATACCCCACAATCCCCTTCTCCTTCCCTCCCCACATGCCCTCCCACACCCCTCCCCTTTGGTAACCACTAATCCCTTCTTGGAGTCTGTGAGTCTGCTGCTATTTTGTTCCTTCAATTTTGCTTCGTTGTTATACTCCATAAATGAGGGAAATCATTTGGCACTTGTCTTTCTCTGCCTGGCTTATTTCACTGATCATAATATCCTCCAGGCCCATTAATGTTTTTGCCAATGGTAGGATTTGTTTCTTTCGTATGGCTGAATAGTATTCCATTGTGTATATGTACCACCTCTTCTTTATCTATTCATCTATGATGGACACTTAGGTTGCTTCCATATCTTGGCTATTGTAAATAGGGCTGCGATAAACACAGGGTTGCGTATGTCTTTTTGAATCTGAGAAGTTGTATTCTATGGGTAAATTCCAAGTAGTGGGATTCTGGGGTCAAATGGTATTTCTATTTTTAGTTTTTTTGTGGAACCTCCATATTGCTTTCCAGAATGGTTGAACTAGCTTACATTCCCACCAGCAGTGTAGGAGGGTTCCCCTTTCTCCACATCCTCGCCAACATTTATTGTTCTTAGTCTTTTAGATGCTGGCCATCCATACTGGCGTGAGGTGATATCTCATTGTGGTTTTAATTTGCATTTCCCTGATAATTAGTGATATGGAGCCTCTTTTCATGTCTTCTGTGGAGAATTGTCTGTTCATATCCTCCACATATTTCTTAATCAGTTTATTCACTTTTTGGGTGTTGAGGCATGTGAGCTCTTTATATATTTTGGATGTTAACCTCTTGTCGGATATGTCATTTACAAATATATTCTCCCATACTGTAGGATGCCTTTTTGTTCTGTTGATGGTGTCCTTTGCCATACTGAAGTTTTTAGTTTAATGCAGTCCTATGTGTTCATTTTTGCTTCTGTGTCCCTTGCTCGAGGAGACGTGTTCAGGAAGAAGTTGCTCATGCTTATATTCAGGAATTTTTTGCCTATGTTGTCTTCTAAGATTTTTGTGATTTCATGACTTACATTCAGGTCTTTGATCCATTTTGAGTTTACTTTTGTGTATGGGGTTAAACAATAATCCAGTTTCATTCCCTGCATGTAGCTGTCCAGTTTTGCCAACATCAGTTGTTGTAGAGGCTGTCATTTCCCCAGTGTATGTCCATGGCTCCGTTATCCTATGTTAATTGACCATATATGGTTGGGTTTATATCAGGGCTCTCTAGTCTGTTCCATTGGTCTATGGGTCTGTTCTTGTGCCAGTACCAAATTGTCTTGATTACTGTGGCTTTGTAGTAGAGCTTGAAGTTGGGGAGTGTAATCCCCCCAGTTTTATTCTTCCTTCTCTGGATTGCTTTGGCTATTAGGGGTCTTTTGTGGTTCCATATGCATTTTAGAACGATTTGCTCTAGTTCATTGAAGAATGCTGTTGGTATTTTGATAAGAAGTTCATTAAATCTATAGATTGCTTTAGGCAGGATGGCCATTTTGACAATATTAATTCTTCCTATCCATGAGCATCGGAGGTGTTTCCATGTATTGGTATATTACTTAATTTCTCTCATGAGTGTCTTGTAGTTTTCACAGTGTAAGTCTTTCACTTCCTTGGTTAGATTTATTCCTAGGTATTTTATTCTTTTTGATGCAGTTGTGAATGGAGTTGTTTTCCTGATTTCTCTTTCTGCTAGTTCATTGTTAGTATATAGGAATGCCACAGATTTCTGCATATTAATTTTGTATCCCACAACTTTGCTGAATTCAGATATTAGATCTCGTAGTCTTGGAGTGGATACTTTAGGGTTTTTATGTACAATACCATGTCATCTGCAAACAGGGACAGTTTACCTTCTTCCTTGCCAATCTGGATGCCTTTTATTTCTTTGTGTTGTCTGAGGGCTGTGGCTAGGACCTCCAGTAGTATGCTGAATAGAAGTGGGGATAGTGGGCATCCTTGTCTTGTTCCCAATCTTAAAGGAAAAGGCTTCAACTTCTCACTGTTAAGTATAATGTTGGCTGTGTGTTTGTCATATATAGCCTTTATTATGTTGAGGTACTTGCCCTCTATACCCATTTTGTTGAGAGTTTTTATCATGAATGGCTGTTGAATTTTGCCACATGCTTTTTCAACATCTATGGAGATGATTATGTGGTTTTTGTCCTTTCTGTTGATGTGGTGAATGATGCTGATTGATTTTCGATTGTTGTACCACCTTTGCTTCCCTGGAATAAATCCTAATTGATAATGATGGATGATCTTTTTGATGTATGTTTGAATTCAGTTTGCTAATATTTTGTTGAGTATTTTTGCATCTGTGTTCATCAGGGATATTGGTCTGTAATTTTCTTTTTTGTGGTGTCTTTGCCTCATTTTGGTATTAGAGTGATGCTGCCCTCATAGAATGAGTTTGGAAGTAGTCCGTCCTCTTCTACTCTTTGTAAAACTTTAAGGAGGATGGGTATTAAATCTTCACTAAATGTGTGATAAAACTCAGTGATAAAGCCATCTGGTCTGGGGTTTTGTTCTTAGATAGTTTTTTGATTACCAATTCAGTTTCGTTGCTGGTCATTAGTCTGCTCAGATTTTCTGTTTCTTTCTGGGTCAGCCTGGAAGGTTGTATTTTTCTAGAAAGCTGTCCATTTCTTCTATGTTATCCAGTTTGTGGCATATAATATTTCATAGTATTCTCTAATGATTCTTTGTATTTCTGTGGTGTCCGTAGTGATTTTTCCTTTCTCATTTCTGATTCTGTTGATGTGTGTAGATTCTCTTTTTTTCTTGATAAGTGTGGCTAGGGGTTTATCTATTTTCTCGAAGAACCAGCTCCTGCTTTCATTGATTTTTTTCTATTGCTTTATTCTTCTCCATTTTAATTATTTCTGCTCTAATCTTTATTTTGTCCCTACTCCTACTGACTTTTTGCCTCATTTGTTCTACCTTTTCTAGTTTTGTTAATTGTGAGTTTAGACTGTTCATATGGGATTGTTCTTTTTTCCTGATGTAGACCTGTATTGCAGTATTCTTTCCTTTCAGTACGGCCTTCACTGCATCCCATAGATTTTGTGGTGTTGAATTATTGTTGTCATTTGTCTCCGTATATTATTTGATCTCTGTTTCTATTTGCTCATTGATCCATTGGTTATTTAGGAGCATGTTGTTAAGCCTCCATGTGTTTGTGGGATTTTTTATTTTCTTTGCATCTAGTTTCAGACCTTTGTGGTCTGAGAAACTGGTAGGTACAATTTCAATATTTTTGAATTTGCTGATGCTGTTTTTGTGGCCTAGGATATGATCTATTCTTGAAAATGTTCCATGTGCTCTTGAGAAGAATGTGTATTCTGCTGCTTTTGGGTGTAGAGTTCTGTAGATGTCTGTTAGGTCCATCTGTTCTAATGTGTTGTTCAGTGCCTCTGTCTCCTTACTTCTTTTCTGTCTTGTTTGTCTGTCCTTTGGAGTAAGTGGAGTTTTGAAGTCTCCTCGAATGAATGCATTGCATTCTATTTCCCTTTTTAATTCTGTTAGTATTTGTTTCGCATATATAGGTGCTTCTTGTTGGGTGCATAGATATTTATAATGGTTATATCTTTTTGTTTGATTGACCCCTTTATCATTATGTAATGTCCTTCTCTGTCTCTTGTGACTTTCTTTGTTTTGAAGTCTATTTTGTCTGATGGAAGTAGTGCAACTCCTGCTTTTTTTCTCCCTATTAGTTGCATGAAATATATTTTTCCATCCTTTCACTTTTAGTCTGTGTATGTCTTTGCATTTAACGTGAGTCTCTTGTTGGCAGCATAGAGATGGGTCTTGTTTTCTTATCCATTCAGTGACTCTCTGTCTTTTGATTGGTGCATTCAGACCGTTGACATTTAAGGTGATTATCAATAGTATGTTCTTATTGCCATTGCAAGCTGTAGATTCGTGGTTACCAAAGGTTCAAGGTTAACTTCCTTACTATCTAAGAGTCTAACTTAACTCACTTAATATGCTATTACAAACACAGTCTAAAAGGTCTTTTTTTCTTCTCCTTTTTCTGCCTTCTGGCCTGTAAGGTTTCTGCTTGAAGTCTGATGATAGCCTGATCGGCTTTCCTTTGTATGTGATCTTATTTCTCTCTCTGGCTGCTTTTAATAATCTGTCCTTATCCTTGATCTTTGCCATTTTAATTATTATATTTCTTGGTGTTTCTTCCTTTGGTCCCTTATATTGGGAGATCTGTGCACCTCTATTGCCTGAGAGACTATCTCCTTCCCGAGATTGCCGAAGTTTTCAGCAATTAGCTCATCAAAGACACTTTCTATCCCTTATTCTCTCTCTTCTTCTTCTGGTACTCCTATAATGTGAATATTGTTCCGTTTGGATTGGTCACATAGGTCTCAGTATTCGTTCATTCTTAGACATCCTTTTTTCTCTCTTTGCCTCAGCTTCTTTGTATTCCTCTTCTTTAATTTTTATTTCATTTATCGTCTCCTCCACCGTATCTAATCTGCTTTTAAAACTTCCATTGTATGTTTTATTTATGATACTGTGCTCTATAATGTTTGGATCCATGACCAGAATTCATCCCTGAGTTCTTGAATATTTTTCTATACCTGGATGAGCATGTTAATGATTTTTATTTTGAAATCCCTTTCAGGCAGATTCATGAGGTTGATTCCTTTTGAATTTTTCTCAGGGGTTGTATTCATAATTTTACTTTGGACCAGGTTCTTTTGGCATTTCATATTTGTATATGGCGCCCTCTAGTGCCCAGAAGCTCTACACTGGAGCCGCTCAGCCCCTGAAGCAATGTTGGGGGTTGTAGGGGAGTGGTATTGGTGCCTGGATGGAGGAAAAAGCAATTTCCTGCATCCCAGCTGCTATGCTTTTCTCCACTACCAGTGAGCCGAGCACACAGGTATAAGCCTCTGTGCTTTGCATTTGTAGTTGCTATAGATGGGGCTTCCCTCTGGCTGGCCTAACACCGGGGTAGGGTTTGCCAGTTTATGAGACAGGTGGGGCTGGCTGTGGGAAAGGCTCAGTAGACTGCGTGTCATTGAGAGAAAGGCTCAGTAGGCTGCATATCACGGAGAGGGTCCTTGGAGCTGTGTAGCCAGCCAGGGAGCTGGAGCACCTGAAGATCGTGAAAGATCCCAATCTGTTGGGCAGAGTGCACCTGGACAATTTTGTCTACCTGTCCTTTCTCCTGAGCAGTAAGCTCTGTCCATTCCTTGCCCCTTTAGGAGCCCTCTTGCTGTTAGGAAGTCTCTTAGACTGCCCACCTTTCTTTTGTCGCAGAGCAGCTGGATATGGATCCTTGCTTGCCACAAGTGGCTGGAATCTCAGTCTCTCCAGGTATTCTGCCTGTCTTAGCTTTCCAACCCCCTAATCACGATAGTACCATGAAAACACCATGATATGTAGGTTTGTGCTTCCAAATCAGATCCCCGAAGTTATGTATTCAGCAGTCCCAGACCTCCACTCCCTCCCTGCTCTGTTTCTCTTCCTTCCTCCGTCCAGAGAGCTGGGGTGGGGGAAGGGCTTGGGTCCCTCCTGGCCACAGCTTTGGTATGTTACCCTTGTGCATGATGTTTATTCTTTTCTCCAGGTGTATGCAGTTCAGTACAGTCCTCTTTCCTGTTGCTCTTTCAGGATTAGTTGTATTGATTATATTTTTGTAATACATGAGGTTTTAGGAGGAAGCCTCTGTCTCACCTCTCACACCACCATGTTTAATCCTGATCCAGTATTTTTTATTATAATTGCTAATCTGTGCACTAGATCTCAGGGCTTGTTCATGTACTAGTTTCAAGTTTTTACCCTTAAACAATTTTTTTCCCAATCCCCCACTCCCCTCACCCATTGTAACTACCATTTTAGTCTTTGTTTTTATGATTTCCGCCTTTTAAGATTTCACACATAAGTGAGATCTCAGAGTATTTTCTTTGTCTGTCTGACTTACCTCACTGAGCAATATCCCTTCAAGGTCCATCCATGTTGTTGCAAATGGTAGGGTTTTTCTTTCTTACAGCTGAATAATATTCCATTGTGTATATATACAACAGCTGCTTTATTCGTTCACTGATGGACACTTGGCTATTGTGAATAATACTGCAATTAATATGGGAGTGCATATATCACTTTAAACTCTTGTTTACATTTTCGTTGGAAATACGTGCCGTGGTGAAATTACTGGATCATGTGGTAGTTCTACTTGTAGTTATTTACGGTGATTCCTGCCTTTTTCTGCTCCTTTATCTAATACTGAAGCCCCCACCCAATCACTCCCCAGCATACATCTGTTTTCCTACTGTCATCGAATTTATCTTCATCTGAATTGTAAGCAGAATTGATTAGAGGTTGAATTAATTTTCTTGGAAGACACAAGGGTCAAGATAAGGGTTAGGCAGTAGAAATATATTATCTATAGTCGTTCAGTTTGTGACAATAAGTTAAATATAATTTATGCTGATCCAGATAAGAAAGTGGGAAGGAACCCATGTGACTAATAAATGGTTTATGTTGTTTTGGACACCAACGTGAGGCACCAAAATGCAGGGTCTGCCCCTGTGGGGTGTTGGGGGCTCAGGGGAGGCCTCAGGGACCTCCTGCCATCTGGGTTGCTATGGCTACTGGGCCTCTCCCTGAGGAAGGTCAGCTAGAGGGAGAGAAAGGACAACTGGACTTTTGAGTTAGATGAGAGATCACGTGCTGTCTAGTGAGCTTCTGTTTGGGGAAAATTACTGGGAGGCCCTTGGGAGGGGTTTTGCAGAACACAAAGTATTTTCCCCTGAGAGAGGAAGCATTTGGGTGACAGATAAAGGGTTAACTCTTGAGCAGTGTGCTTGAGTTCACAGGGCTTGTCCTTTCCCCCATGTGTTTGGTTTATGGTTCCCCTATAAGCAAACTGAGGCTGGAGGCAACGTATTGACTCGGTTTCCTGAAAGAGACCTCAAAGGCAGTCAGCAGAGCTCTACCTGCATCTCTGAGTTCCTGACCCGATCAATAATATATCAAAGGCACAAAGGAAGGAGCCGGGCTGGTGGTGCGGGAACATGTCGGTTCCCCCACTGTCCCTGCAGCCCCGGGGGGAGCGTGGCAGCTGCTGTCAGGGTGCTCTGAGGGGAGTTTTGTCCAATCTGTTTATTTGCAATGAATTGCAGAAAGAATGAAGACCCTCTTTATCCCTTCCCTCAGCTCCCTCAAATGTTAACATTTTGCCACATTTGCTCTCTTATTCTTTCTCCATAGAGATAACTTTTCCTCCTCTGAATTTGACGTAAGTAAGCTCTGGGCATGGAAACCCTAAATAATTTGGCATGCATTTCCTAATAGAAAATGGCGCTCTCTTACATTCCCATAGGTCGATTCTCAAGTTCTCAAAATAACAGATACAACCCTGCTCTCTAACCCATGGGCTGGCGTGGGAGTTGATGTTCTAAAACATTTTTTGCAGGATCTTAAATTTCCTTGCTCTCCTTTGTCCCTTCACTGCGCAGACTCCAGAGCATGCCTTTCCCTCCTGTTCATGCACCACTTCCCTGAAAACACTGTCTTTCCGTTGTTCCTCCCTGAGTCCTGGGCACTTGATCGAGCCCACCCTCCTGTGCCCCTGCCCTGTGACGCGAGGCCTCCTCAGTATTTTTTCATCAAAAGTGGATTTTCTCTTTCCGTTGTTTTAAGATCAATTTTCTGTCCTACTCCGTATAGTTTTCTTTTCATCGCTGGTTTTCTGCACGGACCTGTGGATCTAGTGATGGAAAGGGTGCTGTTTTTCTACTTTCAGCTGTTTTAGCTGGTAGTTTTTGGTGTAGTTAGGCCAACACGATGGGTTTTATGTGGTAGTATTTTTTTTTCTGGTGCTCTGCACATTTTCTGAAATATGTACGGAGAGATTCAGGTTTGGGCAGCTATCATTACTGCTTAAATACCCTCTCCAGGTAATTCCTGAATCATATCCCTCTCACGTTCATGTGGGACCCTCTGTCCCTGCAGCCCCATGGTCAGGAGTCCTCTGGCCCAACAGGTTGTCCCCAGCAGAGGACCAGGAGGAAGTGGGCACCGAGGAGGGCGGAGTGATGGATGTCAGGCAGGTGTGTGTCCTCAGGCTTCTTCCAAATTTTTTGTCCCTGCGGAAAATGTCAATTCCTGCTAAGTAACCAGTGTCATCTTGCCCTGCTGAGGTAGGTGTGGACTTCAGGGTGAGCAGCAAGGGAAAGATTCAGGGCTTCGCAGGTGGGTCAGGCCCAGGCTTTCATAGGTCCTTCTTCTCTGGCACCTGCAGAGGAAAGCAGACATTCCGAGAGGCTCAAGATGACCAAGAGGAGGCCCAGTTACTACCCAGATGAACAAGAAGCATTCAGCCAACTTCTGGATTTGTCCTCTGATGGTTAAGAGACCTTTAAAATGCAGGTGAGAGGACAGGTGTGGTGGGCATCACCTAGCCCTTCCTCAGGGTCTTCAGGTGACATTGGGTGGTTCTAAGGTGTAAGATGGCTGACAACAGCTGTTGTGACCTGAACATTGTCCCTAGTAACCTTGATACTACTGTGTGTTGAGGGTGGTGTGTTCATCTGATGTAATTATTGACATTGAGGAAACAAAGCGCATAATTAAGTTTCCTGTTATCATGTTTGTCCGGCATATGTCAGGGTGTTCAGCCCCACTGGGCTCATTGATTTAGTCCGGCGCGTCAAAATCTTAGACTTTAGTGAGCAGACAAGATACTGCTGTCTTCATGTCAACTT
Organism: Smutsia gigantea; assembly: GCA_032199065.1. NCBI lineage: Eukaryota > Metazoa > Chordata > Mammalia > Pholidota > Manidae > Smutsia > Smutsia gigantea. The sequence goes on along the minus strand of JAVSCE010014606.1, from coordinate 201,506 downwards.
TCTCCTGGGAGAGTCACCAACGATGAAACATAAGCAAAACAAAATGATCACAGTCAGCGATATGTGCTGTGAGGGAGAGCCGACCAAGCAATGCCCACACCAGATGGGCGTGAACAAGGACTTCATGGAGCAGGCGGTCGGAGAGGACCTCTCTGAAGAGGTGTCAGCAGGCCAGTGGCTGGAACGTGGGCAGGAAGTGACGTATGTATGTGTCCAGCAGAGGGAGGATGCAGGACAAAAGCCTAGAGGCAGGGCCGGGCTTGGCAGGTCCAGGCAGTGGGGATGCAGGAGACAGACCAAAGGTGGATACACATGTCGGAGGGGGATGTGATTCACAATCCACCGCCCACCCCTGCCATCCCCTAGAAGTGTCATTGTGGGACTACTGGGTGAATCATGAAGAGTAGACTGGACTTGACATTCCTCAGGTCTTTCCTTCGAGGGAGACAGCTACTATCCAAGATGAGTCTCCTGGGAGAAGGGATATCAGGTCATTAAGTGTCAAATTAACTAGTGAGAATCAAATTCTTGCCCCACACTCGAAATTCAATAAATATCTGTCTATGGAAGGAGTAGCAGCTGTGATTGATATTAAGGCTCATAATCCTCCTGGAAGAAAAGGAGCTGCTTCCTCTTTCATGAACCACAGGAGCTCTGGAGGGTTTTGGCTTCCCCCCTTGGCCCCTGAACCTCCCCAGGAGCAGGGAGCCCCGCTGTCCCACTCTCACCCGTCCCAGACGTGCTGCTCCCAGACCTCCCTGGGTGTCCGTTGCTTCCTGGACACTAGCTCTGTGTTCCTAGACAAAGTGTCTGCACCAGGAGAGGGAGGAGGGACCGACGGGAGCAGGCAGATGGAGGATGTCCACCTGGGCTGGAGAAGCCCTGGGAAGACCTGCTTCAAAGGGCAGAAGGAGGAAGGACTCACTGCTGTGTCTGCTCTGCCCACTGGCATCTCCTCCCTGGCCTTCCTGTCAGCTCAGCCTCTCCTGCCAAAGGGCCGTGAGACCCTCAGCACTTCCTACCCTGAGCTGCTTTCTCACCATATCCTTGGCAGGAGGGAAAGCCCGGTGGCCCTCAGAACCCTGTCCGTCTATTCACACATCAACACCCGTCACTTCTCAACTCCAACCCAGCTGCCATGTTTCTCTGCTCCCTTCCCTCTGTCCACAGTGATGGGACCTCAGCCACACAGCCCGGCTGCCCACCCCTGTGAATCATGGTCTTCAGCCTCCAGGCACACCGTAAGCTCATCAGTGGTTTTCATAAAATTCTCTCAAATGTTGTTCTTGCACAAGTGAGAGCAAACAGTGAATGGACCACATCTGGCCTGTGACTGTGTATTATTTTAAACAGCTTTATTGGGATATATTTCTCCTACCATACAATTCACTCATTTAAGGTGTACATTTCAGTGGTTTTCGTGTATTCACAAATATGTGCAATCTTCAACATTTCCCACTGTAGAAAATTTTCATCACCTTGAAAAGAAACTGTGTATCTTCAGCTGGATCATATCCTATGTCCCCATTAATCTCCCAGCTCCACGCACCACTAGTCAACTTTTGTCTCCGCAGATTTACCTATTGTGGCCCCTTCATATAAGAGACTCATGCAATATGTAGTGTTTTGTGACCACTTGTGTCTTCCTTTGCAGAATACTTTCCAAGTTCCTCCATGCTGTAGCATGTATCAGTACTCCATTTCTTGTCCTGGCTGAATGCTGTTCCATCACATGGATATATCATATTTTGTTTACACATTCATCACTTGAGAAATATTTGGGTTGTTTCTACTTTTGATCTATTTTGAATAATGTTGCTATGATCATTCATTATAAAATCTTTATGTGAGTATGTTTCATTTCTCTTTTGTATGTATCTAGAAGCAGAATTAACAAGTCACATGGTAACTCTATGATTAACTTTTAGAGGAACCACCCAGCTGTTTTCTGGAGGGACTGTGCCATTTTCCTTTTGCACCAACGATGCATGATGTCCAGTTTCTCCACATTCTCTCCTACTCTTATTATTGTTTTCCTTTTTGAGTACAGCCATTCTAATGCATGTGAAATGGTGTTGATTTACCCTCCCCTAATGACCGATGATGTTGAATACCCTTTCATGTGGTTATTGCATCAGTTATTTTCTGTAGAGTGATGTCTATTCAAATTCTTTGCCCATTTGAAATTGGATTGTCTTTTTATTATCAACTTGTAATCGTTTTACTATATTGTAAATACTAGAACCTTATCTGATATATGATGTGCAGACCTTTCTCCATTTTTGTGTGTTTTTCTTTCACTTTTTTGATGCACATAAATTTCTAATTCTTTTTGCCTTTTGTTACTTGTGCATTACATGTCAAATCTAGGAAACCATTTCTAAATTGAAGGTCAAGAGATTTTACCTCTATGTTTTTTGTAAGAGTTTTAGCACTTATTTAAATCTTATTCCATTTTTTTGAGTAATTTTATATTTTGCATGAAATTTGCTTTAGAATTCACTCTTTTACATGTGGTCTTTAGTAGTCCTGGCACTACCTGTTGAAAAGACTATTGTTTCTCATATTGAAGAGTCTTAGAATGTAAATAAAGCTTTATTGGAACCCAGACATGCTCAGTAACTCACATGTCATCTATGATGGCTTTTGCACTACAATGGTAGAGCTGTGTAGGTGCAACAAGGACCATGTGGCCCACAAAATCTAATAAAGTTATTGTCTGGTCGTTTATAAAAAGTTTGACAGCCTCCAGTATATACAGGGACATTTTGTTTTTCACAGTTGGAAGGGGCTTCCCTCTGAAGGTTTTAGCATCATTTCAATTCTTATGTTTGTTTATTTGTCTGTACTGCAATTAAGGGAACATGAAGACAAGATTTATTGAAGTCTAGTATTTGTTGATAAATTGGCCGGGGAGTTCCCCACTATTCCCAGTCCCTGGTATCTGTGGGTGGACAGAATCCCCTATCTGATACAGGCTGATTATTGTCTGGGTAGATTAATACATTCCTAATCTATATTTTCAGATCCAAATGTAATGAAGCTTTTTTCTTTCATGACTGCAAATTGATCCATTATTTCTGAGTGGGTTTATGAAGGCATAATTTATATGTCATAATATTCATCAATCTTAAGTGTACTATTCAACAATTTTGAATAAATGTATAGTTTTTACCTCTACTATTACTGTCCATCTTCAGAATACATCCATCATCAAAAATATTTCCTTGGTGTTATTTATAATTAGTCACTGCTCCTGCAATCAGCCCTAGAAAACAATGAAATGCTTTTGGGACATGTAATTTCTCCTTTTCTAGGAATGTTGTATGAATGGAATCATACACTATGTGGTCTTTTGTATCTGACTCCCCTCACTAGGTATATTGGTGAAAGTTTTTCTATTTTTATTGCTGAGTAATATTCTGCCAGTTTTCTAAGCCTTGCTCCAACCTCTGTCTTTCTACTGCCTGCTCCAAGAGAAGGTATGTAGACACAGGCAATTTTCTCACGCTATGTTTTCTGTAAGTGAATTAATGGGAAAATCATTTTGAGCCTCAAGATTAAGGTCTCAAAAATTTTAAGGCAAATCAGACAATTTAATTATCAGTTGAATTGATACTTAGAATACATGAAATTAAAATTGATAGAAATTAGAAATTAATAGAATATATGTATGTCTTTTGGATTAGATATCCTGGGAGATGTGTTCAGGGACCTGGAAAAAAAACCGTGCTGAGACTTGAAATTTTAAAATCTTAAAAAGAGACGTGACATGATGTAGGACTGAGATTGAGGGAATACTTCTAGGGAGAATGAGAGCAAAGACACACATCACACAGACGCAGACAGAAAAGAATCTTTGCATTTTGTCCCCAGGTTGTATTTTTGAGAGCTAAGAGTATCTTTAAGGGATGCTTTTAAAGGTCTTAAAGCTACTCTGGTCTTGGCTGAGAGGCAAGGTGCTAAGCTGCGCTTGTTCCCTCTGCCCTGCATACCAGGTAAGAGTGAAGCACAGTGGAAGAGAGGGAAGACAGCTGACAAACACTCTGCTTGACTGAACTTGATCCCAGCTCCTGAACCTTCCCCTGGTCCCGCGTATGCACATCCTTGTGGAATCCAGATTTACCAAGACCTCTGCTAAGTCAGCTTAGCAAGAGACCCCCCACTCTGCATATCTCATCACCTTGAATAACTAATGGGTTCCTCACCCTCCCCATCCTCCAGGGGATGTCTGATCAGCCTGGGATGTCTTCAGGATTAGCCAGAACCCCTTAATCCTGGTGTTTCCTCTTAATAATTGTCCATTCATTGACTCCCAAACTTCTCCTTGGCTATAAATTCCCATAACTCATGCTGTTTTCAGAACTAATCCCATCTCTATCCATAGCCTATGTACTCTTATTGCAGTATTCCTAAATAAAATCTGCTCTTAACATTTTGACTGCCGTGAAGCTCTGGTTTTTCTTTGACATACGTCATATTTCCTCATTTCTTTGTATTTGAACTGGGCTTGTGTGTGTGTGTGTGTGTGTGTGTGTGTGTGTGTATTTATTTGTTTGAATTTATTTGAGAGTGTGACCTAGTCTCCCCAAGGCTGCTGGGCACTTAAGAGTGAGGCCCCTTCCCAGGGGGCACTTTCCATGCTCCATGTGGCTTTTCCAAGCACACTAGTGTTGCCCTTGACTGGTGTTCAGTTCTGAGTTGAGGTTTAACTTGGACAATGAGCTTCCTTCATCTTCCTTTTGACCTTATGCCAGGAGGGGGAGCCACTAGCACACGTCTGCGCAGTCACGCTCACCACCAGTAGGCCCACAATCTCTTTATCAACTGGCAACTAAGAAACGAGTTCTAAACTCATGATTCATTTGGCATCTGAGAGTGTCTCTGGGTCTGCACTCACTGCTGTGAGCATAGGTCTGGGGCACCTTTCATCCTCACAGGGAGACCTGGGGAGGCAGATGATGCTCAAATCCATGGTCCTCAGCAGAGCATGAAAGCCTCTCCCAGGGCGGGAGCCCCAAACTCCAAGTTTCCCTGTGGACAGTGGGGAGGGGGGCGTGGGCGGCTCAGGACCTGGGGCTCCTGAACACTTGCTAGGCAAAGGACTTGAACAGGCATTTCTCGAATGAAGACATACAAAGAGCCAACAGGTGTATGAGAAGATGCTCAACATCGTTAATCATTAGGGAAATGCGAATCGCAAAGACTTCATGCCTATTAGGCTGGCTAATAGCAAAAACAAAACAAAAGTTAATATGTGTTTGGTGAGGTTGTAGAGAAATTGGAACCCTCAGACACTGTTGGTAGGAATGTAAATTTGTACATCTGTTATGGACAATAGTATGGAGTTCCTAAAAAAGTTAGAAATAATAGTAACATAAGACCCAGCAATCTAACTTCTGGGTATATATGCAAATGAATTGAAATCAGGGTTTTGAAAAGATTTTTGTACTCTCTGTTCCCTGTGTTATTGTTAAGAATAGTCAGGATATGAAAACAACCTTAGTGTCCACTGACAGGTGAGTGCATGAAGAGAATGTGGTGTATACATACAAGGGAATATATATATTTTTTTCATTCAAATTTTTTATATGTATTTTTTTATCAAGGTATTATTGATATACAGTCTTATGAAGATTTCACATGAAAAACCAATGTGGTTACTACATTTACCCATACTATCAAGGCCCCACTCATACCCCAATGCAGTCACTGTCCATCAGTGTAGTAAGATGCCACAGATTCACTGTTTGCCTTCTCTGTGCTACACCCCGTGACTCCCCACACCAACTGTACTAAACATAATACCCCACAATCCCCTTCTCCCAACGTCCCCTCCCACCCACCCACACCCCTCCCCTTTGGTAACCACTAGTTCCTTCTTGGAGTCTCTGAGTCTGCTATTATTTTCATGCAAGGGAATATTATTCAACCTTAAAAATGAAGGAAATCATACCGTTTGCTACAAATGGATGGACTTAGAAGACACCATGCTACTTGAAATTAGTCACCAAAGGGCAAACAGTGCATAAGTCCTATTATTTGAGGCATCTAAAATAATGAAATGTTCAGAAGTAGACAATAAGATACTGGTTATTTGGTGAGCAGGAGGGGGACATGTGGAATTTTTTCTAAATGGGTATAAAGTTCAGTTACACAAGGTAAGTAAATTGCAGAGATGTGTACAGCACAGTGCTTATAGCTGACAGTAAGGTCTTGTGCACTTAGAGATTTGTTCAGAGGGTAGATCTCATGTTGTGTCCTTTCCATAAATAAGAACAAAAAAGGGACATGTGAAAAAACACCATTATGATATTATATACTTAAAAGCTCATGAAGAGGGTAGATCTTACATTGTCTTCTTATCACATGAAAAAATATTAGTAATAAGTGAAGAGAGTGGGAGAAAAAATAGGTAAATAGTCAACTTTTTTTCAAGTTGGAGAAAGTAGAAAATTATAGTAACATTGAGTATTTAGTGGCAGGGATTCAAATAAATAAACACTATTGAAAATTAGAAAAAATAATTGGAAGAGTGAATTTTCTTAGAACAAAACTATGAGGATGCATTCTGTTACCATGACATTTGGAGACTACGCAAATGAATAAACAAGACACAGATGAATAGAGAGAGAGAGACTGTGTTAGGTTTGGCAGTAATGAAGTCGGCCATCAGCTCGTGAAACAACACAGTATTTCCCAATGTGACTATCTTCGCAGTATCATCAAATAATCATCATAACAATAATGATACTAGCTAAATTTTGTTGACTCTTAATGTCAAAGCAGTCTTTCCTAAGTTCCTTAACATGTAGTATCAGTTAATTGTCACAAGACCCCCATGAGACAGGAATTTTTTTAGTTATAAGACAGTTGACATATTAGTGTCTGGTGAACACAGTAGTGGCCATTATGCGCATGTAGAAGATGCTCACCCAAATAAATGTAGTTACTATCAAAAGATATTACAGGATTATTGGCCATATTCCCAATGTAGACCTTCATCTCATGAATGATCTTATAACTGGAAGTTTGTTCCTCTTTATTCCTTTCACCTGCCTCATCTATCCCCCTCACTCCTCCCTTCTGGTGACCACCTGTTTGTTGTCTCTATTTATGACTCTGTTTCTATGTGTTGTTTTTTTTGCATTTTAGATCCCACATGAAAGTGAAATGACCTGGTATGTGTCTTTGTCTGACTTATTTCACTTACCATAATGCTCTCTATGTTCACCAGTAGGAAGGTCTTAACCTAAATTTCAAGAATGGAAAGTGGCAGGCTCATATGAGCCTTGCATAAAGGGGGTAAAAATCCTTGCAATATTGGTTTTCAGTCATAACTTCTCTCCAAAATGTTGTTTTTCTTATTTCCTCTCCTTTCCTGCAGCAAACTTAGAGCCCTCTTTTCTGTTCCCTGTGGTTGTGGGAAGGGTAGGGTCTGGTTTCTCTTTGGTTCATTTACTTGGATATTAGAGTCCCTGTGGCCCCCAAATTAGGTCCCACATGTCTCCCCAAATGAGGAAATTCTGGGCCCATCTTCTATTGTTCTGGCCCTGAAACCCAAGGTTAAGTGTTTGCAGTTTCACATTGAATTTAGGATAAAAGTGGTTTCAGTGTTCCCATCATTTTCTGGTCATAGATTTAACAAAAAGTTGGGCCCAAAGTTCTCCATTTTCTTTTTGTCCCCTCCCTTTTCCTCTGCTTCTGTCCCTCCCAACTTCTTTACCTCCCTCTTCCCTCCTTCCAGTTTCCCCAGCATGTCTTATGATTTCACTAGGATTGCTGATAGGGAGAACCTAGCCTATCATTTCTGGAAACTGAACCCATTTAGAGACATTTTGGGTGTCAAATAGAAGGTCTTCATAAGATCTTCAAGGTGTTTGTAGTTTTAGAGCCTCTAAAGTTAATCTGAGAGCTTCTACGTAGACCTCTGTGTCTTTTCTAGTCACACAATTATACCTCAGTGAGGACATATTTGGCTCGTGGTTTACAGTGGAGACTTTCACACTCCGCTGCTTATGAAACTCACTTCTTTGCTCACTGGTTGTTTGCATAGACCTCTCCAGGCCCAGAGCAGCTGCTCAGGTCTTATAAAAGGGGCCTTTGCCATGGGAGCTGAGCTGCATCAGGCAGGCAGGGGCAGCAAGATGGTGTCACAGACGCAGGTCCTCACGTTCTTGTTGCTCTGGGTCACAGGTGAGAAATTCGCAAGGGCCACAATCCTTTTGGAGTGAGTAATATCTTTTTAGAGTTAAAAACTTTTAAGATATAATGAGAAATAATGGCTATTTCCAAAACAGGCACCATTTTGTATTGACATGTAATGTCATTAGAAGTCCTATTTTTAAAATGGCATATTTCAAGTTGTGTAGCATCAAGTGGTGTGTGTGTGTGTGTGTGTGTCATTCTTATCCATTTGTGATTGCAGGCGCCTGCGGGGACATCGTGATGACCCAGTCTCCAGCCTCCTTGGCTGTGTCTCCAGGACAGAGGGTCACCATTAACTGCAGGGCCAGTCAGAGTGCTAGCAGCTACGTAGCCTGGTACCAGCAGAAGCCTGGGCAGGCTCCGAAACTGCTCATCTACTCTGCGTCCACCCGGGCATCTGGGGTCCCCGACCGGTTCAGTGGCAGTGGGTCTGGGACAGATTTCACTTTCACCATCAGCAGTGCCCAGGCTGAGGATATGGCAGTTTATTACTGTCAACAGCATAATAGCTATCCTCCCACAGTGCTTCAGCCTCGAACACAAACCCCAGGGCCGTGGGCCAGTGCATCCCTGCTGCGCCAGCTGCTTCCTCCCCCCAAAGCTTTGAAATCACACCTCCCCCTATCTGCCTGAGAGGTCACACCTCCTGACTCATTCCTGGCAGTAGGTAGGGCCCAGGAGAAAGTTAAGCCAGTTGGATTTTTCTGGATCCCATTTTATGGGAGATTATTGAAGAACAATGGTCTGAAGATGTCTTAGAGATGCTGTCAGGAGTTGTGTCACAGGGACCTGCATGTTTCCCATGGACAGGGCCCATGATTGAGCCAGAAAGGTGTGACCACCCTCTCTCAAGGGGACCAGTGAACTGTACACCCTGTGGATCAATTCTCTCTTCCCTGTTCCTCCTTGACCAGCACATTTCTATTTTATTTCCTTATTCTCACGGTCTTCCTTCTTTATCTGCAATCGCCCTCCAAGTCTGAACCTTCCCGGTAGTAAACCCTTGGCCTCTGCTATTCAAAACCTTCCACGTTGCATGAAGCTTCCCTCTCTTGTGCTTTCTTTCCATGGACCCTGTTTTCCAGCCAAGCCTTTCTGGCCAGTGTCCCTGCAGCTGCTCACCCACTCTGTCCCGTTTTGTACCACGGTTTGCTGTTAAGTCCATTTCTTTCCATTGTACTCATTCTTACAAAGGTGATTCCCTAATTCCTTCAGTTGTTATTCTAGAAGGATGTGGTAGTGTTCCTCAGTACCTTTTCTCATCATTTTCAACTTTCCCTTTAAAGCCATCCCTTGGATTTGTGAGTGAAGGAAATCTTGGCTCTAAGTGTGCTTGCTATAAGTCGCATTCCTTGGATAACAGGTAATTAAATTGCCCATTTCAGTGTAACAGTGAAAGACTCTAGTCATTTCAGTGTTGTTCTTTCACATTCTTGTGAAATAATGAAATTCACATTCAGGAAAGATTGCTGAAAACCTGACTGCAAACCTTGTTGGCTAGGAGGAGACATTTAAAATCAAATGAGTTATTAGTTAGCTATTGTCATGGTACTAAGCCACCCAGAAAAGTGTAGTTTCTTAAGATGGCAGTGTTTTTATTGCTGTCGTGTTTGTTGTTAGCTAAGTGGTTCTGTTAATATGGGCCAGGCTTGATTGACCTTGGCTGGCTTGCTCATGTATTTGAAGTTCGCTGATGGGCCATCTCGGGGTTAGCTGATGTAGAAAACCTCACATCTCTTTCTTCTCCTTCCCATTTGTGTAGCTGGCTGCCCATCAGCTGGGGCTGTTTAGATGACTGGCTTCATGTCTCTCATCATCTGGTAGATGGCGCTCAACTTCAGTGGCAGGTGGCTGGGTCCTGAGAGAGAGAGCACATACAGCCTGCTGAAGCCCAGCCTCGTAGTGACGCAGTGTCCCACTGCCACATGCTAGGTCAGTGCACTGGATGCCACTGAAGAAGAAGGTCAATAGCCCTGCCTCTTGACACAGGAGCTGCAAAGTGACATGGCCTAAGGCACGGGTATGGGGAGGGATAAAGATGGGGGACCTGTTTCTGCAATCCATCCATGGATGGTCATAGAAGGTCACCCTGAGAATATATGACTTAGTCGATTTTTTAATGTACAGATGAAATGAACCATAGGAATACTTCCAGGAAATAGAGTCCTAGTTGGAGGAAACAGCACATCTCTGAGGCAGATCTGTGATCACATGTAGAAAAAGAAGGAAGCCAATGTTGCTAAAATGGAGCGTGTAACGGGACAGACAGCCTTGGAAGTAAGATCAAAGGCCACATTGTGTAGGACGCTGTGGGCCTCTCTGAGGACTGGGGTTTTATTTTGAAGGATGTGGTCAGTGGGAGAGTTCTGGATAGGGAAGAGCAAGCAGGAGTTCTGGCCCTGAGGGAACTCTCCCCCTGGGGACTTTCTCTCACCTGGATCTGGGGTGGTGGGACCACTTGCTGCCTCTCACCTCCTGAGGGCCCAGACCCTGTCTCTAGAAGAGACCCATTTGTCTGCCTCTGACCACAGAGCTGGCTGTGGGGGGCACTGAGGAGGTTGGTGGAAATCCCCAGGGGGATGAGGCGGAGCTGGTGGAGTCTGGTTGTGTGGTCACACCTGGTGATGCTTTGGTGGAAGCCCCGGGCACCTGCCCCGCCCAGAGTTGCCCTTGAGGACGTGCCCCGGGGTCACAGATGTGGTGGCTGAGACCTCCCCAGCGTGTAGACAGACGTCTGGTCCTGAAGGGGGCGGTCCTGTGCTCACAATCCCCGGAGGGCCCGGGCCCCTGTGAGGTGCAGGCAGCTCCCCTGTGAGGACCCAGGGCATTCTGGGAGGCTCAGGCCGGCCCATGGTCCCTGCAGCGGCACAAGGGGGAGCCCCGCATCCCAGATGCTCCTTTCCTCACGGATGTGTCTGGGGGTGTGGGGTGTGACCCAGGAACAGGGGAGCATAGGACATTTTCTTCTCAACTTATCCGCAGTGGGTTTAGCCCTTGGTTGTTCAGCTGTTCATTAAACCAGGCTGATCATGAGACAGAATCAGACAAAGGTTTGTCGTTCTCCCCCATGGTGCCCATTTGGCCCTGAGGGGCCATTTCTCCTGCCCTCTGGATGAAATCTCAGGCAAATCCTTCATCCTTTCTAGTAATTCTTAAATAACAGTGTCACGTGGACATTTCCTGTAGCAGTTGGTTTCCTTGGGTGCTTGGCCATGCTGGCCCTCTGGGGGGCAGCCCCTCACTGTCCTCCCTCCCCCACCTGCCGTCTACAGGGAGCTGTGGCCTGAGGACGGGGAAGAGTGTGGTGGCACCCGCTCTCCGTCCCTGTCTAGATCCCAGTGTCTCTGGCTTTTCCAGTGTGAGGAGAGCTGTCACCCTGCCTGTGTTGGGGTCACTCTCTCGTCCAGGCACCCACCCCTCAGGGCTGCCCCCTCACCTCCCCAAGCAGCGCCTCAGCCCAGCCTCACCTTCAGTTTCCTCAGGCAGGAAGCAGACGTGCTGCCCCCAATGAGCCCCCCAACCTTCTGGAGAAACATCATGCTTTCCGAGGTATCCAGGAGGGGGAAGGTGGGACTCAATAACAGCTCCTTAAAGGGCTTCTCCTAATTTCTATGTGTTAACCCCCATTGTGGTTATTTTTTATAATATGAAAGAGTCAGTGTCAAAAAGTAGTTTTCAGAAAATGTGGGAGCATCTATCATCTTCAAAACTTTCCCAGAAACAGGGCTGAGATGGTCCCAGTGTCCTGTCCCCTGCCAGGTGTCAGGAGGAGTGCACTCAGTTTGGAGGCCCGTGTGACAGCTGTCCTTGAGGGGGTCTCACTCGCAGGCCCGTGGGGAAGGGAGGTCTTGGGAACAGGAAGTTGGTTCCTTAATGGAGGCAGCCCAGGAATTGAGGCTGTGATGTCACCTTGTCTGCAGAGGAGACAGTGATCTCTGCTTCCCCCGAGCCCCATGCTGACCCTCTCCCAGGTCTCTCCCTCTTTTAGCTCCACTCACCAGCTCTTGCACATCTGCCTCAAACACACTGCATCTGCCCCTGTCCTCAGATATACTGGCATCTACCTCCTGAGTTTTCTCTACCTTTCAGCTCCTGTTTCTACTACAACCTGACAAATGGTCTTCTAGGTTTGGTGGTTGAATTCCTATGTGGGAGAAACCTGATATTTAGTTAACCTCCATTATCCATGTTTGGCACATGTTTATCCGAGTCCGTGTCCTATGCCGCTCTAAGTCCTCAGGTGGGCTGGTTTGGATCAGGTGACACTTTCTTCCAGTAGAATATTTCCAGCTGTTCAATGTTATTCTTAACTTGAGCCCTGTTCCTGGCCTGTGACTGTGAAGAACCCACCTCAACCACAAGGGAAATCAACCCTCTGGACCTGTCATCTCAGTTTATCTAGTTCCCGTCATTCTAAGAACATTGAAAAATATTTGACATATAACACTGTGGAAGTTTGAAGTGTGCAGTATGTTGACTTGGTACATTTGTATGTTGCAAAATGATTAGCACCAAAGCTAGCTAACACCTTTATCATGTTACAAAACTATTTCATTTCTGTTCTGAAAACAATTTAAGATCTAGTTTCTTACCAACTTTGAAGTTTACAACTTTGAAGTCAACAGTATTTTTTTATTATAACCGCTAAGCTGTGAATTAGCTCCTGAGGGCTTATTTTTTCCTACTTTCAAGTTTTACCCTAAAGAATTTATCCCCAATCCCCACTCCCCAGCCTCTGTTAATTACCATTCTAGTCTTTCTTTTTATGAGTTCAGCTTTTTAAGATTCCACACATAAGTGACATCCTAGAGTATTTGTCTTTGTCTGTCTGACTTACCTCACTGAGCATAATGCCCTCAAGGTCCATCCATGTTGTTGCAAATGACAGGATTTCTTTCTTTCTCACGGCTAAATGATATTCCATTGTGTATATATACCACAGCTGCTTTATTTGTCCATCAATGGACACGTGGCTATTGTGAATAATGCTGCAATTAACACGGGAGTGCATATATCACTTTAAGCTCTTGTTTGCATTTCCTTTGGAAATACGTGCAGAAGTAAAATTACTGGATCATGTGGTAGTTCCCCGTGTAGTTATTTATGGTGTTTCCTGCCTTTTTCTGCTCCTTTATCTAATACCCAAGCCCACCCAATCGCTCTCCAGCATTCATTTTGTTTTCCTGCTGTCATCGAATTTATCTTCATCTGAATTGTACACAGAGTTGATCAGAAGTGAACCTTATTTGTTTGGAGGATAGTAGGGTCAGGATAAGGGTCAGGCAGTAGAAATAAATTATTTAAAGTAGTAGAATTTGGAAAATATGATACGGTAAGTGAAATTTGTGCTGATCCAGATAAGAAAGGGGGAAGGAACCCATGTGACTAATAAGAGGCTTATGTTGTTGTGGACTCCAACGTGAGGCCCCGAAACGCAGGGCCTGCCGCTGTTGCATGTGGGGGGCTCGGGAGTGGCCTCAGGGACCTACTGGCTTCCGGGTTGTCATGGAAACTGGCCAATTCTTATTTGTTTATTTTTCTGTATTACAATTAAGCAACATGAAGACAAGATTTATTGAAGTCTAGTGTTTGTTGATCAATTGGCTGATGAGTCCCCCTATTCCCAGGGGCTGTTCTCTGTGGCTGGACAGAATGCCCTCTCTGATGTAAGGCTGATTATTGTTTGGGTGGATTAATACACTTGTAATCTACATTTTCAGAGCCTAATGTAATGAAACTCTTTTCTTTCAGGGCTGTGATTTGATCCATTTTTAAGTGGTTTTATGAAGGCATAATTTATGACATAATATTCACCAATCTTAAGTGTACTATTCAATAAATTTGAATGAATATATACAGTTTTAACATCTACCATCACAATCAATCTTCAGAGTAGTTCCATTATCAAAAATATTTCTTTGGTCCTATTTATAATTAGTCACTGCTCCCAATATCAGCCCCAGAAAACCCTGATCTATTTTATGCACATGAAACTTCTCCTTTTCTAGAAATGTCATATGAATGGGATCATATAGAATGTGTTCTTTTGTATCTGACTCCCCTCACTAGGCATATTTTTGAAAGTTTGTCCATTTTTGTTGCTGAGTAGCATTCCTCCAGCTTTCTAACCTGGCTCCAACCTCTGTCTTTTTACTGCTTCTCCAAGTGAAGGTATGGAGAGAGGGGCAAACTTTTCAGGATATGTTTTCTGTAAATGATTTTATGGGAAAATCATTTCTAGACTTAAGATTTAAGGTCTCAAAAATTTTAAGGCAACTCAGACAGTTTAATAGCCAATTAGAAAGTAATAGTTATGTGTATGTCCTTTGGATTGGATATCCTGGGTGATGTGTTCAGGGGCCTGGAAAAAAACCGTGGTGAGAGTTGAAATTGTAAAATCTTAGAAAGACAAGGGAAATGATGTAGGACTGCGACTGAGGGACCCTTCAAGGGGGAATGAGAGCAAAGACACACATGCAGATGCGGACAGAAAGGGATCTTTGCATCTTGTCCCCAGGTCACAGTCTTGAGGGCTAAGGGTATGTTTAAGGGATGCTTTTAAATGTCTTAAAGCTACCCTGCTCTTGACTGAGAGGCTACTTGCTAAACTGCTCTTGTTCCATCTGCCCTGCACAGCAGGTTCTAGTGAAGCACAACAGAAAAGAGGGAAGACAGTTGACAAACACTCTTTACTTGACTGAACTTGATCCCAGCTCCTGAACTTTCTCCTGGGCCCGCGTATGCACTCCCTTGTGGAATCCAGATTTACCAAGAACTCTGCTACGTCAGTTTACAAGAGACCCCCCACTCTGCATATCTGATCACCCTGAATAACTAATGGGTTCCTCACTCTCCCCATCCTCCAGGTGATGTCTGATCAGCCTGGGATGTCTTCAGTATTGGCCAGAGCCCCTTAATCCTGGTGTTTCCTCTTAATAATTGTCTATTCATTGACTCCCAAACTTTTTCTTGCCTGTAAATTCCCAATACTCATGCTGTTTTCAGAATTACTCCCACCTTTATCCAAAAGCCTATTTACTCTTATTGCAATAGTCCTACATAAAATCGGCTTTTACAATTTTGCCTATTGTGAAGCTCTGGTTTTCCTTTGACATACCTCATATTTCCTGATTTCTTGGTAGTTGAATTGGTTGTGGGTGTATACGTGTGTGTGTATTTGTATGAGTTTACTTGAGAGTGTGACCAGGTCTCCCCAAGGCTGCTGGGCACAGAAGAGTGAGGCCCCTTCCCAGGGGGCACTCTCTATGCTCCGTGCGGCTTTTCCAGGCACACTAGTGTTCGCCCTTGACTGGTGTGCAGATCTGACTTGAGCTCAACTTGGACAATGAGCTACTTCATCTTCCTTTTGACCATCTGCCCAGGAGGGGGAGCCACTAGCACACGTCTGCGCAGTCACGCTCACCACCAGTAGGTCCACAATCCCTTTATAAACACGCAACTAAAAACGAGTTCTAATCTCATGATTCATTTGGCATCTGAGAGTGTCTCTGGGTCTGCCGTCACTGCTGTGGGCATAGGTCTGGGGAACCTTTCATCCTCACCGGGAGACCTAGGGAGGCAGATGATGCTGAAATTCATGGTCCTCAGCAGAGCAGGAAAAGCCTCTCCCAGGGCGGGAGCCCCAAACTCCAAGTTTCCCTGTAGACAGTGGGGGTGTGGGCGGCTCAGGGCCTGGGGCTCGTGAACACTTGCTAAGCTGTTGCTTTCCACGGGGCTCTGCCAGCAGGAAGCCCTGGGACGTGACAGCTCAGCCTTTCCCGTAACAGTCCCACCACCTGCATAATGACTCAGGTGGCCCAGGAATGAGATGGAAACTAGTTCATTTTACTGGAACCCATTGCTTCCACCAACCCTTAGCCAAGGACTATATTGGAAAAAGGAACTTAGTTACACTGGAATGTTCATAGAGACACTGGGAAGGCTGAAGGGAAGGCTTGGGGCTTTGTAGCTGGGAAATGTACCCCTGATGAATGCTGCTGAACTCATCCAGTGATATGCCTGGAACACTGCTCATGAGCCTGAGACTGCAGTGCGTACTTACATTGCTACTGGTGCCTCGGGATATTGCCCTGGGACCTTATCCTTGCTGCTGTTGTTTCCATCAGAAAAAGGAGTTTTCTTTATTGCTTTCTCTGGTTAGGGTGAGCTGAATCTGTAACTCTGTAATGTGGTATACAGAAGGCAACATTAAGCCATGCAGTACCATGGAGTTTCTCTTTTGAATGTGTATTTTACTTGAATGTTTCATCTGATATGTTTTATATTAAAATCTACATACATAAAGAATAGAAGAGAAAAGTGGTGTAATTTGTGTTTAAAAATGCAACTCACTTTTGAGTATTTATTTTGGATCCTGCAACTTTGCTTCGTTCTTTAGTTCTAACAGTCCTGTTTTTCGTGGAATCTTTAGGGTTCTCTACATAAAAGATCATGTCAAATGTAAACAGAGATAATTTTCTTTCTTCTGATTTAACGGTTTTTATTTATTTTTCTTGCCTAATTGTTCTGGCTAGGGCTTCTAGTATTATTTTGAATCGAAACAGTGAGAGTGGGTATCTTTGCCTTGTTCTTGATTTTAGAGGAAATGCCTTCAGTTTTTCACCATTAAGTATATTAGTTGTCTTTATTATATTGAGAAGAAATAATCCAAAAGGAAAATAAGAACACAATGCTATTTACCATTGCACCATAAAAATTACTTAGGAATAAACTTAACTAAGGAGGTGAAAAACTTATACACCGAAAATTAAAAAACATTGCCAAAGGAAATTAAAGAAGACACAGATAAATGGAAAGATATTGTATGTTCATGCACTACAAGACTTCATCTTGTGAAAAATCCATACTACCAAGAGCAAACTACAGATTCCATGCTATGTCTATCAAAATCCCAAAGGCATTTTTAAAAATAGAAATAGAAAAACAATCCTAAAATTCATATGAAACCACAAAGGACCCTGACATTCAAAATAATCTTGAGGAAGAACAAAGCTCAAAATTCATACTTGCTGACTTCAAAACAGTATAAACCTACCATAACCAAAACTGTATGGTCTGAGTATAAGGATAGACATATATACTGGAGCAAAATAAAGAGCCCAGAAGTAAACTCATGCATATATCATCACATGGTTGTCAACAAATGTGCCAGGAATACACAGTGGAAAAATATGGTCTCTTTAAGAAATTGTGTCAAGAAACTGGATATCCATATGCAGTAGAGTAAAACAGGAATAATATAAATGGGATCCTTATGTAATACCGTGTGCAAAACTAAATTAAAAAAACCAACATAAAAACTGAACTGCAAAACACGTAGAGGAAAACGTAGAGGAAAGTTTCATAACATTGGTCTTAGCATTGGATTCTGGGATATGACACTAAAAACACAGGCAACAAATGCAAAAATAAACCACTGGGACTGCATCAAACTAGATAGCCTGTCCTTAGCAAGAGAAACAATCAACAGAGTACAACGGCGACCTATGCAATGGAAGAAAAGTGGACCATATGTTTGATAAGGATTAATATCCAAAATTCATAAGAAAGCCCTATAACTCAATAACAAAACCAACAAACAATCTCATGAACAAATAGGCAAAGGACTTGAACAGGCATTTCTCCAATGAAGACATACAAACAGCCAACAGGTATATGAGTAGATGCTCAAAATCGTTAATCATTAGGGAAATGCAAATCACAAAGACTTCATGCCTATTAGGCTGGCTAACAGCAAAAAACAAAACAAAAGTTAATACGTGTTGGTGAGGTTGTAGAGAAATTGGAACCCTCGAACACTGTTGGCAGGAATGTAAATTTGTGCATCTGTTAAGGACAATAGTATGGAGTTCTTAAAAAAGTTAGAAATAATAATAACATAAGACCCAGCAATCTAACTTCTGGGTATATATGCAAATGAATTGAAATCAGGGTTTTGAAGAGATTTTTGCACTCTCTGTTCACTGTGTTATTGTTAACAATAGTCAGGATATGAAAACAACCTTAGTGTTCACTGACAGGTGCGTGCATGAAGAGAATGTGGTGTATACATACAACAGAATATTATTCAAGCTTAAAAATGAAGGAAATCTTAGCATTTGCTACAAATGCGTGGACCTAAAAGACACCATGCTACTTGAAATTAGTCACCAAAAGGCAAACAGTGCATAATTCCTATTATTTGAGGCATCTAAAATAATGAAATGTACAGAAGTAGGTTATTAGGTGCACAAGGGGGGATATGTGAAATTTTTGCTCAATGGGTATAAAGTTACAGTCACTCAAGGTAAGTAGATTGCAGAGATCTGTACAGCACAGTGCTTATAGCTGACAGTATGGTCTTGTGCACTTAGAGATTTGTTCAGCGGGTAGATCTCATGTTAAGTGTCCTTTCCATAAATAAGAATAAAAAAGGGACATGTGAAAAAACACCGTTATGATATTATATACTTAAAAGTTCATGAAGAGGGTAGATCTTACATTGTCTTCTTTCACATGAAAAAATCTTACTAATAAGTGAAGAGAGTGGGAGAAAAAATAGATAAATAGTCAACTTTTTTTCAAGTTGGAGAAAGAAAATTATAGTAACATTGAGTATTTAGTGGCAGGGAATCAAATAAATAAACACTATTGAAAATTAGAAAAAATAATTGGAAGAGTGAATTTTCTTAGAACAAAATTGTGAGGATGCATTCTGTTACTGTGACATTTGGAGACCACGCAAATGAATAAACAAGGCACAGATGAATGGAGAGAGAGAGAATGTGTTAGGTTTGGCAGTAATGAAGTTGGCCATCAGCTTGTGAAATAATACAGTATTTCCCAATGTGACTATCTTCGCAGTATCATCAAATAATCATCGTAACAATTATGATACTAGCTAAATTTTTTTGACTCTATACTTAATGTCAAAGCAGTCTTTCCTAAGTTCCTTAACATCTTGTATCAGTTAGTTCTCACAACACCCCCATGAGACAGGAATTTATTTAGTTGCAAGACAGTTGACGTACTAGTGTCTGGTGAACACAGTAGTGGCCATTATGCGTATGTACAAGATGCTCACCCAATAAATGTAGTTACTATAAAAAGATATTACAGGGTTATTGGCCATATTCCCAATGTAGACCTTCGCCTCATGAATTATTTTATAATTGGAAGTTTGTTCCTCTTTATCCCTTTCACCTGCCTCATCTATCCCCCTCACTCCTCCCTTCTAGCGACCACCTATTTGTTCTCTCTACTTATGACTCTGTTTCTACATGTTTCTTTTGTTTTACTTTTTAGATCCCAAATGAAAGTGAAATCACCTGGTATGTGTCTCTCTCTGACTTATTTCACTTAGCATAATTCCCTCTAGATTCACCAGTAGGAAGATCTTAACCTAAATTTCAAGAGTGGAGAGGGGCAGGCTCATATGAGCTTGCATTCAAGGAGTAAAAATCCTTGCAGGATTGGTTTTCAGTCATAACTTCCCCCCGAAATCTTGTTTTTCTTTATTCCCCTCCTTTCCTGCAGCAAATTTAGAGCCCTCTTTTCTGTTCCCTGTGGTTGTGGGAAGGGTAGGGTCTGGTTTCTCTTTGGTTCATTTACTTGGAGATTAGAGTCCCTCTGGCCCCCAAATTAGGTCCCACATGTCTCCCCAAATGAGGAAATTCTGGGCCCATCTTCTATGTTTCTGGCCCTGAAACCCAAGGTTAAGTGTTTGCAGTTTTACATTGAATTTAGGATAAAAGTGGTTTCAGTGCTCCCAACATTTTCTGGTCATAGATTTAACAAAAAGTTGGGCCCAAAGTTCTCCATTTTCTTTTTGTGCCCTCCTTTCTCCTCTGCTTCTTTCCCTCCCTCCTTCTTTACCTCCCTCTTCCCTCCTTCCAGTTTCTCCAGCATGTTTTATGATTTCACTAGGATTGCTGATAGGGAGAACCTAGCCTATCATTTCTGGAAACTGAAACTATTTAGAGACATTTTGCGTGTAAAATAGAAGTTCTTCATGAGATCTTCAAGCTGTTTGTAGTTTTAGAGTCTCTAAAGTTAATCTGAGAGCTTCTACGTTGACCTCTGTGTCTTTTCTAGTCACACAGCTGCACCTCAGTGAGCACATATTTGGCTCATGGTTTACAGTGGAGGCTTTCACAATCCGCTGCTTAGGAAACTCACTTCTTTGCTCACTGGTTGTTTGCATAGACCCCTCCAGGCCCACAGCAGCCGCTCAGGTCTTATAAAAGGGGCCTTTGCCATGGGAGCTGAGCTGCATCAGGCAGGCAGGGGCAGCAAGATGGTGTCACAGACGCAGGTCCTCACGTTCTTGTTGCTCTGGGTCACAGGTGAGAAATTCAAAAGCGCCACAATCTTTTTGGAGCAATTAATATTTTGTTAGTCAAAAAATTTTAAGATATTATAAGAGACAATGCATATTTCCAAAACAGACCCAATTTTGTACTGACATGGAATGCCATTAGAAAGCCTGTTTTTAAAATGGCATATTACAAGGTGTGAAATATAAAGTGGTGTGTGTTTGTGTGTCATCCTTATCCATTTGTGATTGCAGGTGCCTGCAGGGACATCGTGATGACCCAGTCTCCAGCCTCCTTGGCTGTGTCTCCAGGACAGAGAGTCACCATTAATTGCAGGGCAAGCCAGAGTGTTAGCAACTACGTAGCCTGGTACCAGCAGAAGCCTGGGCAGGCTCTGAAACGGCTCATCTATGGTGCATCCAACCGGGTATCTGGGGTCCCTGACCGGTTCAGTGGCAGTGGATCTGGGACAGATTTCACTTTCACCATCAGCAGCGTCCAGCCTGAGGATCTGGCAGCTTATTACTGCCTGCAGCATTATAGCTATCCTCCCACAATGCTTCAGCCTCGAACACAAACCCCAGGGCCACGGGCCTGTGCATCCCTGCTGCACCAGCTGCTTCCTCCCCACACAGCTTTGAAAACACAAATCCCCCTATCTGCCTGAGAGGTCGCACCTCCTGACTCATTCCTGGCAGTAGGAAGGGCATAGGAGAAAATTAAGCCATTTGGATTATTCTGGAACCCTTTTTGTGGGACATCATTGAAGAACAATGGTCTGAAGATGTCTTAGAGATGCTGTCAGGAGTTGTGTCACAGGGACCTGCATGTTACCAAAGGACAGGTCCAATGATCAAGCCAGGAAGGTTGGTCACTGTCTCTCAAAGGGACCAGTGAATTGTACACCCTGTGGATCAATTCTCTCTTCTCTGTTCCTCCTTGACTGGCTCATTTGTATTTTAATTCCTTATTCTCATGGTCTTCCTTCTTTATCTGCAATCGCCCTCCAAGTCTGAACCTTCCCAGTAGTAAACCCTTGGCCTCTGCTATTCAAAACCTTCCTCATAGCATGAAGCTTCCCTCTCTTGCATTTTCTTTCCATGGAGCCTGTTTTCCAGCCAAGCCTTTCTGGCCAGTGTCCCTGCAGCTGCTCTCCCACTCTGTCCCCTTTTGTACCACGGTTTGCTGTTAAGTCCATTTCTTTCCATTGTACTCATTCTTACAAAGGTGATTTCCTATTCTTTCAGCTGTCATTCTAGAAAGATCTGGTAGTGTTCCTCAGTACAATTCTCATCATTTGTCAACTTTCCCTGTAAAGCCATCCCTTGGATTTGTGAGTGAAGGAAATTGTGACTCTAAGCGTGTTGTAAGTTGAATTCCTTGGGTAACGGGTAATTAACTTGCCCGTTTCAGTGTAAACATGGAAGATTCTAGTCATTTTAGTGTTGTTCCTTCACCTTCTTGTGAAATAATGAAATTTAGCTTCAGGAACAATTGCTGCACACCTGACCAGTCTTCTCTGAACAGTAGAACATGTGAGATTTTCTCCCAGTAATTAGAAATATAATCAAAGTATTGATTGTAAGGAATTCATGTCATTCACTCCATCAAGATATGATTTTTCAGTGGTGTCAAGAGCACAAATATCTGCTTTCCCTCCATTTGGTAGAGAAGACAACATACCACTTTGTAAGTGGTACAAAGATAAATAAAGAAAGTGAGGGGTAAACCTTGTTGGCTAGAAGAAGACATTTAAAATCGAATGAGGTATTAGTAGCTATTGTCATGTAACAAACCACCCACAAAGTGTAGATGCTTAAGATGGCAGTGTTTTTATTGCTGTCATGCTAGGGTTAGCTTAGTGGTTCTGTTAATATGGGCCAGGCTTGGTTGACCTTGGCTGGGTGGCTCATGTATTTGTAGTTGGCTGACAGGTCACCTACATGCTGGTTGATGTACACAGGCTCGCATCTCTTTCTTCTCCTTCCCATTTCTGTAGCTGGCTGACCATGAGCTGGGGCTGTTTAGCTGACTGGCTTCATGTGTCTCCTCATCTGGTACATGGCATTCAACTTTGATGGCAGTTGGCAAGGTCCCGAGAGAGAGAGAGAGCACACACAGCCTGCTGAAGCCCACCCTCGTAGTGACACCGTGTCCCACTGCCACATGCTAGGTCACTGCAGTGGATGTGATGGAAGAAGGTCACTAGCCCTGCCTCTTGACACAGGACTGCAAGGTGACATGGCCTAAGGCATGGTATGGGGATTGATAAAGATGGGGGACCTGTTTCTGCAATCCATCCATGGATGGTCATAGAAGGTGACCCTGAGAATATATGACTTAGTCGATTTTACAATGTAGAGAAGAAATGAACC
This sequence comes from Smutsia gigantea, assembly GCA_032199065.1. NCBI lineage: Eukaryota > Metazoa > Chordata > Mammalia > Pholidota > Manidae > Smutsia > Smutsia gigantea. Next base: position 178,609 of record JAVSCE010014606.1, on the reverse strand, counting down.
GTAGGAATACTTCCAGGAAATAGAGTCCTACTTGGAGGAAACAGCACATTTCTGAGGCAGATCTGTGATCACATGTAGAAAAAGAAGGAAGGCAATGTTGCTAAAATAGAGCGTGCATGGGGGAGAGCAGGGGAAGTAAGATCAAAGGCCACATTGTGTAGGACGCTGTGGGCCTCTATGAGGACTGGGGTTTTTTTTTGAAGGATGTGGTCAGTGGGAGAGTTCTGGATAGGGAAGAAAGAGTAGGAGGTCCGTCCGTCCCTGAGGGAACTCTCCACGTGGGGACTTTCTCTTACGTGGACACCGGAGCAGGGGCACGACTTGCTGCCTGCCACCCTCCTGAGGGCTCAGACCCTGCCCCTAGAAGAGGCCTGTTTGTCTGGCCCTGACCACAGGTGGCCCTTGGCGGACAGCTGGATGTTTCGTGAAAATCCCCAGGGGGATGAGGCAGGGCTGGTGGGGTTGGGTTGTGGTCGCACCTGGTGATTCTTTGGCCGAAGCCCCGGGCATCTGCCCCGCTCAGAGTTGCCCATGAGGACGTACCTGGGGTCACAGATGTGGTGGCTGTGACACCCCCAGCGTGTAGACTGAGGTCTGGTCCTGAGGGGGGCGGCTCCTGTGCTCATAATCCTGAGGCCCTGGGTCCCTGTGAGGTGCAGGCAACTCTCCTGTGAGAACCCAGAGAAGTTGGTTTCCTTGGGTGCTTGACCATGCTGGCCCTCTGGGGGGCATCCCCTCACTGTCCTCCCTACCCCACTGGCTGTCTACAGGGTGCTGTGGCATGAGGGGGGAGAAGAGTGTGGTGGCACCGGCTCTCCATCCTTGTCTGGATCCCAGTGTCTCTGGCTTTTCCAGGTGTGTGGACAGCGCTCACTGCTCCCAGGGCTGGGGGTCGCTGTAACTTCACCCAGGCACCCACCCCTCAGGGCTGCCCCCTCACCTCCCAGAGCAGCGCCTCAGCCCAGCCTCACCCTCAGTTTCCTCAGGCAGGAAGCAGACATGCAGCCCCCAATGCGCCCCCCAAACTTCTGGGGAAACATCATTCTCTCCAAGACATCCAGGAGGGGGAAGGAGGGTCTCAATAACAGCTCCTTAATGGGCTTTTCCTGATGTCTATTTGTTGACCACCTTAGTGGTGATTCTTTGTAAAAGTGTCAGTTTCAAAAAGTAGTTTTCAGAAAAAGTGGAAGCTTCTGTCATCATGGAAACTTTTCCAGAAACAGGGCTGAGATGCTCCCAGTGTCCTGTCCCATGCCAGCTGTCAGGAGAAGTGCTCTCAGTTTGAAGACCTGTGTGACAGCAGACCTTGAGTTAGTTTCACTCTCAGGCCCACAGAGAAGGCGGGTCTTTGAAACAGGAAGTTGCTTCCTGATGGGAGGCAGCTCTGGAGAGGTGAGGGTGTGTTGTCACCTTGTCTGCAGAGGAGACAGTGATCTCTGCTCCTCCCAAACCCGAGGCTGACCCTCCCATAACTCCCTCCCTCTTTTAGCGCCACTTACCAGCTCTTGCACATCTGCCTCAAACACACTGCATCTGCATCATGTCCTTAGATACACTGGCATCTTCCTCCTGAGTTTCCTCCGCCTTTCAGCTCCTGTTTCTACTAAAACCTGACAAATGGTCTTCTAGATTTGATGGCTGAATTTCTATGTGAGAAAAACCTGATTATTAGTTAACCTCCATTATTCCTGTTTGGCACATGTTTATCCGAGTCCGTGTCCTCTGCCGCTCTAAGTCCTCAGGTGGGCGGTTTGGATCAGGTGACACTTTCTTCCAGTAGAGGATTTCCATTTGTTCAATGTTATTCTTAACTTGAGCCCTGTTTCTGGCCTGTGTTTGTGAAGATTCCACCTCAACCGCAGGGGAAATCAACCCTCTGGACCTGTCATCTCAGTTTATCTCTTTCTTGTCTTTTTTAAGAATATTGAAACATATTTGACATAACACTGTGGAAGTTTAAGGTGTGCAGTATGTTGACTTGGTACATTCGTATGTAGCAAAACGATTAGCACCATAGCTAGCTAACACCTTTATCGTGTTAGAAAATTATCATTTCTTTCTTGTGGTGAAAACAATTTAAAATCTTGCCTCTTAGCAACTTTGAAGTTTACAACTTTGAAGTCAACAGTATTTTTTATTATAATCACTATGCTGTGCATTAGGTCTCCAGGGCCTATTTATCTACTAGTTTCAAGTTTTCACCCTTAAATTATTAATCCCCAATCCCCAACACCCCCAACCTCTTGTAACTACATTTCTAGTCTTTGTTTTCATGAGTTCAGCTTTTCAGGATTCCACACATAAGTGAGATTGTAGAGTATTTGTCTTTGTCTGTCTGACTTACCTCACTGAGCAAAATGCCCTCAAGGTCCATCCATGTTGTTGCAAATAGCAGGATTTCTTTCTTTCTCATGGCTGAGTAATATTCCATTGTGTATATATACCACAGCTGCTTCATTTGTTCATGGATACTTGGCTATTGTGAATAATACTGCAATTAACACGGGAGTGCATATATCATGTTAAGCTCTTGTTTGCATTTCTTTTGGAAATATGTGCAGGAGTGAAAGTACTGGATCATGTGGTAGTTGTACTTGTAGTTATTTATATATAGTGATTCCTGCCTTTTTCTGCTCCTTTATCTAACACCCAAGCCCCACCCAATCACTCTCCAGCAAACATCTGTTTTCCTGCTGTCATCGAATTCATCTTCATCTGCATTGTAAGCAAAATTGATCAGAAGTGGAATTTATTTTTTGGAGGAAAGAAGGGTCAGGATAAGGGTTAGGCAATATAAATAAATTAGCTATAGTAGTTGAATTTCGAAAATATGATAAGGTAAAAGAAATTTGTGCTGATCCAGATAAGAAAGGGGGAAGGAACCCATGTGACTAATAAATGGCTTATGTTGTTGTGGACTCCAACGTGAGGCACCAAAACGCATGGCCTGTCCCTGTGGGGTGTAAAGGGTCAGGAGACGCCTCAGAGGCCTGCTGGCTTCCGTGTTACCATGGCAACTGGCCATTTCTTATTTGTGCTTATTTGTCTGTATTACAATTAAGGGAACATGAAGACAAGATTTATTGGAGTCCAGTATTTGTTGATAAATTGGCCAGTGAGTTCCCCACTATTCCCAATCACTGTTGTCTGTGCGTGGACAGAATCCCTTCTCTGATATAAGGCTGATTATTGTTTGGGTGGATTAATACATCCCTAATCCATATTTTGAGAACCTAAGGTAATGAAACTCTTTTCTTTCACGAATGCAATTTGATCCCATGTTTTTGCAATGATTATATAAAGGAGTAATTTTTACATGCCATAGTCTTCACCAATCTTAACTGTATACCATTCAATAAATTTGAATAAGAATGTACAGTTTTACATCTACCATCACAGTGCATTTTCAGAACACTTCCATCATCAAAAAAGTTTCCTTCCATTTATAATTAGTTACTGCTCCAACAACCAGCCCCAGGAAAACACTGCTCTGCTTTCCAGACATATAATTTCTCTTCTTCTAGAAATGTCTCGTGAATGGGATCATACACTATGTGGTCTTTTGTATCTGACTCCCCTCACTAGGTAGGTTTTTGAAGGTTTTTTCCACTTTTATTGCTGAATAATATTCCTTCAGTTTTCCAACCTGTCCTCCAACCTCTGTCTTTCTACTGCCTGCTCCAAGAAATTATATATACACAGGCAGTCTTCCTAAGACATGTTATCTATAAATGGCTTTATGGGAACATCATTTCTAGACTTAAGATTTAAGGTCTCAAAAATGTTAAGGCAATTCAGAGAATTTAATTATTAATTGAATTAATACTTAGAATATGTGAAATTAAAATTGATAGAAAATAGAAATTAATAGACTATATGTATGTTCTTTGGATTGGATATCCTGGGAGATGTATTCAGGGACCTGGAAAAAAAACTGTGCTGAGAGTTGAAATTTTAACATCTTAAAAAGACAAGTGAAATGATGTCGGACTGAGATTGAGGTACTGTTAGGGGAGAATGAGAGCAAAGACACACATCACACAGCCGCAGACAGAAAAGAATCTTTGCATTTTGTCCCGAGGTCGTAGTCTTGAGAGCTAAGAGTATCTTTAAGGGATGCTTTTAAAGGTCTTAAAGCTACCCTGCTTTTGGCTGAGAGGCAAGGTGCTAAGCTGCGCTTGTTCCCTCTGCCCTGCACAGCAGGTAAGAGTGAAGCACAACAGAAAAGAGGGAAGACAGCTGACAAACACTCTGCTTGACTGAACTTGATCCCAGCTCCTGAACCTTCCCCTGGGCCGATGTCTGCCCTTCCTTGTGGAATCCAGATTTACCAAGACCTCTGCTAAGTCAGTTTAGCAAGAGACCCCTACTCTGCATATCTGATCACCCTGAATTACTAATTGGGTTCCTCACTCTCCCCAACCTCCAGGTGATGTCTGATCAGCCTGGGATGTCTTCAGGATTAGCCAGAACCCCGTAATCCTGGTGTTTCCTCTTAAGAATTGTCCGCTCATTGACTCCCAAACATCTCCTTGGCTATAAATTCCTACTTGCTCCTGCTGTTTTCTGAAATATTTCGCGCTGTATCCTGAAGCCCCTTTTCTCTTTGCAATAGTCCTAAGTAAAATCTGCTTTTACCACTTTGACTACTGTCAAAGTGAAACTCTGGTTTTCCTTAGACATACCTCATATTTCTTGATTTCTTGGTAGTTGAATTGGATGTGGGTGTATATGTGTGTGTGTATTTGTATGAGTTTACTTGAGAGTGTGACCAGGTGTCCCCAAGGCTGCTGGGCACAGAAGAGTGAGGCCCCTTCCCAGGGGGCACTCTGTATGCTCGATGAGGCTTTTCCAAGCACACTAGTGTTGGCCCTTGACTGGTGTGCAGATCTGACTTGAGCTCAACTTGGACAATGAGCTTCTTTCGTCTTCACTTTGTCCATCTGCCCAGGAGGGGGAGCTACTAGCACAAGTCTGCACAGTTCCGATCACCACCAGTAGGTCCACAATGTCTCTAATAACAGGCAACTTAAAATGAGTTGTAAACCCATGATTCATTTGGCATCTGAGAGTGTCTCTGGGTCTGCAGTCACTGCTGTGGGAATAGGTCTGGGGAAACTTTCATCCTCACCGGGAGACCTGGGGAGGCAGATGATGCTCAAATCCATGGTCCTCAGCAGAGCATGAAAGCCTCTCCCAGGGCGGGAGCCCCAAACTCCAAGTTTCTCTGTGGACAGTGAGGAGGGGCGTGGGCGGCTCAGGACCTGGGGCTCCTGAACACTTGCTACTCTGCTGCTTTCCGCGGGGCTCTGCCAGCAGGAAGCTCCTGGGACGGGACAGCTCAGCCTTCCCCGTAACAGTCCCACCACCTGCGTAACGACTCATTCTCAAGAACTGATGACTGAGATGCGTCTGTAAGACTGCCCTCCACCTGGCTTCTCTTCTGTCTTCTCGCAAGAACCACAAGGAAGGAAAAGTGTGACAGGGAAATATTGTCCCCCTGGATCGTGCTGGAGGCTTGCACAGACACTGCATTGTGTCCTAGTGGTAAGACAGCCCCAGGATGCTCCCCCCACGGCCTCTCAGACAGAGCAGAAGACAGAGATTCCGCACACTGCTCACAGAATCCCCTGGACGTGCTTGGGCAACACTCCCAAGCTTTGGTGCCTCCAGTCCTCCGGGTGACTATGCGCAGGCCGCCCCTTTGAATATATTATCAAGAAAGTAGGCTTGTTCCGGACTGGATAAAAGTATGAAAGGATGTTAAAATGGGATTTTTTTTCTATTTGTTTTGTAAGATGGTCCCAAAGGCCAATAATAATGTAAGTATCAAGTGTCCCTGTAGTGAAACACTTCATTTCCTCTCCTCTCGTACCATATTTTTGGGGTGATGGTGGTGCTGGCGGTCATAGAGAATAAGGAGCATGCTTACACTGTTGATGTTTCACAGATGTTGTAAGGGCAGGGAGTGCCCTGCTTAATCCTGGCACTTTTCAAATGTAACCTCTTGGGTATATGCACAAGGCTCAGCAAAAAAGAGCCTTTGTTGAACATAGACTCATGGATCTTGATGTGCAATAATGGATAATAAAGGGCTCAATTTAGTTGTAAATTCTTTGCTGATTGCCCCTCACTGCTGTGAGAAATTCGCTGAGAAGAATCCTACTACTTTTCCACAGGAAGTTATGTGATCTGAGTTCTAAAGCACTCTAACCACCAAAGAATCCCACGTCCAAGTAATGTGGTATGTTAGTCAACGTTCTTTTTGCAACACTGTCAATAAATAATCACAAATATTAGGCTGTAATTTATAAGAAATATATTGGAAAGGGGAACTTAGTTACACTGGAATATTCATAGAGACACTGGGAAGGCTGAAGGGAAGGCTTTGGGGCTTTGTAGCTGGGAAATGTACCCTTGATGAATGCTGCTGAACTCACCCAGTGATATGCCTGCAACACTGCTCATGAGCCCGGGACTGCAGTGTGTACTTACATTGCTACTGGTGACTCGCGATATTGCCCTAGGATCTTATCCTTGCTGCTTTTGTTTCCATCAGAAAAGGAGTTTTTTTTATTGCTCGCTCAGCTTAGGGTGAGGTGAATCTGTAACTCTATAAGGTGGTATACAGATGGCAACGTGAAGCCATATAATATCATGGAGTATCTCTTTGGAGTGTCCATTTTACTAGAATGTTTCATGTGAAATGTTTTTGTATCCTGCAACTTTGCTTTGTTCTTTAGTTCTAACAGTTTTGTTTTTGGTGGAATCTTCAGAGTGTTCTACATAAAAGATCATGTCACATGCAAACAGAGATAATTTTACTTCTTTCTTCTGATCTGAATGCTTTTTAGTTATTTTTCTTGCCTAATTGCTCTGTCTAGGACTTCTAGTATTATTTTGAATAGAAGCAGTGAGAGTGGGTATCGTTGCTTTGTTGTTGATTTTAGAGGAAATGCTTACAGTTTTCACCACTGAGTATATTAGTTGTGGGTTTTTCATATATGGTCTTTATTATATTGAGATTAAATAATCTAAAAGGACAATAAGAAAACAATACTACTTACCATTGTATGACAAAAATTCCATAGGAATAAACTTAACTAAGGAGGTGAAAAACATATATACTGAAAACTATAAAACATTGCTGAAGGAAATTAAAGAAGACACAGAAAAATGGAAAGACATCCTATGTTCATGGACTGGAAGACTTCATATTGTGAAAAAAGTTCATACTACTCAGAGCAAACTACAGAGCCCATGCAATGTCTATCAAAATCCCAATGGCATTTTTTTAATGAAAATAGAAAGCAATCCTCAAATTGATATGGAACCACAAAGGACTCTGATATCCAAAATAATCTTGAGAAAGAACAAAACTCAAGAATTCATACTTCCTGACTTCAAAACATTATAAAGCTAAAATAACCAAAACTGTATGGTATGAGTATAAGGATAGACATATGTAGCAATGGACCAAAAAAGAGCCCAGTAATAAACCATGCATATATGATCAAATGATTGTTGACAAAGGTGCCAGGAATACACAATGCAGAAATATAGTCTCTTTAATAAATTGTGTCAAGAAAACTGGATATCCACATGCAATAGAGTGAAACACGAATAATAAACATAGAATCCTTATTTAATACCGTATGTGAAACTCAACTAAAAAAATCAACATAACTGAACTGCAAAACTCTTAGAAGAAAACAGGGAGAAAGTTTCATGACATTGGTGTTAGCACTGGATTCTTGGCGATGACACCAAAAGCACAGGCAACAAATGCAAAAATAAACCACTGGGACTGCATCAAACAAGGAAGCCTATCCTCAGCAAGTGAAAAATTCAACAGAGTAAAAAAGCGACCTATGCAATGAGAGAAAATATTTGCAAACCATTTATCTCATAAGGATTAACATACAAAATACTAAGAACCTTCTATAACTCAATAAAAAAAACCAACAAATAACCTGATGAATGAACAGGCAAAGGGCTTGAATAGGCATTTCTCCAGTGAAGACACACAAACACCCAACAAGTGTATGAGAAGATGCTCAACATCATTAATCATTAGGGAAACGCACATCACAACCACTTCACACCTAATAAGCTGGCTAATAGCAAAAAACAAAAAAAAAGTTAATACGTGTTGGTGAGGTTGTTGAGAAACTGGAACCGTTGAACACTGTTGGCAGGAATGTAAATATTTGCAGTGATTATGGACAATAGTATGGAGTTCGTATAAAAGTTAGAAATAGTACAACATGGGACCCTGCCATCTTACTTCTGGGTATATATCCAAATAAACTGAAATCACGGTTTTGAAGAGATTTTTGAACTCTCTGTTCATTGTGGTATTGTTGACAATAGTCAGGGTATGGAAATGTATTAGGTATGGCACTAAGTCACCCATCAGCTCATGAAATGATACAGTATTTCCAATCTGAACATCTTCGCAGTATCATCAAATAATCATCGTGACAATAATGATACGAGCTAAATATTTTTGACTCTTTACTTGACGTCAAAGCAGTCTTAGCTAAGTGCCTTACATATCATGTATCAGGTAGTTCTCACAACAGCCCCGTAAGACAGGAATTTTTTTTTAGTTGAAAGATAGTGGACATATTAGTGTCTGGTATACAAAATAGTGTCCATTATGCCCATTTACAAAATGCTCACCACAAGAAGTGTAGTTATCATACAAAGATATTACAGGATTATTAACTATATTCCCTATGCTGGACTTTTCATTTCATGAATTATTTTATAACTGGAAGTTTGTATCTCTTGATCCCTTTCACCTGTCTCACCCAACCCCCTCACTACTCCCATCTGGCAACCACCCCTTTGCTCTCTATCCTGATGACTGGGTTTCTACGTTTTGCATTTTAGATCCCACATAAAAGTGAAATCACATGGCATGTGTCTTTCTCTGTCTGACTTATTTCACTTAGCATAATGCCCTCTAGGTTCACCAGTAGGAAGATCTTAACCTAAATTTCATGAGTGGAGAGTGGCAGGCTCACAGAAGCCTTGCATACATGGAGTAAAAATCCTAGCAAGGATTGGTTTTCAGCCATCACTTCCCCCCAAAATCTTGTTTTTTTTCCTCTCATTTCCTGCAGCGAACTTAGAACCCTCTATTCTGTTCCCTGGGGTTGTGGGAAGAGTAGGCTCTGGTTTCTCTTTGGTTCATTTACTTGGAGATTAGAGTACCTCTGGCCCACAGCTCAAATTAGGTTCCATATGTCTCCCCAAATGGGGAAATTCTGGGCCCATCTTCTATCTGTCTGGCCCTGAAACCCAAGGTTAAGTGTCTGCAGTTTTACCCTGACTGTAGGAAAAAAGTGTCTTCAGTGATCCAACATTTTCTCATAGAGTTAATAAAAAATTGGGCCCAAAGTTCTCCATTTTCTTTTTGTTCCTTCCCTTCCTTTCTCCTTCTGTGTATCCCTCCCAACTTCCCTCCGTCCCTCCCTCCTTCCATTTTCCCCAGCATATTTTATGATTTCACTATGATTGCTTATAGAAAGAACCTAGCCTATCATTTCTGTAGACTGAACCAATTTAAAGACATTTTGTATTTGAAATAGAAGCTCTTCATTAGATCTTCAAGCTGTTTGTAGTTTTAGAGCCTCTAAAGTTAATCTGAGAGCTTCTACGTTGACCTCTGTGTCTTTTCTAGTCACACAGCTACACCTCAGTGAGGACATATTTGGCTCGTGAGTTACAGTGGAGACTTTCACACTCTGCTGCTTATGAAACTCACTTCTTTGCTCACTGGTTGTTTGCATAGACCCCTCCAGGCCCAGAGCAGCCGCTCAGGACTTATAAAAGGGGCCTTTGCCATGGGAGCTGAGCTGCATCAGGCGGGCAGGGGCAGCAAGATGGTGTCACAGATGCAGGTCCTCACGTTCTTGTTGCTCTGGGTCACAGGTGAGAAATTCACAAGCTCCACAATCCTTTTGGAGTGAGTAATATCTTTTTAGAGTTAAAAAATTTTAAGATATAATGAGAAATACTGGCAACTTCCAAAACAGGCACCATTTTGTCTTGACCTGTAATGCCATTAAAAAGCCTATATTTAAAATGGCATATTTCAAGGTGTGTACCATAAAGTGCTGTGTATGTGTGTCATCCTTATCCATTTCTGATTGCAGGTGCCTGCGGGGACATCGTGATGACCCAGTCTCCAGCCTCCCTGGCTGTGTCTCCAGGACAGAGAGTCACCATTAACTGCAGGGCCAGTCAGAGTGTTAGCAACTACGTAGCCTGGTACCAGCAGAAGCCTGGGCAGGCTCTGAAACGACTCATCTACTATGCGTCCAACCGAGAATCTGGGGTCCCTGACCGGTTCAGTGGCAGTGGATCTGGGACAGATTACACTTTCACCATCAGCAGAGTCCAGCCTGAGGATCTGGCAGCTTATTACTGCCAGCAGTATGATAGCTCTCCTCCCACAGTGCTTTAGCCTCGAACACAAAACCCAGGGCCACGGGCCACTGCATCCCTGCTGCGCCAGCTGCTTCCTCCCCACACAGCTTTGAAATCACACATCCCCCTATCTGCCTGAGATGTCACACCTCCTGACTCATTCCTGGCAGTAGGTGGGCCCAGGAGAAAATTAAGCCCATTGGATTTTCCTGATCTGTTTTTGTGGGAGATTATTGAAGAACAATGCTCTGAAGATCTCTTAGAGATGCTGTCATGAGTTGTGTCACAGGGACCTGCATGTTTCCCATGGACAGGGCCCATGATTGAGCCAGGAAGGTCTGTCTGACCACCCCCTCTCAAGGGGACCAGTGAATTGTATACCCTGTGGATCTCTTCTCTGTTCCTCCTTGCTTGGCACTTTCTATTTTAATTCCTTATTCTCATGGTCTTCCTTCTTTATTTGCAATCACCCTCCAACTCTGGACCTTCCCATTAGCAAACCTCTCTCATTAAAAACCTTCCACATAGCATGTAGCATCCCTCTCCTGAGTTTTCTTTCCGTGGACCCTGTTTTCAACCAAGCCTTTCTGGCCAGTGTCCCTGCAGCTGCTCTCCCACTCTGTCCCCTTTTGTACCACCCTTTCCTCTTAAGTCCATTTCTCTCCATTGTACTCATTCTTACAAAGGTGATTCCCTAAATCTTTCAGCCCTCATTCTAGAAAGATCTGTTAGTGTTCCTCAGTACAATTCTCACCATTTTTCAACTTTCCCTTTAAAGTCATTCCTTGGATTTGTGACTGAGCAAAATCGTGTCGGTAAGCATGCGATAAATTGAATTTCTTGGATTACATTTCATTATCATGTAATAACATGTAATTGCATGTAAAAAACATGTATTTGCCCATTTCAGTGTATAAGTGGAAGACTCTAGTCATTTTATTGTTCCTTCACATTTTTGTGAAATAATGAAATTTACCTTCAAGAATGATTGCTGCAAACCTGACCAGTCTCCTCTGAACACTAGTCTACATAACAGCTTCTCCCAGTAATTAGACATATAATTAAAGTATTGATATTAAGGAATCCATGTCATTCATTTCTTCAAGATAGGATTTTTGAGTTCATGTTATGTGTCAAGAGCACAAATAACTGCTTTCACTCCATTTGGGAGAGACAGACAACACAAAACTTTGTAAATCTTACAAAGAAAAATAAAGCCAGGGGGTAAACCTTGTTCTCTAAGAGGAGACATCTAAAATTGAATGAGGTATAAGTTAGCTATTGTCATGCAATAAACCACTCAGAAAAGTGTAGTTGCTTAGATAGCAGTGTTTTTATTGCTGTCATGCTTATTGTTAGCTGAGTGGTTCTGTTAATATTGGCCAGGCTTGATTGACCTTGGCTGGATGGCTTATGTATTTGACATTTGCTGGCAGGTCACCATGGTGCTGGCTGATGTAGAAAGGCTCACATCACTTTATTCTCCTTCCCATTAGTGTAGTAGCTGGCTGACCACCGTGTGGGGTGTTTAGGTGACTGGTTTCATGTGTCTCCTCTTCTGGTAGATGGAGTTTAACTCCGATGGCAGTTGGCACAGTCCTGGGAGAGAGAGAGAAGAAAGCACACACAGCCTGCTGACGCCCACCCTCATAGTGACACAGTGACCCACTGCCACATGCTAGGTCAGTGCACTGGATGCCACTGAAGAAGAAGGTCAATAGCCCTGCCTCTTGACACAGGAGCTGCAAAGTGACATGGCCTAAGGCATGGGCATGGGGAGGGATAAAGATGGGGGACCTGTTTCTGCAATCCATCCATGGATGGTCATGGAAGGTGACCCTGAGAATATATGACTTAGTCAATTTTTTAATGTAGAGAAGAAATGAGCCGTAGGCATATGTCCAGGAATACGGTCCTAGTTGGAGGAAACATCACATTTCTGAGGCATATCTGTGATCACATGTAGAAAAAGAAGGAAGGCAATGTTACTAAAATGGGGACAGCAGGGGAAGTCAGATCAAAGGCCACATTGTGTAGGACCCTGTGGGCCTCTCTGAGGACTGGGATTTTATCTTGAAGGATGTGGTCAGTGGGAGAGGTTTGAATAGGGAGGAGGGAGCAGGAGGTCTGGCCCTGAGGGAACTCTCCCCCTGGGGACTTTGTCTCACCTGGACATGGGAGCAAGAGCCCAGGATCTGGGGTGGTGGTACCACTTGCTGCCTCTCACCCTCTCGAGGGCCCAGACCCTGTCTCTAGAAGAGATCCGTTTGTCGGCCTCTGACTACAAGCCTGGCCATGTGGGACAGCAGGGAGGTTGGTGCAAATCCCCAGGGGGATAAGGCGGGGCTGCTGGAGTCGGGTTGTGGTCACATCTGGTGAAGCGTTGGCAGGAGCCGTGGGCGCCTGCCCCACCCAGAGTAGCCCCTGAAGACGTGCCCTGGGTCACAGATGTGGTGGCTGTGACCCCCCCAGCGTGTAGACAGACGTCAGGACCTGAGGGGGGCGGCTCCTGTGCTCACAATCCATGGAAGGCCTGGGCCCCTGTGAGGTGCAGGCAGCTCCCCTGTGAGGACCCAGGGCATTCTGGGAGGCTCAGGCTGGCCCATGGTCCCTGCAGCGGCACAAGGGGGAGCCCCTCATCCCAGATGCTCCTTTCCTCATGGATGTGTCTGGGGGTGTGGAGCTGTGACCCAGGGAAAGGAGAACATAGAACTTTTTCTTCTCAACTTATCCTCAGTGGATTTAGCCCCTGTTTGTTCACGTGTTCATTAAAGAAGCCTGATTGTGAGATAGGATCAGACAAGGGTTTATCGTTCTCCCCCACGGTGCCCATTTGGCCCTGAGGAGCCATTTCTCCTGCCCTTTGGATGAAGTCTCAGGCAAATCCTTCATCCTTTCCAGTTATTTTAAATAACAGTGTCATGTGGACATTTCCTGTAGCAGTTGGTTTCCTTGGGTGCTTGGCCATGCTGGCCCTCTGGAGGGGAATCCCCTCACTGTCCTCCCTCCCCCACCTGCCGTCTACAGGGAGCTGTGGCCTGAGGAGGGAGAAGAGTGTGGTGGCACCAGCTCTCCGTCCCTGTCTGGATCCCAGGGTCTCTGGCTTTTCCAGGTGTGGGGAGAGCTGTCACCCTTCCCAGGGCTGGGGGTCGCTCTCTCATCCAGGCCCCCACCCCTCAGGGCTGCACCCTCACGTCAGCCCACCCTCACTTTCAGTTTCCTCAGGCAGGAAGCAGATGTGCATTCCCCAATGACCCCCCAACCCTCTGGAGAGACATCATGCTCTCCAAGGCATCCAGGAGGGGGAAGGTAAGACCTCTATAAAAATTCCTCAAAGGGCTTTTCCCAGTTTGTATTTGTTGACCACCTTAGTGGTGATTCTTTGTAAAAGAGTCAGTGTGAAAAAGTAGTGTTCAGAAAAAGTGGGAGCATCTCTCATCTTCAAAACTTTCCCAGAAACAGGGCTAAGATGGTCCGAGTGTCCTGTCCCCTGCCAGGTGTCAGGAGGATTGCACTCAGTTTGGAGGCCCGTGTGACAGCAGACCTTAAGGAGGTCTCACTCGCAGGTCCGTTGGGGAAGGGAGGTCTTGGGAACAGGAAGTTGGTTCCTTTATGGAGGCAGCCCAGGAATTAAGGCTGTGATATCACCTTGTCTGCAGAGGTGTCAGTGATCTCTGCTCCTCCCGAGCCCCGGGCTGACACTCCCCCAGCTCCCTGCCTCTTTTAGCTCCACTCACCAGCTCTTCCACATCTGCTCAAACACACTGCATCTGCTTCATGTCCTCAGATATATGGCATCTACCCCTGAGTTTCTTCTGCCTTTCAGCTCCTGTTTCTATTAAAACCTGACAAATGGTCTTCTAGATTGCAGATGGCTGAATTTCTATGTGGGAGAAACCTGATTATTAATTAACCTCCATTATCCCTGTTTGGCACATGTTTATCCGAGTCCGTGTCCTATGCCACTCTAAGTCCTCAGGTGGGCTGGTTTGGATCAGGTGACACTTTCTTCCAGTAGACTATTTCCAACTGTTCAATGTTATTCTTAACTTGAACCCTGTTTCTGGCCTGTGTTTGTGAAGATCCCACCTCAACCGCAAGGGAAATCAACACTCTGGACCTGTCTTCTCAGTTTATCTAGTTCCCGTCATTCTAAGAACATTGAAAAATATTTGACATATAGCACTGTGGAAGTTTCAAGTGTACAGTATGTTGACTTGATACATTTATATGTTACAAAATGATTAGCACACACAAGCAAGACCCATATCATGTTACACAATTATCATTTCTTTTTTGTAGTGAAAACAATTTAAGATCTAGTCTCTCAGCAACTTTGAAGACAACAGTATTTTTTGTTATAATGTCTAAGGTGTGTATTAGCTACCCAAGGCTTATTTATCTAGTAGTTTCAAGGTTTTACCCTTAAAGTATTTATCCCCAATTCCCCGCCCCCATAGACTCTTGTAGCTACCTTTCTAGTCTTTGTTTTTATGAGTTCAGCTTTTTAAGATTCCACACATAAGTGAGATCCTAGAGTATTTGTCTCTGTCTGTCTGACTTACCTCACTGAGCATAATGCCCTCAAGGTCCATTCATGTTGTTGCAAATAGCAGGTTTTCTTTCTCTCATGGCTGAATAATATTCCATTGTGTATATATACCACAGCTGCTTTATTTGTCCATCGATGGGCAGTTGGTTATTGTGAATAATGCTGTATTTACCATGGGAGTCCATATATCACTATAAACTCTTGTTTGCATTACCTTTGGAAATATGTGCTATAGTGAAATTACTGGATCATATGGTAGTTCTATTTGTAACTATTTATGGTGATTCCTGTCTTTTTCTGCTACTTTATCTAATACCCAAGTCCCAGCCAAATGCTCTCTAGCATTAATTCTATTTTCCTACTGTCATCAAATTTATCTTCATCTGAATTGTAAGCAGAATTGATCAGAGTAGAATTTCCTTTTTGGAGGATAGAAGGGTTAGGACAAGTGTCAGGCATTAGAAATAAATGAGCTGTAGTAGTAAAATTTGGAAATTACGATAAGGTAAATGAAATTTGTGCTGATTCAGATGACAAAAGGGGAAGGAACCCATGTGACTAATAAATGGCTTATGTTGTTGTGGACTCCCACATGAGGCACCAAAATGTAGGGCCTGCCCCTGTGGGGTGTGGTGGTCTCAGGAGAGGCCTCAGGGACCTGCTGGCTTCAGGGTGGCCATGGCTACTGGCCAAAACTTATTTGTGTTTATTTTTCTGTATTACAATTAAACAACAAGAAGACAAGATTTATTGAAGTCTAGTGTTTGTTGATAAATTGACTGATGAGTTCCCCCCTATTCCCAGTTGCTGTTGTCTGTGGGTGGACAGAATGCCCTCTCTGATGTAAGGCTGATTATTTGTATGGTTTAATACATTTGTAATCTATATTTTCAGAGCCTAACGTAATGAAGCTCTTTGCTTTCAGGTCTGTGAATTGATCCATTTTTTTAAGTGGTTTTAGGCAGGGATAATTTATGTCATAATATTCACCAATCTTAAGTGTACTATTCAATAAATTTGAATAAATATATACAGACTTAACACGTACCATCACAATCCATCTTCAGAGTACTTCCATCATCAAAAATATTTCTTTGGGACTATTTATACTCAGTCACTGGTCCCACAATCAGCCCCAAAAATCCTAATCTACTTTCTGGACATGTACCTTCTCCTTTTCTAGAAATGTCATATGGATGGGATCACATAGAATGTGTTCTTTTGTATCTGACTCCCCTCAATAGGCATATTTTTGAAAGTTTGTCCAGTTTTATTGTGAAGTACTATTCCTACAGTTTTCTAACCTGGCTCCAACCTCTGTCTTTTTACTGCTTCTCCAAGTGAAGGTATGTAGAGAGGGGCAAACTTTTCAGGATATGTTTTCTGTAAATGATTCTATGGGAAAATCATTTCTAGACTTAAGATTTAGGGTCTGAAAAATTTTAAGGCAATTCAGACAATTTAATAATCAATTGAATTAATACTTAGACTACATGAAATTGAAATTGATAGAAATTAGAAAGTAATAGTTATGTGTATGTCCTTTGGATTGGATATCCTGGGTGATGTGCTCAGGGGCCTGGAAAAAAACTGTGGTGAGAGTTGAAATTGTAAAATCTTAGAAAGACAAGGGAAATGATGTAGGACTGCGACTGAGGGACCCTTCAAGGGGGAATGAGAGCAAAGACACACATGCAGTTGCGGACAGAAAGGGATCTTTGCATCTTGCCCCCAGGTTACAGTCTTGAGGGCTAAGGGTATGTTTAAGGGATGTTTTTAAAGGTCTTAAAGCTACCCTGCTCTTGGCTGAGAGGCAACTTGCTAAACTGCTCTTGTTCCATCTGCCCTGCACAGCAGGTAAGACTGAAGCACAACAGAAAAGAGGGAAGACAGTTGACAAACACTCTGCTTGACTGAACTTAATCCCAGCTCCTGAACCTTCCCCTGGGCCCGCGTATGCACTCCCTTGTGGAATTCAGATTTACCAAGACCTCTGCTAAGTCAGTTGAGCAAGAGACCCCCACTCTGCATATCTGATCACCCTGAATAACTAATGGGTCCTCACCCTCCGCATCCTCCAAGTGATGTCTGATCAGCCTGGGATGTCTTCAGGATTAGCCAGAACCCCTTAATCCTGGTGTTTCCTCTTAATATTTGTCTGTCCATTGACTCCCAAACTTCTTCTTGGCTATAAATTCCCAATACTCATGCTGTTTTCAGAATTAGTCCCACCTCTATCCAAAAGCCTATTTACTCTTATTGCAATAGTCCTACATAAAATCTGCTTTTACAGTTTTGCCTATTGTGAAGCTCTGGTTTTCCTTTGACATATATGACATTTCCTGATTTCTTGGTAGTTGAATTGGATGTGTGTGTATTTGTATGAGTTTACTTGAGAGTGTGACCAGGTCTCCCCAAGGCTGCTGGGCACAGAAGAGTGAGGTCCCTTTCCAGGGGGCACTCTCTATGCTCCATGCGGCTTTTCCAAGCACACTAGTGTTGGCCCTTGACTGGTGTGCAGATCTGAGTTGAGCTCTAAGGTGGACAATGAGCTACTTCATCTTCCTTTTGACCATCTGCCCAGGAGGGGGAGCCACTAGCACACGTCTGCGCAGTCACGGCTCACCACCAGTAGGTCCACAATCTCTATAAACACGCA
Source organism: Smutsia gigantea (assembly GCA_032199065.1). NCBI lineage: Eukaryota > Metazoa > Chordata > Mammalia > Pholidota > Manidae > Smutsia > Smutsia gigantea. The sequence goes on along the minus strand of JAVSCE010014606.1, from coordinate 160,958 downwards.
ACTAAAAACGAGTTCTAATCTCATGATTCATTTGGCATCTGAGAGTGTCTCTGGGTCTGCACTCACTGCTGTGAGCATAGGACTGGGGCACCTTTCATCCTCACAGGGAGACCTGGGGAGGCAGATGATGCTCAAATCCATGGTCGTCGGCAGAGCATGAAAGCCTCTCCCAGGACGGGAGCCCCAAACTCCAAGTTTCCCTGTGGACAGTGGGGAGGGGGGCGTGGGAAGCTCAGGGCCTGGGGCTCCTCAACACTTGCTATGCTGCTGCTTTCCGCGGGGGTCTGCCAGCAGGAAGCTCCTGGGACGGGACAGCTTAGCATTCCCCGTAAAAGTCCCACCACCTGCATAATAACTCGGGTGGCCCAGGAATGAGATGGAAACTAGTTCATCTTACTGGAACCCATTGCTTCCACCAACTCTTAGTCAAAGAATATATTGGAAAAAGAAACTTAGTTATACAGGTAGTTTCATAGAGACACTGGGAAGGCTGAAGGGAAGGCTTGGGGCTTTGTAGTTGGGAAATGTACACTTGATGAATGCTGCTGAACTCATCCAGTGACATGCCTGGAACACTGCTCATGAGCCCGAGACTGCAGTGCGTACTTACATTGCTACTGGTGACTTGGGATATTGCCGTGGGACCTTACCCTTGCTCCATCAGAAAAAGGAGTTTCCCTTATTGCTTTCTCTGGTTAGGGTGAGCTGAATCTGTAACTCTGTAACATGGTATACAGAAGGCAACATGAAGCCATGCAGTACCATGGAGTATCTCTTTTGAGTGTCTATTCTACTTGAATGTTTCATCTGATATGTTTTATATTAAAATCTACATACATTAAGAATAGAAGAGAAAAGTGGTGTAATTTGTGTTTAAAAATGCAACTCACTTTTGAGTATTTATTTTGTATCCTGCAACTTTGCTTCGTTCTTTAGTTCTAACAGTCCTGTTTTTGGTGGAATCTTTAGGGTTCTCTATATAAAAGATCATGTCAAATGTAAACAGAGATAATTTTCTTTCTTCTAATTTAATGCTTTTTATTTATTTTTCTTGCCTAATTGTTCTGGCTAGGGCTTCTAGTATTATTTTGAATCGAAGCAGTGAGAGTGGGTATCCTTGCCTTGTTCTTGATTTTAGAGGAAATGCCTTCAGTTTTTCACCATTAAGTATAATTAGTTGTGGGTTTTTCATATACAGTCTTATTATATTGAGAATAAATAATCTAAAAGGAAAATAAGAACACAATGCTATTTACCATTGCACCACAAAAATTACTTAGGAATAAACGTAACTAAGGAGGTGAAAAACTTATACACCGAAAATTAAAAAACATTGCCAAAGGAATTAAAGAAGACACAGATAAATGGAAAGATATTGTATGTTCATGCACTAGAAAACCTCATCTTGTGAAACAGTCCATACTACCCAGAGCAAACTACAGATTCCATGCTATGTCTATCAAAATCCCAAAGGCATTTTTAAAAATAGAAATAGAAAAACAATCCTAAAATTCATATGAAACCACAAAGGACCCTGACATTCAAAATAATCTTGAGGAAGAACAAAGCTCAAAATTCATACTTGCTGACTTCAAAAGAGTATAAAGCTACCATAACCAAAACTGTATGGTCTGAGTATAAGGATAGACATATATACCAGAGGAAAATAAAGAGCCCAGGAGTAAACTCATGTATATATCATCACGTGGTTGTCGACAAATGTGCCAGGAATACACAGTGGAAAAATATGGTCTCTTTAAGAAACTGTGTCAAGAAACTGGATATCCATATGCAATAGGCTAAAACAGGAATAATATAAATGGGATCCTTATGTAATACTATGTGCAAACCTAAATTTAAAAAAGCAGCATAAAAACTGAACTGCAAAACACTTAGAAGAAAACATAGGAGGAAAGCTTCATAATATTTGTTGTAGCATTGGATTCTGGGACATGACACCAAAAACACAGGCAAAAAATGCAAAAATGTAGCACTGGTACTGCATCAAACTAGACAGCCCATACTCAGCAAGAGAAACAATCAACAGAGTAAAACGGCGACCTATGCAATGGAAGAAAATATTTGGACCATATGTTTGATAAGGATTAATATCCAAAATTCATAAGAAAGCCCTATAACTCAATAACAAAACCAACAAATAATCTCATGAACAAACAGGCAAAGGACTTGAACAGGCATTTCTCCAATGAAGACATACAAAGAGCCAACAGGTATATGAGAAGATGCTCAACATCGTTAATCATTAGGGAAATGCAAATCGCAAAGACTTCATGCCTATTAGGCTGGCTAATAGCAAAAAACAAAACAAAAGTTAATACGTGTTGGGGAGGTTGTAGAGAAATTGGAACCCTCGAACACTGTTGGCTTGAATGTAAATTTGTGCATCTGTTATGGACAATAGTATGGAGTTCCTAAAAAAGTTAGAAATAATAGTAACATATGACCCAGCAATCTAACTTCTGGGTATATATGCAAATGAATTGAAATCAGGGTTTTGAAGAGATTTTTGCACTCTCTGTTCACTGTGTTATTCTTAACAATAGCCAGGATATGAAAACAACCTTAGTGTCCACTGACAGGTGAGGGCATGAAGAGAATGTGGTGTATACATACAAGGGAATATTATTCAACCTTAAAAATGAAGGAAATCTTACCATTTGCTACAAATGGGTGGAACTAAAAGACACCAAGCTACTTGAAATTAGTCACCAAAGGGCAAACAGTGCATAATTCCTATTATGAGGCAACTAAAATAATGAAATGTACAGAAGAAGGTTATTAGGTGCACAAGAGGGGATATGTGGAATTTTTGCTAAATGGGTATAAAGTTACAGTCACGCAAGGTAAGTAGATTGCAGAGATCTGTGCAGCACAGTGCTTATAGCTGACAGTAAGGTCTTGTGCACTTAGAGGTTTGTTCAGAGGGTAGATCTCTGTTAAGTGTCCTTTCCATAAATAAGAACAACAAAGGGACATATGAAAAATAAACTACTATGATATTATATACTTAAAAGTTCATGAAGAGGGTAGATTTTACATTGTCTTCTTATCACATGAAAAAATATTAGTAATAAGTGAAGAGAGTGGGAGAAAAAATAGATAGTCAACTTTTTTTCAAGTTGGAGAAAGAAAATTATAGTAACATTGAGTATTTAGTGGCAGGAAATCAAATAAATAAACACTATTGAAAATTAGAAAAAATAATTGGAAGAGTGAATTTTCTTAGAACAAAATTGTGAGGATGCACTCTGTTACCGTGACATTTGGAGACCGCGCAAATGAATAAACAAGACACAGATGAATAGAGAGAGAGAGAATGTGTTAGGTTTGGCAGTAATGAAGTCGGCCATCAGCTTGTGAAATAATACAGTATTTCCCAATGTGACTATCTTCGCAGTATCATCAAATAATCATCCTAATAATAATGATACTAGCTAAATTTTGTTGACTCTATACTTAATGTCAAAGCAGTCTTTCTTAAGTTCCTTAACATCTTGTATCAGTTCTCACAACACCCCCATGAGACATTAATTCTTTTAGTTGCAAGATAGTTGACATATTAGTGTCTGGTGAACAAAACAGTGGCCATTATGCGCATGTACAAGATGCTCACCAAAATAAATGTAGTTACTATAAAAAGACGTTACAGGATTATTGGCCATATTCCAAATGTAGACTTTCATCTCATGAATGATCTTATAACTGGAAATTTGTTCCTCTTTATCCCTTTCACCTGCCTCATCTATCCCCCTCACTCCTCCCTTCTGGCGACCACCTGTTTGTTCTCTCTACTTATGACTCTGTTTCTACATGTTTCTTTTGTTATACTTTATAGATCCCACATGAAAGTGAAATCACCTGGTATTGTCTTTCTCTGTCTGACTTATTTCACTTAGCATAATGCCCTCTAGATTCACCAGTAGGAAGATCTTAACCTAAATTTCAAGAGTGGAGAGCGGCAGGCTCATATAAGCTTGCCTACAAGGAGTAAAAATCCTTGCAGGGTTGGTTTTCAGCCATAAGTTCCCCCAAAAATCTTTTTTTCTTTATTCCTCTCCTTTCCTGCAGCAAACTTAGAACCTCTTTTCTGTTAGCTGTGGTTGTGGGAAGGGTAGGGTCTGGTTTCTCTTTGGTTCATTTATTTGGAGATTAGAGTCCCTATGGCCCACAAATTAGGTCCCACATGTCTCCCCAAATGAGGAAATTCTGGGCCCATCTTCTATGTTTCTTGTCCTGAAACCCAAGGTTAAGTGTTTGCCGTTTTACATTGAATTTAGGATAAAAGTGGTTTCAGTGCTCCCAACATTTTCTGGTCATAGATTTAACAAAAAGTTGGGCCGAAAGTTGTCCATTTTCTTTTTGCCCCTTCCCTTCTCCTCTGCTTCTGTCCCTCCCTCCTTCTTTACCTCCCTCCTTCCCTCCTTCCAGTTTCCCCAGCATGTTTTATGATTTCACTAATATTGCTGATAGGGAGAACCTAGCCTATCATTTCTGGAAACTGAACCCATTTAGAGACATTTTGAGGGTAAAATAGAAGCTCTTTATGAGATATTCAAGCTGTTTGTAGTTTTAGAGCCTCTAAAGTTAATCTGAGAGCCTCTACATTGACCTCTGGTTTTTTCTAGTCACACAATTATACCTCAGTGAGGACATATTTGGCTTGTGCTTTACAGTGGAGACTTTCACCCTCCACTGCTTATGAAACTCACCTCTTTGCTCACTGATTGCTTTGCATAGACCACTCCAGGCCCAGAGCAGCTGCTCAGGGTTTATAAAAGGGGCCTTTGCCATGGGAGCTGAGCTGCATCAGGCAGGCAGGGGCAGCAAGATGGTGTCACAGACGCAGGTCCTCACGTTCTTGTTGCTCTGGGTCACAGGTGCGAAATTCACAAGCTCCACAATCTTTTTGGAGCAATTAATATTTTCTTACGCAAAAAATTTTAAGATATAATAAGAGATACTGGCTATTTCCAAAACAGGACCAATTTTGCATTGACATGGAATGCCATTAGAAAGCCTGTTTTTAAAATGGCATATTACAAGGTGTGTAATATAAAGTGGTGTGTGTGTGTGTCATCCTTATCCATTTGTGATTGCAGGTGCCTGCGGGGACATCGTGATGACCCAGTCTCCAGCCTCCTTGGCTGTGTCTCCAGGACAGAGGGTCACCATTAACTGCAGGGCCAGCCAGAGTGTTAGCAACTACGTAGCCTGGCACCAGCAGAAGCCTGGGCAGGCTCCGAAAGTGCTCATCTCCTGGGCGTCCAACCGGGCGTCTGGGGTCCCCGACCGGTTCAGTGGCAGTGGGTCTGGGACAGATTTCACTTTCACCATCAGCAGTGCCCAGGCTGAGGATCTGGCAGCTTATTACTGCCAGCAGTATAATAACTATCCTCCCACAGTGCTTCAGCCTCGAACACAAACCCCAGGGCCAAGGGCCAGTCCATCCCTGCTGCGCCAGGTGCTTCCTCCCCAGACAGCTTTGAACACACACCTCCCCCTATCTGCCTGAGAGGTCCCACCTCCTGACTCATTCTTGGCAGTAGGAAGGGCACAGGAGAAAATTAAGCCAGTTGGATTATTCCGGATCCCTTTTTGTGGGAGATTATGGAAGAACAATGGTCTGAAGATGTCTTAGAGATGCTGTCAGGAGTTGTGTCACAGGGACCTGCATGTTACCAAAGGACAGGTCCAATGATCGAGCCAGGAAGGTTGGTCACTGTCTCTCAAAGGGACCAGTGAATTGTACACCCTGTGGATCCATTCTCTCTACTCTGTTCCTCCTTGACTGGCTCATTTGTATTTTAATTCCTTATTCTCATGGTCTTCCTTCTTGATCTGCAATCGCCCTCCAAGTCTGAACCTTCCCAGTAGTAAACCCTTGGCCTCTGCTATTCAAAACCTTCCTCATAGCATGAAGCTTCCCTCTCTTGCATTTTCTTTCCATGGAGCCTGTTTTCCAGCCAAGCCTTTCTGGCCAGTGTCCCTGCAGCTGCTCTCCCACTCTGTCCCCTTTTGTACCACGGTTTGCTGGTAAGTCCATTTCTTTTCATTGTACTCATTCTTACAAAGGTGATTCCCTAATTCTGTCAGCTGTCATTCTAGAAAGATCTGGTAGTGTTCCTCAGTACAATTCCCATCATTTGTCAGCTTTCCCTGTAAAGCCATCCCTTGGATTTTCGAGCGAAGGAAACTGTGACTCTAAGCAGTGCTGTAAGTTGACTTCCTGGGGTAACGGGTAATTAACCTGCCTGTTTCAGTGTAAACATGGAAGATTCTAGTCATTCTAGTGTTCCTTCACCTTCTTGTGAAATAATGAAATTTAGCTTCAGGAACAATTGCTGCAAACCTGACCAGTCTTCTCTGTACACCAGTCTACATGAGATTTTCTCCCAGTAAATAGAAATATAATCAAAGTATTGATTTTAAGGAATCCATGTCATTCACTCCTTCAAGATATGATTTTTTCAGTGGTGTCAAGAGCACAAATATATGCTTTCACTCCATTTGGGAGAGACAGACAACATACAACTTTGTAAGTGGTACAAAGATAAAGAAAGCAAGCGAGGGGTAAACCTTGTTGGCTAGAAGAAGACATTTAAAATCGAACGAGGTATTAGTAGCTATTGTCATGTAACAAACCACCCACAAAGTGTAGTTGCTTAAGATGGCAGTGTTTTTATTGCTGTCATGCTAGGGTTAGCCACGTGGTTCTGTTAATATGGGCCAGGCTTGGGTGACTTTGGATGGCTTGCTCATGTATTTGAAGTTGGCTGACAGGTCACCTACATGCTGGCTGACTTACAAAGGTTGGCATCTCTTTCTTCTCCTTCCCATTTCTGTAGCTGGCTGACCATCAGCTGGGGCTGTTTAGATGACTGGCTTCATGTGTCTCCTCATCTGGTACATGGCGTTCAACTTCGATGGCAGTTGGCAAGGTCCTGAGAGAGAGAGAGAACAAAGACAGCCTGCTGAAGCCCAGCCTCGTAGTGACACAGTGTCCCACTGCCACATGCTAGGTCAGTGCACTGGATGCCACTGAAGAAGAAGGTCAAAAGCCCTGCGTCATGACACAGGAACTGCAAAGTGACATGGCATAACGCGCGGGTATGGGGAGGGATAAAGATGGGGGACTTGTTTCTGCAATCCATCCATGGATGGTCATAGAAGGTGACCCTGAGAATTTATGACTTAGTCGACTTTTTAATGTAGAGAAGAAATGAACCATAGGAATACCTCCAGGAATAGGGTCCTAGTTGGAGGAAACAGCACATCTCTGAGGCAGATCTGTGATCACATGTAGAAAAAGAAGGAAGGCAATGTTGCTAAAATGGAGCATGCATGGGGGACAGACATCCTTGGAAGTAAGATCAAAGGCCACATTGTGTAGGACGCTGTGGGCCTCTCTGAGGACTGGGGTTTTATTTTGAAGGATATGGGCAGTGGGAGAGTTCTGAATAGGGGAGAGGGAGTAGCTGGTCCTGCCCTGAGGGAACTCTCCACGTGGGGACTTTGTGTCACCTGGACACGGGAGCAGGGGCCCAGGATCTGGGATGCTGTGACCACTTGCTGCCTCTCACCCTTCCGAGGGCTCAGACCCTGTCCCTAGAAGAGACCCGTTTGTCTGCATCTGACCACAGGGCTGGCTGTGGGGGGCACTGGGGAGGTTGGTGGAATTCCCCAGGGGGATGAGGCAAGGTTTGTGGAGTCAGGTTGTGGTCGCACCTGGTGATGCTTTGGTGGGAGGCCCAGGCACCTGCCCCGCCCAGAGTTGCCCCTGAGGATGTGCCTGGGGTCACAGATGTGGTGGCTGTCACCCCCCGCCCAGCGTGTAGAAGGACGTCTGGTCCTGAAGGGGGCGGATCCTGTGCTCACAATCCCCGGAGGTCCCGGGCGCCTGTGAGGTGCAGGCAGCTCCCCTGTGAGGACGCAGGGCATTCTGGGAGGCTCAGGCCGGCCCATGGTCCCTGCAGCGGCACAAGGGGGAGCCCCGCATCCCAGATGCTCCTTTCCTCACGGATGTGTCTGGGGGTGTGGGGTGTGACCCAGGAACAGGGGAACATAGGACATTTTCCTCAACTTATCCGCAGTGGGTTTAGCCCTTGGTTGTTCAGCTGTTCATTAAACCAGGCTGATCATGAGACAGAATCAGACAAAGGTTTGTCGTTCTCCCCCATGGTGCCCATTTGGCCCTGAGGGGCCATTTCTCCTGCCCTTTGGATGAAATCTCAGACACATTCTTCATGCTTTCTAGTAATTCTTAAAGAACAGGGTCACGTGGACATTTCCTGTAGCAGTTGGTTTCCTTGGGTGCTTGGCCATGCTGGCCCTCTGGGGGGCATCCCCTCACTGTCCTCCCTCCCCCACCTGCCGTCTACAGGGAGCTGTGGCCTGAGGACGGGGAAGAGTGTGGTGGCACCCACTCTCCGTCCCTGTCTGGATCCCAGTGTCTCTGCTTTTCCAGGTGTGAGGAGAGCTGTCACCCGGTCCTGTGTTGGGGTCACCCTCTCGTCCAGGCACCCACCCCTCAGGGCTGCCCCCTCACCTCCCAGAGCAGCCCCTCAGCCCAGCCTCACCCTCGGTTTCCTCAGGCAGGAAGCAGACGTGCAGCCCCCAGTGAGCCCCCAAACCTTCTGGAGAAACATCATTCTCTCCAAGGCATCCAGGAGGGGGAAGGCGGGACTCATTACAGCTCCTTAAAGGGCTTTGCCTAATTTCTAATTTTGACCACCTTAGGGGTGATTATTTGTAAAAGAGTCAGTGTCAAAAAGTAGTTTTCAGAAAATGTGGGAGCATCTCTCATCTTGGAATCGTTTCCAGAAACAGGGCTGTGATGGTCCCAGTATCCTGTCCCATGTCAGGTGTCAGGAGGATTGCACTCTGTTTGGAGACCCGTGTGACAGCAGACCTTGAGGGGGTCTTGCTCTCAGGCTCATGGAGAAGGGAGGTCTTGGGAACAGGAAGTTGGTTCCTGATGGGAGGAAGCCCTGAAGGTAAGGCTGTGTTGTCACCTTCTCTGCAGCTGAGACAGTGATCTCTGCTCTCCCAAGCCATGGCCTGACCCTCCCCCAGCTCCCTCCCTCATTTAGCTTCACTCACCAGTTTTTCCACATTTACCTCAAACACATTGCATCTGCATCATGTCCTCAGATATACATCGCATCTACCTCCTGACTTTCCTCAGCCTTTCAGCTCCTGTTTCTACTAGAACCTGACAAGTGGTTGTCTAGATTTATGGTTGAATTTCTATGTGAGAAAAACCCTATGATTAATCTCCATTATTCCTGTTTGACATATGTTTATATGAGTCCATATCCTATGCCGCTCTTAAGTCTTTAAATGGGCTGGTTTTGGGTCAGGTGACACTTTCTTCCAGTAGAATATTTCCAGTTGTTCAATTTTATTCTTGAGCCCTGTTTCTGGCCTGTGTTTGTGAGGAACCCACCTCAACCACAAGGGAAATCAACCCTCTGGACCTGTCATCTCAGTTTATTTTGTTCCCATCTTTTTAAAAAACATTGAAACATATTTGACATATAACACTGTGGAAGTTTAAAGTGTACGGTATGTTGACTTGATAACATTTATATGTTGTAATATGATTAGCACCATAGCTAGCTAACACCTTTATCATGTTACAAAATTATCATTTCTTTTTTGTGGTGAAAACAACTTAAGATTTAGTCTCTTAGCCACTTTGAGGTTTACAATTTGAAAGTCAGTATTTTTTATTATAATTGCTAATCTGTGCATTAGCTCCCAGGTCTTATTTATTTGCTAGTTTCAAGTTTTATCCTTAAATAATTTATCCCAAATCCCCCACGCCCTGGGCTCTTGTAACTACCATTGTAGTCTTTGTTTACGTCCCTGAGCGTAATCCCCTCAAGGTCTACCCATGTTGTTGCAGATGGAAGGATTTCTTTCTTTCTCATGGCTGAATGATATCCCATTGTGTATGTATACCACAGCTGCTTTATTCATCCATCGATGGACACTTGGCTATTGTGAATAGTACTGCAATTAATATGGGACTGTATATATCACTATAAACTCTTGTTTGCATTTCCTTTGGAAATATGAGCCGAGGTGAAGTTACTGGATCATGTGGTAGTTCTACCTGTAGTTATTTATAGTGACTCCTGTCTTTTTCTGCTACTTTATCTAATACCCAAGATGCAAGCAATTGCTCTCCAGCATACGTCTGTTTTCCTACTGCCATTGAATTTATTTCATCTGAATTGTAAGCAGAATTGATTAGAAGTTGAATTTATTTTTTTGGAGGATAGAAGGGTCAGGGTAAGAGTTAGGCAGTAGAAATAAATTAGCTATAGTACAATTTCTGAAATACAATAAGGTAAATGACATTTGTGCTGATCCAGATGACAAAGGGGGAAGGAACCCACGTGACTAATAAATGGTTTATGTTGTTGTGGACGCCAGTGTGAGGCACCAAAACGCAGGGCCTGCCCCTTTCAGGTGAGGGAGGCTCAGGAGAGGCCTCAGGGACCTGCGGGCTTCCAGGTTGCGATGGCTACGGGCCTCTCCCTGAGGAAAGTCAGCCAGAGGGACACAAAGGACAAACAACTCTACTTCTGAGTTAGATGGGAGATCACCCACTGTCCAGTGAGCTCCTGACTGGGGAAAGTTACTGGGAGTCCCTTGGGAGGGGTTTTGCAGAACACAAAGTATTTGCTCCTGAGAGAGGAAGCATTTGGGTGACAGATAAACGGTTAACTCTTGACCTGTGTGCTTGGGATCACAGGGGTCTGTCCTTTACCCACATGTTTGGTTTATGGTTCCTGTACGGAAGCAAACTGAGGCGAGGTGCATTGTATTGACTCAGTTTCCTGAAGGAGACCTCAAGGGCAGTCAGCAGAGTTCTTCCTGACTTCTGAGTTCCTGACCCGATCAATATATCAAAGGCACAAAGGAAGGAGCCGGGCTGGTGGCGTGGGAACATGTCACTTACCCCACTGTCCCTGCAGCCCCAGGGGGAGCGTGGCTGCTGTCAGGGTGCTCTGAGGGGAGTTTTGTCCAATCTGTTTATTTGAAATGTATTCCAAGCTTTCAGGAAATGGCAAAAAGAATGAAGACCCTCTTAATCCCTTCCCTTAGCTCCCTCAAATGTTAACATTTTGCCACATTTGCTCTCTTATTCTTTCTCCATAGATATACATTTTCCTTTCCTGAATGTGTGATAAGTAAACTATTGGCATGCAAACCCTCAATAATTTGGCATGCATTTCCTAATAAAAAATGGCATTCTCTTACATTGCTGTAAGTCAGTTCTCAAATTCTCAAATTAACAGATCCAACACTGCTCTCTAACCCATGGGCGGGCGTTGGGGTTGGAGTTCTAAAACTTTTTGTTTCTGCAGGATCTTCAATTTCCTTGCTCTCCTTGGTCCCTTCACTGCACAGACTCCAGAGCATGCCTTTCCCCCTGTTCATGTTCCACTTCCCTGAAAACGCTGCCTCCCTGAGTCCTGGGTACACCACCGAGCCCGCCCTCCTGTGCCCCTGCTCTGTGACGCCAGGGCTGCTCAGAATTTTTCATGAAAAGTGGATTTTCTCTTTCAGTTGTTTTAAAACCAGTTTTTTGTTCTGCTCTGTTATAGGTTTCTGGTCATCGCTAGTTTTCTGCACAGACCTGTGGATCTAGTGCTGAAATGGGTGCTATTTTTCTAGTTTCAGCTGGCTTAGCGGGTAGTTTATGGTGTACTTATGCTAATGAGGTGGGTTTTATGTGGTAGTATCATTTTCTGTTGATCTGCACAGCTTCTGAAATACGTACGGAGAGATTCAGGTTTGGGCAGCTATCATTGCTGCTTAAATAACCTCTCCGGGTAACTCCTGAAACATATCACTCTCCTGTTCATGTAGGACCCTCTCTCCATGCAGCCCCGTGGTCAGGAGTCCTCTAGCCCCAGAGGTTGTCCCCAGCAGAGGACCAGGAGGAAGGGGGCCCCGAGGAGGGCAGAGTGATGGATGTCAGGCAGGTGTGTGTCTTTAGGTTTCTTCCAATTTTTTTGTCACTGTAGAAAATGTAAGTTCTGGATGAGTAACCAGTGTCATCTTGTCCTACTGAGGCAGGTGTGGACTTCAGGGTGAGCAGCAACGGTAAGATTCATGGCTTCCCAGGTGGGTCGGGTTCAGCCTCTCATGGGGCCTTTTTCTCTGGCACCTGCAGAAGACAGCAGACCTTCCCAGAGGCTCAGGATGACCAAGAGGAGGCCCAGTTACTACCCAGGGGACCAAGAAGCATTCAGCCAACTTCCGGATTTGCCCTGAGTTGGTTCAGAGACCGTTAAAATGCAGGTGAGAGGAAAGGTGTGGTGGGCATCATCTATGCTCTCCTCAGCGTCTTCAGGTGACATTGGGGTGGTTGTAAGGTATAAGATGGCTGACAACAGTCTGTGGTGATCTAAACATTGTCCCTCGTAACCACAATACTACTATTTGTTTAGAGTGGGGTGTTCATCTGATGTAATTATTAACAGGGAGGAAAAGAAGTTCATAATTAAGTTTCCTATTATCAAGTTTGTCTGGGGTATGTCAGGGTGTTCAGCCCTGCCCACGGACTCATTGGCTTAGTCTCACGAGTCAAAGTCTTAGACAATAGTGTGCAGACAAGATACAGCTGTCTTCATGTCCACATTCTCCTGGGGGAGTCACCAACGATGACACAGAGGCAGAGCCAAATGATCACAGTCAGCGATATGTGCCGTGAGGGAGATCCGACCAAGGAGTGCCCACACCAGATGGGTGTGAACAAGGACATCAGGGAGCGGGGGTAGAAGACCTCTCTGAAGAGGTGTCAGCAGGCCACTGGCTGGAATGTGGGCAGGAAGTGGACAGTGAGTGTGTCCGGCAGAGGGAGGGTGCAGGACAAAGGCCCAGAGGCAGGGCCGGGCATGGCAGGTGCAGGCAGTGAGGATGCAGGAGAGTCAAGGTGGATACATAAGTCAAAGGAGTATGGGATTCAAAATCCACCGCCCACCCCTGTCATCCCCTAGAAGTGCCACTGTGGGACTCCTGGGTAAATCGTGAAGGGCAGACAGGGCTTGACATTCCTCAGGTCTTTCCTTCCAGGGAGACAGCTAATTAGTATCTAAGATGAGTCTCCTGGGAGAAGGGAGGTCAGGTCATTAAGTGTCAAATTAACTAACAAGGCTCAAATTCTTGCCGCACAATTGAAATTCAATAAATATTTGTCCATGGAATGAGTAGCAGCTGTTATTGATATTAAAGCTCATTATCCGCCTGGAAGAAAAGGACCTGCTTCCTCTTTCACAAACCACAGGAGCTTGGGAGGGGGTTGGCTTCCTGCCTTGCCCTCTCTACATCCCCCTGAGCAAGGAGCCCCGCTGTGTGTGCCCATGTATTTATTTGTATGAGTTTATTTGAGAGTGTGACCTTGTTTCCCTGAGGCTGCTGGGAACTTTAGAGTGAAGCCCCTTCCCAGGGGGCACTTTCCATGCACCATGTGGCTTTTCCAGGCACACTCGTGTTGGCCCGTGACTGGTGTGCAGATCTGACTTGAGCTCTAACGTGGACAATGAGCTACTTCATCTTCCATTTGACCATCTTCCCAGGAGGGGGAGCCACTGGCACACGTCTGTGCAGTCAGGCTCACCACCAGTAGGTCCCCAATCTCTCTATAAACTGGCAACTAAGACACAAGTTCTAATCTCATGATTCATTTGGCATCTGAGAATGTCTCTGGGTCTGCAGTCACTGCTGTGAGCATAGGTCTGGGGCACCTTTCATCCTCACAGGGAGACCTGGGGAGGCAGATGATGCTCAAATCCATCGTCCTCAGCAGAGCATGAAAGCCTCTCCCAGGGCGGGAGCCCCAAACTCCAATTTTCCCTCTGGACAGTGGGGAGGGGCGTGGGCGGCTCAGGGCCTGGGGCTTCTGAACACTTGCTACTCTTGCTTTTCGTGGCGCTCTCCCAGCAGGAAGCTCCTGGGACGTGACAGCTCAGCCTTCCCCGTAACAGTCCCACCACCTACATAATGACTCGGGTGGCCCAGGAATGAGATGTAAACTGGTTCATCTTACTGGAACTCATTGCTTCCCCCAATCCTTAGCGAAGAAATACATTGGGAAAAGGAACTAGTTACACTGGATAGTTCATAGAGACACTGGGAAGGCTGAAGGGAAGGGTTGGGGCTTTGTAGGTGGGAAATGTACCCTTGATGAATGCTGCTGAACTCATCCAGTGACATGCCTGGAACATGAGCTTGAGACTGCAGTGTGTACTTTCATTGCTACTGGTGACTCGGGATATTGCCCTGGGAACTTACCCTTGCAGCTGTTGCTTCCATCAGAAAAAGGAGTTTTCCTTATTGCTTTTCTGGTTAGGGTGAGGCGAATCTGTAACTCTCTAAGGTGGTATACAGAGGGCAACGTGAAGCCATATAATACCATGGAGAATCCCTTTGGTGTGTCCATTTTTCTTGAATGTTTTATGTGATATGTTTCATATTAAAATCTACGTGCATAAATAATAGAAGAGAAAAGTGGTGTAATTTGTGTATAAAAATGCAACTCACTTTTGAGTATTTATTTTGTAACCTGCAACTTTGTTTTGTTCTTTAGTTCTGACATTCTTGTTTTTGGTGGAATCGTCACGGTTTTCTACATAAAAGATCATGTCACATGTAAACAGAGATAATTTTACTTCTTTCTTCTGATCTGAATGCTTTTTTATTTATTTTTCTTGCCTAATTGCTCTGGATAGGACTTCTAGTATTATTGTGAATAGAAGCAGTGAGAGTGGGTATCCTTGCCTTGCTCTTGATTTTAGAAGAAATGCTTTCAATTTTTCACCATTGAGTATATTAGTTGTGAGTTTTTCATATACTGTCTTTATTATATTGAGAATAAATAATCTAAAAGGAAAATAAGGAAACAATACTACTTACCCTTGCACCACAAAAATGCCATAGGAATAAACTTGACTAAGAAGGTGAAAAACATATACACTGAGAACTACAAACCATTGCTGAAGGAAATTAAAGAAGACACAGATGAATGGATAGACATCCTATGTTCATGGACTGGAAAACTTTATATTGTGAAAAAGTCCATACTAACCAGAGCAAACTATAGACTCCATGCAATGTCTATCAACATACCAATGACATTTTTTATAGAAATATAAAAACAATCTTAAAATTCATATGAAACCACAAAAGATCCTGATTAGCCAAAATAATCTTGAAAAAGAAGAAAGCTCAAGAATTCATACATCCTGTCTTCAAAACATTATAAAGCTGCCATAACCAAATCTGTATGGTACTAATATAAGGATAGACTTACATACGAATGGAGTAAATAAAAAATCCAGGAATAAACTTATGCACATATGGTCAGTGATTGTAGTCAAAGGTGCCAGGAATACACAGTGGAGAAATATAGTCTCTTTAATAAATTGTCAAGAAAACTGGATATCCACCTGCAATAGAGTGAAACAGGAATAATATAAATGGAATCCTTATTTAATACCATATGCAAAACTCAATTCAAAAAATCAACATAAGAGCTCAACTGCAGGACTCTTGGAAGAAAACATAGGGGGAAAACTGCATAAAATTGTTCTCAGCATTGGAGTCTTGTATATGACACAAAAAACATAGGCAGCAGATACAAAAATAAACCACTGGGATTGCATCAAACTAGATAGCCTATACTCAGCAAGAGAAACAGTCAACAGAGTAAAAAGGCAACCTGTGCGATGGGAGAAAATATTTGCAAACCATATATCTGATAAGGATTTATATGTAAAATACATAAGAAACTCCTACAACTCAATAACAAAAACAACAAATAACCTGATTAACAAATAGGCAAAGGACTTGAATAGGCATTTCTCCAACAAAGACACACAAACAGCCAACAAGTGTTTGAGAAGATGCTCAACATCGTTATTAGAGAAACGCAAATCACAAGCACTTCACGCCTATTAGGCTGGCTAATAGCAAAAAACAAAACAAAAGTTTATAAGTGTTGATGAGGTTGTAAAGAAATTGGAACCCTTGAACACTGTTGGCAGGAATGTGTATCTGTGCAGCTGTTACGGACAATGGTATGGAGTTCCTAAAAAAGTTAGAAATAGTACTAACATAAGACCCAGCAATCTTACTTCTGGCTATATATCCAAATGAATTAAAATCAGGGTATTGAACAGATTTTTGCACTCTCTGTTATGTGGTTTTGTTTACAATAGACAAGATATGGAAACAACCGTGTCAACTCCACTGACAGGTGAGTGAATGAAGAGGATGTGGTATATACATACAAGGGAATATTATTCAACTTTAAAAATGAAGAAAATCTTACCGTTTGCTACAAATGGATGGACCTGGGAGACACCATGCTACTTCAATTAGTCAACGAAGGGCAAACACTGCATAATTCCTTTTATTTGAGGCATCTAAAATAATGAAATGTACAAAAGTAGGCAATAGGATGGTGGTTATTAGGGGAGCAGAAGGGGAATATGGGGAATTGTTGCTAAATGGATATAAGCTTACAGTTATACAATGTAAGTAAATTGCAGAGATCTGTACAGCACAGTGCTTATAGCTAACAGTAAGGTCTTGTGCACTTAGAGATTTGTTAAAAGTGTCGATCTCACGTTGTTTCCTTTCCATAAGCAAGAACAACAAAGGGACATATTAAAAAAACCAATATGATATTATATACTTACAAGTTCATGAAGAGGGTAGATCTTACATTGTCTTCTTACCACACACAATAATATTAATAATAAGTGAAGAGAGTGGGAGAAAAACTATGTAAATAATCAACTATTTTTAAAGTTGGACAAAATGGAAAATTATGGTGACATTGAGTATTTACGATTCAAATCGATAAACACTATTGAAAATTAGAAAATAATTGGAAGAGGGAATTTTCTTGGAGCAATACTATAATGATGCATTCTGTTACCATGACATTTTGGGTTGCGCAGATAAATAAACAAGACACAGATGAAAGGAGAGAGAGAGAGAATGTATTAGGTTTGGCACTAATTAAATCAGCCCTCAGCTAGTGAAATGATACAGTATTTCCCAATTTGAACCTGTTTGGGGTATCATCAAATAATCATCGTGACAATAATGATACTAGCAAAATTATGTTGACTCTTTACTTGACATCAAAGCAGTCTTGTATCAGTTAGTTCTCACAACATCCCCATAAGACAGGAACTTTTTTTGTTGTTGTTGCAAGATAGTTGACATATTAGTGTCTGTTGTACAAAATAGTGCAATTATGCCCATGTACAAAATGCTCACCACAAGAAGGGTAGTTACTATACAAAAATATTACAGACTCTGTTTCTAACTGTGTTTCGTTTCTTTTGCTTATTCGATCCCACATGTAAGTGAAATCACATGGTATGTGTTCTTCTTTGTCTGACTTATTTCACTTAGCATAATGCCCTCTAGGTTCAGCAATAGGAAGATCTTAACCTAAATTTCAAGAGTGGAGAGTGGCAGGCTCATATAAGCCTTGCATACATGGAGTAAAAATCCTTGCAAGGATTGTTTTTCACTCATGACTTCCCCCCAAAATCTTGTTTGTTTGTTTTTCCCTCTCCTTTCCTGCAGCAAACTTAGACCCCTCTATTCTGTTCCCTGTGGTTGTGGGAAGGGTAGGTAGGGTCTGGTTTCCCTTTGGTTCATTTACTTGGAGATTAGAGTCCCTCTGGCCCCCAGCTCAAATTAGGTCCCACATGTCTCCCCAAATGGGGAAATTCTGGACCCATCTTGTTTTTCTCTGTCTCTGAAACACAAGGTTAAGTTTTGCAATTCTACATTATATTTAGGATAAAAATGACTTCAATGCTCCAACATTTTCTGGTCATAGATTTAATTAACAAAAACTGGGCCCAAAGTTGTCCATTTTCTTTTTGTCCCTTCCCTTCCCTTCTATGTCTCCCTTCCTCCTTACTTCCTTTTTTCCCCCAGCATGTTTTATGATTTCACTAGGATTGCTGATAAGAAGAATCTAGCCTATCATTTCTGGAAACTGAACACATCTAAAGACTTTTTGGATTTAAACTAAAAGCTCTTCATTAGATCTTTAGGCTGTTTGTAGTTTTAGAGCCTCTAAAGTGAATCTGAGAGCTTCTACACTGACCTCTGTGTCTTTTCTAGTCACACAATTATACCTCAGTGAGGACGTATTTGGCTCATGGTTTACAGTGGAGACTTTCACACTCTGCTGCTTATGAAACTCACCTCTTTGCTCACTGATTGTTTGCATAGACCCCTCCAGGCCCAGAGCAGCTGCTCAGGGTTTATAAAACGGGCCTTTGCCATGGGAGCTGAGCTGCATCAGGCAGGCAGGGCCAGCAAGATGGTGTCACAGACGCAGGTCCTCACGTTCTTGTTGCTCTGGGTCACAGGTGAGAAATTCACAAGTGCCACAGTCCTTTTGGAATGGGTAATATCTTTTCAGAGTTAAAAATTTTTAAGATATAATGAGAAATCCTGGCTATTTCCAAAGCAGGACCAATTTTGTATTGACATGTAATGCCATTAGAAAGCCTGTTTTTTAAATGGCATATTTCAAGTTGGGTAGCATAAAGTGGTCTGTGTGTGTGTCACCTTTACCATTTGTGATTGCAGGCGCCTGCGGGGACATCGTGATGACCCAGTCTCCAGCTTCTTTGGCTGTGTCTCCAGGACAGAGGGTCACCATTAACTGCAGGGCCAGTCAGAGTGTTAGCAGCTACGTAGCCTGGTACCAGCAGAAGCCTGGGCAGGCTCCGAAACTGCTCATCTATGATGCCTCCACCCGGGCATCTGGGGTCCCCGACCGGTTCAGTGGCAGTGGATCTGGGACAGAGTTCACTTTCACCATCAGCAGTGCCCAGGCTGAGGATCTGGCAACTTATTACTGTCAACAGCGTAATAGCTATCCTCCCACAGTGCTTCAGCCTCGAACACAAACCCCAGGGCCACGGGCCACTGCATCCCTGCTGCACCAGGTGCTTCCTCCCCACACAGCTTTGAAATCACACATCCCCCTATCTCCCTGAGAAGTCACACCTTGTCACTTATACCTGGCAGTTGGTGGGCACAGGAGAAAATTAAGCCTGTTGGATTTTACTGGATCTGTTTTTGTGGGAGTTTATTGAAGAACAATGCTCTAAAGATCTCTTAGAGATGCTGTCAGGAGTTGTGTCACAGGGACCTGCCTGTTTCCCACGGACAGGGCCCATGATCGAGCCAGGAAGGTGTGACCACCCTCTCTCAAGGTGACCAGTGAATTGTACACCCTGGTGGATCAATGATCTCTTCCCTGTTCCTCCTTGACCGGCACATTTCTATTTTATTTCCTTATTCTCATTGTCTTCCTTCTTTATTTGCAAGCACCCTCCAACTCTGGAACTTCCCAAAAGCAAACCCTTGACCTCTCTCATTAAAAACCTTCCAAGGAGCAGGTAGCATCCCTCTCCTGTGTTTTCTTTCCGTGGACCCTGTTTTCAGCCAAGCCTTTCTGGCCCGTGTCCCTGCAGCTGCTCTCCCACTCTGTCCCCTTTTGTACCACCCTTTGCTCTTAGGTCCATTTCTCTCCATCGTACTCATTCTTACAAATGTGATTCCCGAATTCTTTAAGTCGTCATTCTAGAAAGATATGTTAGTATTCCTTAGTACCTTTTCTCATCATTTGTCAACTTTCCCTTTAAAGCCATCCCTTCTATTTGTGTGAGAAGGGAATCATGGATCTAAGGGTGCTATAAGTTCAATTTGTTGGATTACATGTGCTGAACATGTGATAACATGTAATTGCATGTAATCATCCATTTTAGTGATAGTCTCTAGTTATTTTAGAGTTTCTTCACCTTCTTGTGAAATAGTGAATTTAGCTTCAGCAACGATTGCTGCAAACCTGACCAGTCTCCTCTGAACACTAGTCTACATAACAGCTTCTCCCAGTAATTAGACATGTAATTAAAGTATTGATATTAAAGTATCCATGTCATTCATTTCTTCAAGATATGATTTTTGAGTGCATGTTATGTGTCAAGAGCACAAATACCTGCTTTCACTCCATTTGAGAGAGACAAACAATACACAGCTGTGTGAGTGCTACAAAGAAGAAAGAAAGCAAGGGGGCAAAACTTGTTGGCTAAGAGGAGACATTTAAAACCGAATGAGATATTCGTTAGCTATTGTCATGAACTAAACCATCCACAAAAGTGTAGTTGCTTAAGATGGCAGTGGTTTTACTGTGTCATGTTTATTGTTAGCTGAGTGGTTCTGTTAATATGGGCCAGGCTTGATTGATCTTGGCTTGCTTGCTCATGTATTTGAAGTTGACTGACAGGTCACCTCAGTGCTAGCTGACCAAGGAAGGCTCATGTCTCTTTTTTCTCCTTCCCGTTTGTGTAGCTGGCTGACCATCACGTGGGCTGTTTAGGTGACTGGCTTCATGTGTCTCCTCATCTGGTACATGGTGTTTAACTCCGATGCCAGTTGGCAGGGTCCTGGGAGAGATAGAGAGAGAGACAGAGAAAGAGAGAGAGACCACACAGCATGCTGAAGCCCAGCCTCGTAGTGACACAGTGTCCCACTGCCACATGCTAGGTCAGTGCACTGGATGCCACTGAAGAAGAAGGTCAGTAGCCCTGCCTCTTGACACAGGAGCTGCAAAGTGACATGGCCTAAGGCACGGGTATGGGGAGGGATAAAGATGGGGGACCTGTTTCTGCAATCCATCCATGGATGGTCATGGAAGGTTACCCTGTGAATATATGACTTAGTCGATTTTTTAATGTAGAGAAGAAATGAGCCATAGGTATACTTCCAGGAAATAGAGTCCTAGTAAAAGAAATTTGTGCTGATCCAGGTAAGAAAGGGGGAAGGAACCCATGTGACTAATAAATGGCTTATGTTGTTGTGGACTCCAACGTGAGGCACCAAAACGCATGGCCTGCCCCTGTGGGGTGTGGGGGGCTCAAGAGAGGCCTGAGGGACTTGCTGGCTTCGGGGTTGCCATGGCAACTGGGCCTATCACTTAGGAAATTGCCACAGGGAGACAAAGGACAAACAACTGAACTTCTCAGTTAGATGGGAGATCATGCACTGTCCAGTGAGCTTCTGTTTGGGGAAAGTTATGGGAGGCCCTTGGGAGGGGTTTTGCAAAACACAAACTATTTTCTCCTGAGAGAGGAAGCATTTGGATGACAGATAAAGGGTTAACTCTTGACCTGTGTGCTTGGGGTCACAGGGGTTTTTCCTTTCCCCCACGTGTTTGGTTTATGGTTCCCGTACATAAGCAAACTGAGGCGAGGTGAATCATATTGACTCAGTTTCCTGAAAGAGACCTCAAGTGCAGTCAGCAGAGCTCTTCCTGCACTTCTGAGTTCCTGACAACACCAATATATCAAAGACACAAAGGAAGGAGCCGGGCTGGGGGTGCCGGAACATGTCACTTACCCCACTGTCCCTGCAGCCCCAGGGGGAGCGTGGCAGCTGCTGTCAGGGTGCTCTGAGGGGAGTTTCATCCTATCTTTTATTTGAAACAAATTGCAAGCTTTCAGGAAATTGCAAAAAGAGTGAACACCCTTTTAATCCCTTCCCTTAGCTCCCTCAAATGCTAACATTTTGCCACATTTGCTCTCTTATTCTTTCTCCATATAGATATGATTTTTTTTCTCCCCTGAATGTCTGTAAAGTAAGCTCTGGGTATAAACCCCAAATAATTTCCTAATGAAAAATGGCGTTCTCTTACATTGACATAGGTCAACTTGAAAATTCAAAAATTAACAGATACAACCCTGCTAACTAACCTATGGGCTGGCATAGGAGTTGGTGTTCTAAATCTTTTCCTTTTTGCGGTATCGTAAAATTCCTTGCTCACCTTTGTCCTGTCACTGCCCAGACTCCAGAGCATGCCTTTCCCTCCCATTTATACTCCACGTCCCTGAAAATGCTGCCTCTCTGTGTCCTGAGCACATGATCGAGCCCGCTCTCCTGTGCCCCTGCTCTGTGACGCCAGGGCTCCTCAGTATTTTTCATGAAAAGTGGATTTTCTCTTACGGTTGATTTAAGATAAGTTTTCTGTTCTCTTCTGTATAGGTTTTCTGGTCATCGCTGATTTCCTGCATGGACCCGTAGCTCTAGTGCTGGAATGGGTGGTATTTTTCTACTTTCAGCTGGTTTAGCGGGTAGTTTTATGGTGTAGTTATGCTAACACAGTGGGTTTTATGTGGTAGTATTTTTTTTCTGTTGATCTGCACAGCTTCTGAAATACATATGGAAAGTTTCAGATTTGGGGAGCTATCATTACTGCTTAAATAACCTCTCCGGGTAACTCCTGAAACATATCCCTCTCCTGTTCATGTGGGACACTCTCTCCCTGCAGCCCCATGGTCAGGAGTCCTCTGGCCCCAGAGGTTGTCCCCAGCAGAGGACCAGGAGGAAGGGGACCCCGAGTAGGTTGGAGTGATGGATGTCAGACAGGTGTGTGTCCTTAGGTTTCTTCCAATCTTTTTGTCACTGTAGAAAATGTCAGTTCCGGATGAGTAACCAGTGTCATCTTGCCCTCCTGAGGCAGGTGTGGACTTCTGGGTGAGCAGCAACGGTAAGATTCAGGGCTTCCCAGGTGGGTTGGGTCCAGGCTCTCATGGGGCCTTTTTCTCTGGCACCTGCAGAAGACAGCAGACCTTTCCGGAGGCTCAGAATGACAAAGAGGAGGCCCAGTTACTACCCAGAGGACCAAGAAGCATTCAGCCAACTTCTGGATTTGCCCTGAGTTGGTTCAGAGACCATGAAAATGCAGGTGAGAGGACAGGTGCGGTGGGCATCACCTAACCTCTCCTCAAGGTCTTCAGGTGACATTGGGGTGGTTCTAAGGTGTAAGATGGTTCACAACAGGCTGTGCTGACCTGTACATTGTCCCTAGTAACCTTGATACTAGTATGTGTTGAAGGTGGGGTGTTCATCTGAAGTAATTATTAACAGGAAGGAAAAGAAGCTCATAATTAAGTTTCCTATTATCAAGTTTGTGTGGGGTATGTCAGGGTGTTCAGCCCTGCCCACGGACTCACTGATTTAGTCCCACGAGTCAAAGTCTTAGACCATAGTGAGCAGACAAGATACGGCTGTCTTCATGTCCACATTCTCCTGGGGGAGTCACCAACGATGACACAGAGGCAGAGCCAAATGATCCCAGTCAGCGATATGTATTGTGTCCTAGCAATGCCTACACCAGATGGGTGTGAACAAGGACTTCATGGAGCAGGAGGTCAGAGAGGACCTCTCTGAAGAGGTGTCAGCAGGCCAGTGGCTGGAATGTGGGCAGGAAGTGGACAGTGAGGGTGTCCAGCAGAGGGAGGGTGCAGAACAAAGGCTCAGAGGCAGGGCTGGGCTGGCTGGTTCAGGCAATGAGGATGCAGGAGACCCAAGGTGGATACGCAAGTCGGAGGAGGATGTGATTCACAATCCACCACCCACCCCTGCCGTCTACTACAGGTGCCATTGTGGGACTACTGGGTGAATCATGAAGGGCAGACTGGACTTGACATTCCTCAGGTCTTTCCTCCAGGGAGACAGCTACTATCCAAGATGAGTTTCCTGGGAGAAGGGAGGTCAGGTTATTAAGTATCAAATTAAGTAATAAGAGTCAAACTGTTTCCCCACAGTTGAAATTCAATAAATTCTGTCCATGGAATGAGTAGCAACTGTTTTTGATATTAAAGCTCATAATCCTCCCGGAAGAAAAGGAGCTGCTTCCTCTTTCATGAACCACAGGAGCTCTGGAGGATTTTGGCTTCCCCCCCTTTGCCCCCTGAACCTCCCCAGAGCAGGGAGCCCCCTGCCCCACGCTCATCCCTCCCAGATGCACTGCTCCAAGGCCTCCCTGGGTGTCCCTTGCTTCTTGGACCCTATCTGTGTGCTTCTAGACAAAGTGTCTGCACCAGTAGTGGGAGGAGGGACCGACGGGAGCAGGCAGATGGAGGATGTCCACCTGAGCTGGAGAAGCCCTGGACAGACCTGCTTCAAAGGGCAGAAGGAGGAAGGACACACTGCCGTGCCTGCTCTCTCCACTGGCATCTCCTCCCTGGCCTTCCTGTCAGCTCAGCCCCACCTGCCAAAGGGCTGTGAGACCCTCAGCACATCCCACCTGGAGCTGTTTTCTCACCATATGATCAGGAGGGAGGAAAGCCCATTGACCCACTCGGAATCCAATCCCTCTATTCACACATCACCACCCGTCACTCCCCAAACTCCAACCCACCCACCCTCTTTCTCTGCTCACTTCCCCCTCTCCACAGCAGTGGGACCTCAGCCACACAGCCCTGGCTGCCCACCCCTGCGAACCAGTCTCTAGCCTCCAGGCACACCCTGTGCTCATCAGTGGTTTTGAGGAAAATTCTCTCAAATGGTGTTCTTACACAGGGAGAGCAAATCACAGTCCATGGGCCAAATCTGGTCTGTGGCTGTGTATTATTCTAAACAGCTTTTTTGGATATAATTCTCCTACCTTACAGTTCACTCAGTTAAGGTGTATATTTCAGTGGTTTTTGCGTGTTCACAAGTGTGTGCAACTTTCCCCATGGTCAGGTGTAGACCATTTTCATCCCCTCGAAAAGAAACCTGCACCTTTGGCTGGACCGTATCCTGTGTCCCCATTACTCTCCCAGCTCCACGCACCACACATCTACTTTTGCCACCACGTGTTTACCTATTCTGGACCTTTCATATAATGGAATAATGTAATATGTAGTATTTTGTGACCACTTTTTTTCCTTTGCATAGTACTTTCAAAGTTCTTGCATGTTTTCACCTGTATCAGTGCTTCATTTCTTGCTCTGGCTGAATGCTATTCCACCATTTGAATATATTACATTTTGGTTATCCATTCATCATTTGAGGGATATTTGGGTTGTTCTACTTTTTATCTATTTTGAATAATGCTGCTATGATTATTCATTTTAAAGTCTTTGTGTGGATATGTTTGATTTCTCTTGTGTATGTATCAGGAACCAGAATTTACAAGTCACATGGTAACTCAGGATTTAACTTTTAGAGGAACCACCCAGCTGTTTTGTGGAGGGACTGTGCCATTTTCCTTTCGCACCAGCAATGCATGATGTCCAGTTTCTCCACATGCTCACCATCTCTTATTATTGTTTGCCTTCTTGAGTGCAGCCACCCTAATGCCTGTGAAATGGCGTTGGTTTACCTTTCCCTAATGACTAGTGATGGTGAGCACCCTTTCATGTGGTCATTGCACCTGTATATTTTCTGTAGAGAAATGTCTGTTCAAATTCTTTGCCCATTTTAAATTGGATTGTCTTTATTATCTACTTGTAATAGCTTTAATATATTCTAAATACTAGAACCTTATCAGATATATGATTTCCAGACATTTCTCCACTTCTGTAAGTTGTCCTTTCACTTTTTTGATAGTGTCCTTTGATGCACAAAATTTCTAATTTTCAGGAACTCCAAATTTTCTTTTTTTCTTTTGTTACTTGTGCATTCCATGTCAAGTCTAGGAAACCATTTCTAAATTGAAGGTCAAGAGAATTTACCTCAACGTTTTTCATAAGAGTTTTAGCACTTACATTTAAATCTTCCTCTAATTTTTTTTGAGTAATTTTGTATTTAGGATGAAATCTGTTTTAGAATTCTTTCTTCTGTGTATGGATATTTAGTCGTCCCGGCACCATGTGTTGAAGAGACTATTCTTTCCCACATTGAACAGTCTTGAAGTATAAATAATGCTTTATTGGAACCCAGCCATGCTCAGTAACTCACATGTCATCTATGATTGCTTTTGCACTACAATGGTAGAGTTGTGTAAGTGCAACGAGGACCAAGTGGCCCACAAAATCTAATAAACTTATTGTCTGGTCCCTTACAAAAAGTGTGCCAACCTACACTATATATAAATTATGCAGTCATAAACCCACTAAAAAGGGACATTTTGTTAATCACAGTAGGAAGGGGCTTCCCTCTGAAGTTTCCTGCATCATTTCAATTCTTATTTTTGTTTATTGGTCTGCATTACAATTGAGGGAACAGAAAGGCAAAATTTACTGAAGTCTAGTATTTGTTGATAAATTGGCCGCTGAGTTCCCCACTATTCCCAATCGCTGTTGTTTGTGGGTGGACAGAATCCCCTCTGTGATACAAGGCTCATTATTGTGTGGGTGGATTAATACCTTCCTAATCTATATTTTCAGAGCCTAAGATAATGAAGGACTGCAAATTGATCCATTTTTTTGAGTGGGTTTATGGATGCATAATTTATATGTCATAATATTCACCAATCTTAAATAAATGTATCCTTCAATAAATTTGAATAACTGTATAGTTTTTACATCTACCATCACAATCCATCTTCAGAGTACTTCCATCATCAAAAATATTTCCTTGGTTCTATTTATAATTAGTCACGGCTCTCACAATCAACCCCAGAAAATACTGATCTACTTTCTGGACATGTAACTTCTCCATTTCTAGAAATGTCTTATGAATGGTCTTTTGTATCTGACTCCCCTCACTAGGCATATTTTTGAAAGCTTATCCATTTTTTTTTCGCTGAGTAATATTCCTCCAGTTTTTCAACCTGTGCTCCAACGTCTGTCTTTCTACTGCCTGCTCCAAGAGAACGTATGTAGACAGAGGCAGCATTCTCAGGACATGTTTTCTGTAAGTGATTTTATGAAAAAATCATTTCTAGACTTAAGATTTAAGGTCTCAAAAATTTAAGGCAATTCAGACAATTTAATTATCCATTGAATTGATACTTAGAATATGTGAAATCAAAATTGATAGAAATTAGAAATTACTAGAATATACTTATGTCCTTTGGATTGGGTATCCTGGGAGATGTGTTCAGGGATCTGGAAAAAAAACTGTGTTGAAATTTTAAAATCTTAAAAAGAGAAGTGAAATGATGTAGGACTGAGATTGAGGGAATCCTTTAAGGGAGAATGAGAGCAAAGACACACATCATAGAGATGGGTATAGAAAAGGTTCTTTGCATTTTGTCCCCAGTTAGTAGTCTTGAGAGCTAAGAGTATCTTTAAGGGATGCTTTTAAAGTTCTTAACGCTACCCTGCTCTTGGCTGAGAGGCAAGGTGCTAAGCTGCGCTTGTTCCCTCTGCCCTGCATACCAGGTAAGAGTGAAACACAGTGGAAGAGAGGGAAGACAGCTGACAAACACTCTTTGCTTGAGTGAACTTGATCCCAGCTCCTGAACCTTCCCCTGGGCCCGCGTATGCACTTCCTTGTGGAGTCCAGATTTACCAAGAACTCTGCTAAGTCAGTTTAGCAAGAGACCCCCCACTCTGCATATCTGATCACCCTGAATAACTAATGGAGTTCCTCACCCTCCCCATCCTCCAGGGGATGTCTGATCAGCCTGGGATGTCTTCAGGATTAGCCAGAACCCCTTAATCCTGGTGTTTCCTCTTAACTTTTCCATTTATTGACTCCCAAACTTCTCCTTGGCTATAAATTCCCAATTGCCTGTGCTGTTTTCAGAA
Organism: Smutsia gigantea; assembly: GCA_032199065.1. NCBI lineage: Eukaryota > Metazoa > Chordata > Mammalia > Pholidota > Manidae > Smutsia > Smutsia gigantea. The sequence continues at coordinate 133,410 of JAVSCE010014606.1, read as the reverse complement.
TTAATCCCCGCTCTATCCAAAAGCCTATTTACTCTTATTGCAATAGTCGTAAATAAAATCTGCTTTTACCACTTCAACTGCTGTGAAGCTATGTTTTTCTTTGACATACCTCATATATCCTCATTTCTTGGTATTTGAATTGGATGCATGTGTATATGTGTGTGTGTATTTGTATGAGTTTACTTAAGAGTGTGACCAGGTCTCCCCAAGGCTGCTGGGCACTTAAGAGTGAGACTCTTTCCCAGGGGGCACTTCCCATGTTCCACGTGGCTTTTCGAAACACATTAATATTGGTTCTTGACTGGTGTACAGTTCTGACTTGAGCTCTAACTTGGACAATGAGCTACTTCATCTTCCTTTTGACCATCTGCCCAGGAGGGGGAGCCACTGGCACACGTCTGTGCAGTCACGCTCACCACCAGTAGGTCCCCAATCTCTCTATAAACTGACAACTAAGAAACAAGTTCTAAACTCATGATTCATTTGGCATCTGAGAATGTCTCTGGGTCTGCAGTCACTGCTGTGAGCATAGGTCTGGGGCACCTTTCATCCTCACAGGGAGACCTGGGGAGGCAGATGATGCTCAAATCCATGGTCCTCAGCAGAGCAGGAAAGCCTCTCCCAGGGCGGGCGCCTCAAACTCCAAGTTTCCCTGTGGACAGTGGGGAGCGGCGTGGTCGGCTCAGGGTCTGGGGCTCCTCACACATTTGCTACTCTGCTGCTTTCTGCGGGGCTCTGACAGCAGGAAGCTCCTGGGACATGACAGCTCAGCCTTCCCCGTAACAGTCCCACCACCTTCATAATGACCCGGGTGGCCCAGGAATGAGATGGAAACTAGTTCATCTTCCTGGAACCCACTGCTTCCACCAACCCTAAGCCAAAAAATATATTGGTAAGAGGAACTTAGATACAGTGGGTTGTTCATAGAGACACTGGGAAGGCTGAAGGGAAGGCTTGGGGCTTTGTAGCTGGGAAATGTACCCTTGATGAATGCTGCTGAACTCATCCAGTGACATGCCTGCAACACTGCTCATGAGCTCGAGACTGCAGTGTGTACTTACATTGTTATTGGTGACTCGGGATATTGGCCTGGGACCTTACCCTTGCTGCTGTTGTTTCCATCAGAAAAACGGAGTTTTCATTAATGCTTTCTCAGTTTAGGGTGAGGTGAATCTGTAACTCTCTAAGGTGGTATACAGACGGCAACGTGAAGCCATATAATACCATTGTATCTGTTTGGAGTGTCCACTTTACTGGTATGTTTCATATGAAATGTTTTATGTTAAAATCTACATACATAAAGAATAGAGGAGAAATGTGGTGTAATTTGTGTATAAAAATACAACTAATTTTTTAGTATTTTGCATCCTGTAATTTTGCTTTGTTCTTTAGTTATAACAGTCTTGTTTTTGGTGGAATTGTCAGAGTTTTGGACATAAAAGATCATGTCACCTGTAAACAGAGATAATTTTACTTCTTTCTTCAGATTTGAATGCTTTTTTTTATTTTTCTTGCCTAAATATTCTGTCTAGGACTTTTAGTATTATTTTGAAGCAGTGAGAATGGGTATCCTTTCCTTGTTCTTGATTTTAGGGGAAATGCTTTCAGTTTTTCACCTTTCAGTATATTAGTTTTCATATATGGAGTAGTTTTTCTTTATTATATTGAGAATAATCTAAAAGGAAAATAAGAACACAATACTACTTACCATTGCACCACAAATATTACTTAAGAATAAACTTAACTAAGGAGGTGAAAAACTTATACAATGAAAACTACAAAACACTACTGAATGAAATTAAAGAAGTCGCAGATACATGGAAAGATATCCTATGTTCATGGACTGGAAGACTTAATATTGTTAAAATGTACATACACCCAGAGCAAACTACAGATTCAATGCAATGTCTATCAAAATCCCAATGGCACTATTTTTATAGAAATAGAAAAACAATCCTAAAATTCATGTGGAACCACAAAGGATCCTGATAACCAAAAATTTATTGAGAAAGAACAAAGCTCCAGAATTTATACTTTCTCACTTCAAAACAGTACGGTATGAGTATAAGGATAGACATATATACCAATAGAGCAAAATAAAGAGCCCAGAAATAAACTCATGCATATATGGTCAAATGATTGTTGACAAATGTGCCAGGAATACTCAATGGAGAAATATAGTCTCTTTAATAAATGGTGTCAAGAAAACTGGATATCCACATGCAATAGAGTGAAAACAGGAATAATATAAATGGAATCCTTATTTAAATCCATACGCAAAACTCTATTCAAAAAATCACCGTAAGTACCGAACTGCAAAACACTTAGAAAACATAGGAGGAAAGCTTCATAACATTGGTCTTAGCACTGGATTCTTTGATATGACACCAAAAACACAGGCAGCAAATGCAAAAATAAACCACTGGGATTGCATCAAACTAGAAGGCCTATACTCAGCAAGAGAAATAGTCAACAGAGTAAAAAGGCAACCTGTGCGATGGGAGAAAATATTTGCAAACCATATATCTGATAAGGATTTATACGTAAAATACATAAGAAACTCCTACAACTCAATAACAAAACCAACAAATAACCTGATTAACAAATAGGCAAAGGACTTGAATAGGCATTTCTCCAACGAAGACACACAAACAGCCAACAAGTGTCTGAGAAGATGCTGAACGTTATTAATTGTTAGGAAAATGCAAATCACAACCACTTCACACCTATTAGGCTGGCTAATAGCAAAAAACAAAACAAAAGTTTATACGTGTTGATGAGGTTGTAAAGAAATTGGAACCCTTGAACACTCTTGGCAGGAATGTGTATTTGTGCAGCTGTTATGGACAATGGTATGGAGTTCCTAAAAAAGTTAGAAATAGTACTAACATAAGACCCAGCAATCTTACTTCTGGCTACATATCCAAATGAATTAAAATCAGGGTTCTGAATAGATTTTTGCACTCTCTGTCATGTGGTTTTGTTTACAATAGGCAAGATATGGAAACAACCGTGTCAACTCCAGACAGGTGAGTGAATGAAGAAGATGTGGTGTATACATACAAGGGACTATTATTCAACCTTAAAAATGAAGGCAATCTTACCATTTACTACAAATGGGATGGCTCTGGGAGACACCATGCTACTTGAAATTAGTCACCGAAAGGGCAAACAGTGCATAATTCCTACTATTTGAGGCATCTAAAATATGTACAGAAGTAGACAATAAGATAGTGGTTATTAGGGGAGCAGAAGAGGAATATGGGGAATTGTTGCTAAATGGGTATAAAGTTACAGTCACGCAAGGTAAGTAGATTGCAGAGATCTGTACAGCACAGTGCTTATAGCTGACAGTTAGGTCTTGTGCACTTAGAGATTTGTTAAAAGTGTCGATCTCACGTTAAATGTCCTTTCCATAAGCAAGAACAACAAAGGGATGTATAAAAAAGACCAATATGATATTATATACTAACAAGTTCATAAAGAGGGTAGATCTTACATTGTCTTCTTACACACACAATAATATTAATAATAAGTGAAGAGAGTGGGAGAAAAAATCCATAAATAGTCAACTTTTATTAAAGTTGAACAAAATAGAATATTACGGTAATATGAAGTTTTTAGTGGCAAGGATTCAAATCAATAAACACTACTGAAAATCAGAAAGAAAATAATTGGAAGAGGGAATTTTCTTGGAGCAATACTATAAGGATGCATTCTGTTACCATGACATTTAGGGACTGCGCAGATAAATAAACAAGACACAGATGAAAGGAGAGAGAGAATGTATTAGGTTTGGCACTAATTAAGTCAGCCCTCAGCTTGTGAAATGATACAGTATTTCCCAATTTGAACCTGTTCGGGGTATCATCAAATAATCATCGTGACAATAATGATACTAGCAAAATTATGTTGACTCTTTACTTGACATCAAAGCAGTCTTGTATCAGTTAGTTCTCACAACATCCCCATAAGACAGGAATTTTTTTTTAGTTGCAAGATAGTTGACATATTAGTGTCTGGTGTACAAAATAGCGGCGATTATGCCCATGTACAAAATGCTCACCACAAGAAGTGTAGTTACCATACAAAGACATTACAGGATTAGTGGCTATATTCCCAATGCTAGACTTTTCATCTCATGAATGATTTTATAACTGGAAGTTTATACCTCTTGATCCCTACCACCTGTCTCACCCAACCCCCTCACTCCTCCCTTCTGGTGACCACCTGTTTGTTCTCTGTCCTGATGACTCTGTTTCTAACTGTGTTCAGTTTTTTTTGCTTACTCGATCCCACATGTAAGTGAAATCACCTGGTATGTGTCTTTCTCTGTCTGACTTATTTCACTTAGCATAATGCCCTCTAGGTTCAGCAGTAGGAAGATCTTAACCTAAATTTCAAGAGTGGAGAGCGGCAGACTCATAAAAGCCTTGCATACATGGAGTAAAACTCCTTGCAAGGATTGGTTTTCAGCCAAAACTTCCCCCCAAAATCTTGTTTGTTTGTTTTTCCCTCTCCTTTCCTGCAACAAACTTAGAGCCCTCTGCTCTGTTTCCTGTGGTTGTGGGAAGGAGAGGGTCTGGTTTCACTTTGATTCATTTATTTGGAGATTATAGAGTCCCTCTGGCCCCCAGCTCAAATAAGGTCCCACATGTCTCCCCAAATGGGGAAATTCTGGGCCCATCTTGTTTTTCTCTCTCTCTCTAAAACCCAAGGTTAAGTGTTTGCAATGTTACATTATACTTAGGATAAAAGTGACTTCAGTGTTCCAAAATTTTCTGGTCATAGATTTAACAAAAAATTGGGCCCAAAGTTGTCCATTTTCTTTTTGTCGCTTCCCTTCTCCTTCTGTGTCTCCCTCCCTCTCTCCTTCCTTTATTCCTCCAGCATGTTTTATGATTTCACTAGGATTGCTGATAGGAAGAACCTAGCCTATCATTTCTGGAAACTGAACACATCTAACGACTTTTTGGATTTAAACCAGAAGTTCTTCATTAGATCTTCAAGCTGTTTGTAGTTTTAGAGCCTCTAAAGTTAATCTGAGAGCTTCTACGTTGACCTCTGTGTCTTTTCTAGTCACACAATTATACCTCAGTGAGGACATATTTGGCTCATGGTTTACAGTGGAAATTTTCACAGTCCACTACCTATGAAATGCCCTTCTTTGCTCACTGATTGCTTTGCATAGACCCCTCCAGGCCCAGAGCAGCTGCTCAGGGTTTATAAAAGGGACCTTTGCCATGGGAGCTGAGCTGCATCAGGCAGGCAGGGCAGCAAGATGGTGTCACAGATGCAGGTCCTCACGTTCCTGTTGCTCTGGGTCACAGGTGAGATTTTCACAAGTGCCACAATCCTTTGTGAGTGAGTAATACCTTTTTAGAGTTAAAAAATTTTAAGATATAATGAGAAATCCTGGCTATTTCCAAAACCATCCCAATATTTTATTGATATGTAATGCCGTTAGAAAGCCTATTTTTAAAATGGCATATTTCAAGTTGTGTAGCATAAAGTGGTCTGTGTGTGTGTCATACTTATCCATTTGTGATTGCAGGCGCCTGCGGGGACATCGTGATGACCCAGTCTCCAGCCTCCTTGGCTGTGTCTCCAGGGCAGAGGGTCACCATTAACTGCAGGGCCAGTCAGAGTGTTAGCAACTACGTAGCCTGGCACCAGCAGAAGCCTGGGCAGGCTCCGAAACTGCTCATCTACTCTGCGTCCACCCGGGCATCTGGGGTCCCCGACCGGTTCAGTGGCAGTGGGTCTGGAACAGATTTCACTTTCACCATCAGCAGTGCCCAGGCTGAGGATCTGGCAGCTTATTACTGCATGCAGCACAATAGCTATCCTCCCACAGTGCTTCAGCCTCGAACACAAACCCCAGGGCCATGGGCCAGTGCATCCCTGCTGCTCCAGCTGCTTCCTCCCCCAAAAACTTTGAAATCACACATCCCCCTATCTGCCTGAGAGGTCCCACCTCGTCACTTATTCCTGGCAGTAGGTGGGCCCAGGAGAAAACTAAACTCGTTGGATTTTACTGGATCTGTTTTTGTGGGAGATTATTGAAGAACAATGCTCTAAAGATCTCTTGGATTACATGTCATTAACATGTCACAGGTTCTGTCATAGGGACCTGCATATTACCAATGGACAGGTCCCATGATTGAGCCAGGAAGGTGTGACCACCCTCTCTCAAAGGGACCAGTGAATTGTACACCCTTGTGGATCAATTATCTCTTCCCTGTTCCTCCTCACCTGTCACATTTCAATTTCATTTCCTTATTCTCATGGTGTTCTTTATATGCAATCGCTGTCCAACTCTGGACCTTCCCAATTGCAAACCCTTGACCTCTCTTATTAAAACTTTCCATGTACCATGTGGCATCTCTCTCCTGAGTTTTGTTTCCATGGACCCTGTTTTCCAGCCAAGCCTTTCTGGCCCGTGTCCCTGCAGCTGCTCTCCCACTCTGTCCCTTTTTGTACCACCCTTTGCTCTTAGGTCCATTTCTCTCCATTGTACTAATTCTTACAAAGGTGATTCCCTAATTCTTTCAGCTGTCATTCTGGAAAGATCTGGTAGTGTTCCTCAGTATCTTTTCTCATCATTTGTTAACTTTCTTTTTAAAGATATCCCTTGGATTTGTGAGTGAAGAAAATCGTGACTCTAAGCATGCTATAAGTTGAATTTCTTGGATTACATGTCATTAATATGTAATAACATGCAATTGCATAGAAATAACATGTAATCATCCATTTCAGTGTAAAAGTGGTAGTCTCTAGTCATTTTAGTGTTTCTTCACCTTCTTGTGATATAATGAAATTTAGCTTCAGGAATGATTGCTGCAAACCTGACTGGTCTCCTCTGAACACTAGTCTACATAACAGCTTCTCCCAGTAATTAGAAATATAAGTAAAGTATTGATATGAAGGAATCCATGTCATTTATTTCTTCAAGATATGATTTTTGAGTGCATGTTATGTGTCAAGTGCACAAATATCTGCTTTCACTCCATTTGAGAGAGACAGACAACACACAACTTTCTAAGTGCTACAAAGAAATATGAAGAAAGCCAGGGGCAAACCTTGTTGGCTAAGAGGAGACATTTAAAATCGAATGAGACATTAGTTAGCTACTGTCATGTAATAAACCTCCCACAAAAGGGTCGTTGCTTCAGATGGCAGTGTTTTATTGCTGTCATGTTTGTTGTTAGCTGAGTGGTTCTGTTAATATGGGCCAGGCTTGACTGACCTTGGTTGGGTGGCTCATGTATTTGAAGTTGGCTGACAGGTCACCTCGGTGGTAGCTGATGTAGAAAGGCTTGCATCACTTTCTTCTCCTTCCCATTTGTGTAGCTGGCTGACCAACCGCTGGGGCTGTTTAGGTGACTGGCTTCATGTCTCTCATCTGCAAAGTGACATGGCCTAAAACACGGGTATGGGGAGGTATAAAGATGGGGGACCTGTTTTTGCAATGCATCCATGGATGGTCATGCAAGATTACCTGAAAATATATGCCTTAGTTGATGTTTTAATGTAGAGAGGAAATGAGCTGTAGGAATATTTCCAGGAAACAGAGTCCTAGTTTGAAGAAACAGTACATTTCTGAGGCAGATCTGTGATCGCATGTAGAAGAAGAAGGAAGGCAATGTTGTTAAAATGGAGCGTGCAAGGGGGAGAGCAGGGGAAGTAAGATCAAAGGCCACATTGTGTAGGACGCTGTGGGCCTCTCTGAGGACTGGGGTTTTGTTTTGAAGGATGTGGGCAGTGGGAGAGTTCTGGACAGGGAAGAGTGAGCAGGAGGTCTGGCCCTGAGGGAACTCTCCACGTGGGGACTTTCTCTCACCTGGACACGGGAGCAGAGGCCCAGGATCTGGGGTGGTGGGACCACTTGCTGCCTCTCACCCTCCCGAGGGCCCAGATCCTGTCCCTAGAAGAGACCCGTTTGTCTGCATCTGACCACAGGGCTGGCTGTGGGGGGCACTGAGGAGGTTGGTGCAAATCCCCAGGGGGATGAGGCGGGGATGGTGGAGTCGGGTTGTGTGGTCGCACCTGGTGATGCTTTGGCGGGAGCCCCGGGCACCTGCCCCGCCCAGAGTTGCCCTTGAGGACGGGGCTTGGGTCACAGATGTGGTGGCTGTGACCCCCCCAGAGTGTAGACAGACGTCTGGTCCTGAGGGGGGCGGCTCCTGTGCTCATAATCCCTGGAGGGCCCGGGCCCCTGTGAGGTGCAGGCAGCTCTGCTGTGAGGACCGAGGGCATTCTGGGAGGCTCAGGCCGGCCCATGGTACCTGCAGCAGTGCAAGGGGGAGCCCCTCATCCCAGATGCTCCTTTCCTCACGGATGTGTCTGGGGGTGTGGGGCTCTGACCCACGAACAGGAGAACATAGGACATTTTCTTCTCAACTTATTCTCAGTGGATTTAGACCTTGGCTTTTCAAGTGTTCATTAAACCAGCCTGAGCATGAGATAGGATCAGACAAAGGTTTCTCATTCTCCCCCATGGTGCCATTTTGCCCTCAGTGGCCATTTCTCCTGCCCTTTGGATGAAATCTCAGGCAAATCCTTCATCATTTCTAGTGATTCTTAAATAACAGTGTCACGTGGATGTTTCTTGTCATCACTGGTTTCCTTGGGTGCTTGGCCATGCTGGCCCTCTGGGGGGCATCCCCTCACTGTCCTCCCTCCCCCACCTGCCGTCTACAGGGAGCTGTGGCCTGAGGAGGGAGAAGAGTGTGGTGGCACCCGCTCTCCATCCCTGTCTGGATCCCAGTGTCTCTGGCTTTTCCAGGTGTGAGGAGAGCTGTCACCCCTCCCTGTGTTGGGGTCACTCTCTCGTCCAGGCACCCACCCCTCAGGGCTGCCCCCTCACCTCCCAGAGCAGCGCCTCAGCCCAGCCTCACCCTCAGTTTCCTCAGGCAGGAAGCAGATGTGCTGACCCCAATGCGCCCCACAACCTTCTGGAAAAACATCATGCTCTCCACGGCATCCAGGAGGAGGAAGGTGCAACTCAATCTCAGTTCCTTCAAGGGCTTTTCCTAATTTCTATTTCTTGACTACTATAGTGATGATTCTTTGTATAAGAGTCAGTGTCAAAAAGTAGTTTTCAGAAAATGTGGGAGCATCTATCATCTTCAAAACTTTCCCAGAAACAGGGCTGAGATGGTCCCAGTGTCCTGTCCCCTGCCAGGTGCCAGCAGGAGTGCGCTCAGTTTGGAGGCCCGTGTGACCGCAGACCTTTACTTAGTTGGTCTCACTCTCAGGCCCGTGGAGAAGGCAGGTCTTGGGAACAGGACGTTGGTTCCTGATGGGAGGCAGCTCTGTATATGAGGCTGTGTTGTCACCTTCTCTGCAGAGGAGACAGTGATCTCTGCTCCTCTGGAGCTCCGGGCTGACCCTCTCCCAGCTCCTTCTCTCTAACTCCTCTCAACATCTCTTCCATATTTACCTCAAAGGCATTGCATCTGCATCATGTCCTCAGATATACATGACATCTACCTCCTGACTTCCCTCTGTCTTTCAGCTCCTGTTTCTACTACAATCTGACAAATAATCTTCTAGATTCTGGATGGTTGAATTTATGCAAGAAAAACCTGATTATTAGTTAATCAACATTATTCCTGTTTGGCATATATTCATACGAGTCCATGTCCTATACCACTCTTAAGTCCTTAGATGGGCTGGTTTTGTTTCAGGTGATACTTTCTTCCAGTAGATTATTTCCAGTTGTTCAATGTTATTCTTAACTTGAGCCTTATTTCTGGCCTGTGTTTGTGTACATCCCACCTCAACCACAAGGGAAATCAACTCTCTGGACCTGTCATCTCAGTTTATCTTGTCCCTGTCCTTTTTAAGAACATTGAAACATATTTGACATAAAATATTCTGGAATTTTAAAGTGTACAATATGTTTACTTGTTATATTTATATGTTGCAAAATGATTGCTAGCTAACACCTTTATCATGTTACAAAATTATCATCTTTTCTTTTATTAAGGTATTATTGATATACACTCTTACGAATGTTTCACATGAAAAACAATGGTGTTACTACATTCACCCATATTATTGAGTCCTCTCCCCATATGCCATTGCAGTCACTGTCCATCAGTGTAGTAAGATGCCACAGAGTCACTATTTGCCTTCTCTGTGCTACACTGTCTTCCCCATGATCCCCCCCACACCATGTGTGCCAGTCATAATACCCCCCTCAATCCCCTTCTCCCTCCCTCCCCACCTACCCTCTCCCACCCATCCTCTTTGGTAACCACTATTCCCTTCTTGGAATCTTTGAGTCCTGACGGTGTGTTGTTCCTTCAGTTTTGCTTCATCGTTATACTCCACAAGTGAGGGAAATCATTTGGCACTTGTCCTTCTCTGCCTGACTTATTTCACGGAGCATAATATCCTCCAGCTCCATCCATGTTGTTGCAAACGGTAGGATTTGTTTCTTTCTTATGGCTGAATAATATTCCATTGTGTATATGTACCACCTCTTCTTTATCCATTCATCTACTGATGGACACTTAAGTTGCTTCCATATCTTGGCTATTGTAAATAGTGCTGCAATAAACATAGGGGTGCATATGTCTTTTTGAATCTGAGAACTTGTATTCTTTGGATAAATTCCTAGGAGAGGAATTCCTGGGTCAAATGGTATTTCTATTTTTAGTTTTTTGAGGAACCTCCATATTGCTTTCCACAATGGTTGTACTAGGTGACATTCCCACCAGCAGTGTAGGAAGGTTCCCCTTTCATCACATCCTGTCCAGCATTTGTTGTTCTTACTCTTTTTGATGCTGGCCATCCTAACTGGTGTAATGGGATATCTCATCGTGGTTTTAATTTGCCTTACCCTGATAATTAGTGAGGTGGAGCATCTTTTCATGTGCCTGTTGGCCATCTGAATTTCTTCTTTGGAGAAGTGTATTTTCATATCCTATGCCCATTTTTTAATTGGGTTATTTGCTTTTTATGTGTTGAGGGGCATGAGTTCTTTATATATTTTTGGTGTTATCCTCTTGTCGGATATGTCATTTACAAATATATTCTGCCATACTGTAGGATGCCTTTTTGTTCTGCTGATGGTGTCCTTTGCTATACAGATGCTTTTTAGCTTGAACTAGTCCCATGTGCTCACTGTGCTTTTGTTTCCCTTGCCCTAGGAGATGTGTTCGGTAACAAGTTGCTCGTGTTTATATTCAGGAGATTTTGACCTTTGTTTTCTTCTAAGAGTTTTATGGTTTCATCACTTACATTTAGGTCTTTGATCCATTTTGAGTTTACTTTTACGTATGGTGTTAGACAATAATCCAGTTTCATTCTCTTTCATGAGCTGTCCAGTTTTGCCAACACCAGTTGTTGAAGAGGCTGTCATTTCCCCATTGTATGTTGATGGCTACTTTATTGTATATTAATTCACCATATATGCTTGGGTTTATATATGGGCTCTCTTATGTTCCTTTGGTCTATGGTTCTGTTCTTGTGCCAGTACTAAATTTTCTTGATTACTGTGGTTTTGTAGTAGAGCTTGAAGTCAGGGAGCTTAATACCCCCAGCTTTATTATTTTCAGGATTGCTTTGGCTATTCGGGGTCCTTTGTGGTTCCATATGAATTTTAGAACTATTTTTTCTAGTTTGTTGAACAATGCTGTTGGTATTTTCATAGGGATTGCATTGAATCTGTAGATTGCTTAGGCAGGATGGCCATTTTGGCAATATTAATTCTTCCTATCCATGAACACAGTATGTGTTTCCATTTATTTGTATATTTTTTAATTCCTCTCATGAGTGTCCTGTAGTTTTCCATATATGGAGTAGTTTTTCTTTATTATATTGATAATAAGTAATCTAAAAGGAAAATAAGAACACAATACTATTAACCATTGCAACAAAAAATTACTTAGGAATAAACTTAACTAAGGAGGTAAAAAACTTGTACACTGAAAACTACAAAACATTGCTGAAGGAAATTAAAGAAGACACAGATAAATGGAAAGAAATCCTATGTTCATGGACTGGAAGACTTCATAGTCTTAAAAAGTCCATACTACCAGAGCAAACTACAGATTCCATGCAATATCTATCTAAATCCCAAAGGCATTTTTTAAAATAGAAATAGAAAAACAAGCCTAAAATTGATATGGAACCATAAAGGACCTTGAATATCCAAAGTAATCTTGAGAAAGAACAAAGCTCAAGAATTCATACTTCCTGACTTCAAAACAGTATAAAGCTACCATAACCAAAAACATATGATACTAGTATAAGGACATATAAGTATACATAGACATATATACCAATGGAGCAAAAAAAAAAGAACCCAGAAATAAACTTATGCATATATAGTCAAACGATTGTTGACAAAGGTGCCAAGAATACACAATAGAGAAAGATGGTCTCTTTAACAAATGGTGTCAAGAAAACTGTATATCCACATGCAATAGAGTGAAACTGGAATAATATAAATGAAACCCTTATTTTATACCATATGCAAAACTCAATTAAAAAAATCAACATAAGAACTGAAGTATAAAACTTTTAGAAGAAAACATAGGGGGAAGACTTCATAACATTGGTCTTAGCATTGGATTCTAGGATATGGCACCAGAAATGGGCAACAAATGCAAAAATAAACCATTGGAACTGCATCAAACTAGAAAGCCTATATTCAGCAAGAGAAACAATCAACAGAGTAAAAAAGCGACATATGCAATAGGAGAACATATGTGCAAACCATATATCTGAAAAGGATTAATATGCAAAATACATAAGAAAGTCCTACAACTTGATAACAAAACCAACAAATAAACTGATTAACAAATAGGCAAAGGGTTTGAATAGGCATTTCTCCAATGAAGACACACAAACAGCCAACAAGTATATGAGTAGATGCTCAACATCGTTAATCATTAGGGAAATGCAAATCACAAAGACTTCATGCCTATTAGGCTGGCTAATAGCAAAAAACAAACAAAAGTTAATAAGTTTTGCTGAGGTTGTAGAGAAATTGGAACCCTTGAACACTGTTGGCAGGAATGAAAATTTGTGCAGCAGTTACGGACAATAGTATGGAGTTCCTAAAAAAGTTAGAAATAGTTCTAGCATACGACCCAGGAATCTTACTTCTGGGTATATATCCAAATGAATTGAAATCGGGGTTTTGAAGAGATTTTTGCACTCTCTGTTCACTGAGGTATTATTAACAATAGTCAGGATATCAAAATGTATTAGGTTTTGCACTAAGTCAGCCATTAGTTCGTGAAATGATACAGTTTTTCCCAATTTGAACATCTTCGCGGTATCATCAAATAATCATCGTGACAATAATGATACTAGCCAAATTTTTCTCACTCTTTCCTTGACGTCAAAGCAGTCTTTGCTAAGTGCCTTACATATCTTGCATCAGTTAGTTCTCACAACACTCCCATAAGACAGGTATTTTTTTTAGTTGCAAGATAGTTGACATATTATTGTCTGGTGTACAAAACAGTGCCAATTATGCCCATGTTCAAAATGCTCACCACAAGAAGAGTAGTTACCAAATAAAGACATTACAGGATTAGTGACTATATTCCCTATGCTGGACTTTTCATCTCATGAATTATTTTATAACTGGAAGTTTGTTCCTCTTTATCCTTTTCACTGTGTCATCTATCCCCCTCACTCCTCCCTTCTGGCGACCACCCATTTGTTCTCTGTCCTGATGAGTCAGTTTCTATGTGTGTTTTCTTTTTTTGCTTTTTAGATCGCACATGAAAGTGAAATCACATGCCATCTGTGTTTCTCTGTCTTACTTATTTCACTTAGTATAATGCCCTCTAGGTTCACCAGTAGGAAGATCTCAACCTAAATTTCAAGAGTGGAGAGCGGCAGGCTCATATAAGCTTGCATACAAGGAGTAAAAATCCTTGCAGGTGGTTTTCACCCATAACTTATCCCCAAAATCTTGTTTGTTTCTTTTCCTCTCCTTTCCTGCAGCAAACTTAGAGCCCTCTTTTCTGTTCCCTGTGGTTGTCGGAAGGGTAGGGTCTGGTTTCTCTTTGGTTCATTTACTTGGAGATTAGAGTCCCTCTGGCCCCCAAATTAGTTCCACATGTCTCCCCAAATGAGGAAATTTTGGGCCCATCTACTATTGTTCTGGCCCTGAAACCCAAGGTTAAGTGTTTGCAGTTTTACATTGAATTTAGGATAGAAGTGGTTTCAGTGCTTCCAACATTTTCCGGTAATAGACTTAACAAAAAGTTGGGCCCAAAGTTCTCCATTTTCTTTTTGTCCCCTCCCTTCTCTTCTGTTTCTGTTCCTCCCTCCTTCTTTACCTCCCTCCTTCCCTCTTTCTATTATCCTCAGCATGTTTTATGATTTCACTAGAATTGCTGATAGAGAGAACCTAGCCTATCATTTCTGGAAACTGAACCCATTTAGAGACAATTTGGGTGTAAAATAGAAGCTCTTCATGAGATCTTCAAGCTGTTTGTAGTTTTAGAGCCTCTAAAGTTAATCTGAGAGCTTCTACGTTGACCTCTGTGTCTTTTCTAGTCACACAACTACACCTCAGTGAGGACATATTTGGCTCGTGGTTTACAGTGGAGATTTCCAATCCGCTGCTTTTGAAACACTTCTTTGCTCACTGATTGTTTGCATAGACCCCTCCATGCCCAGAGCAGCTGCTCAGGTCTTATAAAAGCGGCCTTTGCCATGGGAGCTGAGCTGCATCAGGCAGGCAGGGGCAGCAAGATGGTGTCACAGACGCAGGTCCTCACGTTCTTGTTGCTCTGGGTCACAGGTGAGAAATTCACAAGAGCCACAATCTTTTTGGAGCAATTAATATTTTCTTAGTCAAAAAATTTTAAGATACAATACGAGATACTGGATATTTTCAAAACAGGCCCAATTTTGTACTGACATGTAATGCCATTAAAAGCCTATTTTTAAAGTGGCATATTTCAAGGTGTGTAGCATAATGTGGTGTGTGTATCATTTTTATCCATTTGTGATTGCAGGTGCCTGCGGGGACATCGTGATGACCCAGTCTCCAGCCTCCTTGGCTGTGTCTCCAGGACAGAGAGTCACCATTAACTGCAGGGCCAGTCAGAGTGTTAGTAACAACGTAGCTTAGTACCAGCAGAAGCCTGGGCAGGCTCCGAAACTGCTCATCTATGGTGCCTCCAACCGGGCATCTGGGGTCCCCGACCGGTTCAGTGGCAGTGGGTCTGGGACAGATTACACTTTCACCATCAGCAGCTCCCAGCCTGAGGATTTGGTAGCTTATTACTGCCAGCCGTATTATAGCTTTTCTCCCACAGTGCTTCAGTCTTGAACACAAACCCCAGGGCCAAGGGCCAGTGCATCCCTGCTGCGCCAGCTGCTTCCTCCCCACACAGCTTTGAACACACACCTCCCCCTATCTGCCTGAGAGGTCCCACCTCCTGACTCATTCCTGGCCATGGGAAGGGCCCAGG
Organism: Smutsia gigantea; assembly: GCA_032199065.1. Lineage (NCBI taxonomy): Eukaryota > Metazoa > Chordata > Mammalia > Pholidota > Manidae > Smutsia > Smutsia gigantea. The sequence continues at coordinate 117,952 of JAVSCE010014606.1, read as the reverse complement.
AGAAAATTAAGCCAATTGGATTATTCCGGATCCCTTTTTGCGGGAGATTATGGAAGAACAATGGTCTGAAGATGTCTTAGAGACGCTGTCAGGAGTTGTGTCACAGACACCTGCATGTTTCCCATGGACAGGTCCCATGATCAGGTTGGTCACTGTCTCTCAAGGGGACCAGTGAATTGTATACCCTGTGGATCAATTCTCTCTTTTCTGTTCCTCCTTGACTGGCTCATTTGTATTTTAATTCCTTGTTCTTATGGTCTTCCTTCTTTATCTGCTATCGCCCTCCAAGTCTGAACCTTCCCAGTAGTAAACCCTTGGCCTCTGCTATTCAAAACCTTCCTCATAGCATGAAGCTTCCCTCTCTTGCATTTTCTTTCCATGGACCCTGTTTTCCAGCCAAGCCTTTCTGGCCAGTGTCCCTGAAGCTGCTCTCCCACTCTGTCCCCTTTTGTACCACGGTTTGCTGTTAAGTCCATTTCTTTCCATTGTACTCATTCTTACAAAGGTGATTTCCTAATTCTTTCAGCTGTCATTCTAGAAAGATTGGTAGTGTTCCTCAGTACAATTCTCATCATTTGTCAACTTTCCCTGTAAAGCCATCCGTTGGATTTGTGAGCGAAGGAAATTGTGACTCTAAGCGTGCTGTAAGTTGAATTCCTTGGGTAACGGGTAATTAACTTGCCCGTTTCAGTGTAAACATGGAAGATTCTAGTTATTTTAGTGTTGTTCCTTCATCTTCTTGTGAAATAATGAAATTTAGCTTCTGGAACAATTGCTGCAAACCTGACCAGTCTTCTCTGAACAGTAGAACATGTGAGATTTTCTCCCAGTAATTAGAAATATAATCAAAGTATTGATTTTAAGGAATTCATGTCATTCACTCCATCAAGATATGATTTTTCAGTGGTGTCAAGAGCACAAATATCTGCTTTCCCTCCATTTGGGAGAGAAGACAACATACAATTTTGTAAGTGGTACAAAGATAAATAAAGAAAGTGAGGGGTAAACCTTGTTGGCTAGAAGAGACATTTAAAATCGAATGAGGTATTAGTAGCTATTGTCATGTAACAAACCACCCACAGAGTGTAGTTGCTTAGGATAGCAGTGTTTTATTGCTGTCATGCTAGGGTTAGCTAAGTGGTTCTGTTAATATGGGCCAGGCTTGGGTGACCTTGGCTGGGTGGCTCATGTATTTGAAGTTCGCTGACAGTTCACCTACCTGCTGGCTGACTTACAAAGGTTCGCATCTCTTTCTTCTCCTTCCCATTTCTGTAGCTGGCTGACCATCAGCTGGGGCTGTTTAGGTGACTGGCTTCATGTGTCTCCTCATCTGGTACATGGCATTCAACTTCGATGGCAGTTGGCAAGGTCCCGAGAGAGAGAGAGAGAGCACACACAGCGTGCTGAAGCCCAGCCTCGTAGTGACACAGTGTCCCACTGCCACATGCTAGGTCAGTGCACTGGATGCCACTGAAGAAGAAGGTCAATAGCCCTGCCTCTTGACACAGGAACTGCAACGTGACATGGCCTAACGCGCGGGTATGGGGAGGGATAAAGATGGGGGACCTGTTTCTGCAATCCATCCATGGATGGTCATAGAAGGTGACCCTGAGAATATATGACTTAGTCGATTTTTTAATGTAGAGAAGAAATGAACCATGGGAATCCTTCCAGGAAATAGAGCCCTAGTTGGAGGAAACAGCACATTTCTGAGGCAGATCTGTGATCACATGTAGAAAAAGAAGGAAGGCAATGTTGCTAAAATAGAGCGTGGATGGGGGACTGCAGGTGAAGTAAGATCAAAGGCCACATTGTGTAGGACGCTGTGGGCCTCTCTGAGGACTGGGGTTTTATTTTGAAGGATGTGGTCAGTGGGAGAGTTCTGGACAGGGAAGAGAGAGCAGGAGGTCCGGCCCTGAAGGAACTCTCCACCTGGGCACTTTCTCCTACGTGGACACCAGAGCAGGGGCATGACTTGCTACCTGCCACCCTCCCGACGGCTCAGACCCTGTCCCTAGAAGAGGCCTGTTTGTCTGGCCCTGACCACAGGTGGCCCTTGGCGGACAGCCGCATGTTTTGTGAAAATCCCCAGGGGGATGAGGCAGGGCTGGTGCCGTCGGGTTGTGGTCACACCTGGTAATGCTTTGGCGGGAGCCCCGGGCGCCTGCCCCGCCCAGAGTTGCCCATGAGGATTTGGCTGGGGTCACAGTTGTGGTGGCTGTGACCCCCCCAGCATGTAGACAGATGTCTGGTCCTGAGGGGGGCGGTCCTGTGCTCACAATCCTTGGAGGGCCCGGGCCTCTTTGAGGTGCAGGCAGCTCTCCTGTGAGTACCCAGAGCAGTTGGTTTCCTTGGGTGCTTGGCCATGCTGGCCCTCTGGGGGGCATCACCTCACTGTCCTCCCTCCCCCACCTGCCGTCTACAGCGAGCTGTGGCCTGAGGGGGGAGAAGAGTGTGGTGGCACCAGCTCTCCGTCCTTGTCTGGATCCCAGTGTCTCTGGCTTTTCCAGGTTTGTGGACAGCGCTCACGGCTCCCAGGGCTGGGGGTTGCTGTAACTTCATCCAGGCACCCACCCCTCAGGGCTGCCCCCTCAACTCCCAGAGCAGCGCCTCAGCCCAGCCTCACCCTCAGTTTCCTCAGGCAGGAAGCAGACATGCAGCCCCCAATGCGCCCCCCAACCTTCTGGAGAAACATCATTCTCTACAGGGCATCCAGGAGGGGGAAGGAGGGTCTCAATAACAGCTCCTTAAATGGATTTTCCTAATTTCTATTTGTTGACCACCTTAGTGGTGATTCTTTGTAAAAGAGTCAGTTTCAAAAAGTAGTTTTCAGAAAAAGTGGGAGCTTCTGTCATCATGAAAACTTTTCCAGAAACAGGGCTGAGATGCTCCCAGTGTCCTGTCCCATGCCAGCTGTCAGGAGAAGTGCTCTCAGTTTGGAGGCCCGTGTGACAGCAGACCTTGAGTTAGTTTCACTCTCAGGCCCACGGAGAAGAAGGGTCTTTGAAACAGGAAGTTGGTTCCTGATGGGAGGCAGCTCTGGAGAGGTGAGGGTGTGTTGTCACCTTGTCTGCAGAGGAGACAGTGATCTCTGCTCCTCCCGAGCCCCGGGCTGACCCTCTCCCAGCTCCCTCCCTCTTTTAGCTCCACTCACCAGCTCTTGCACATCTGCCTCAAACACACTGCATCTGCCTCATGTCCTCAGATACACTGGCATCTTCCTCCTGACTTTCTTCTGCCAATCAGCTCCTGTTTTACTACAACCTGACAAATGGTCTTCTAGATTGCCGATGGCTGAATTTCTATGTGGGAGAAACCTGATTATTAGTTCACCTCCATTATCCCTGTTTGGCACATGTTTATCCGAGTCCGTGTCCTATGCCGCTCTAAGTCCTCAGGTGAGCTGGTTTGGATCAGGTGACACTTCCTTCCAGTAGAATATTTCCAGCTGTTCAATGTTATTCTCAACTTGAACCCTGTTCCTAGCCTGTGTTTGTGAAGATTCCACCTAAACCACAAGGGAAATCAATGCTCTGGACCTATCATCTCAATTTATCTAGTTCCTTCTTTTTTAAGAACATTGAAACATATTTGACATATAACACTGTGGAAGTTTACTGTGTAGAATATGTTGTTTTCATACATTTGTATGTTGCAATATGAGTAGCACCTGCTAAGACCAGCATCATGTTACACAATTATCATTTCTTTTTTGTGGTGAAACAATTTAAGATCTAGTCTCTCAGCAACTTTGAAGTTTACAAATTTGAAGTCAACAGTATTTTTTATTATAATTACTAATCTGGGCATTAACTCGTCAGGGCTTATTTTTCTAGTAGTTACAAGTTTTTACCCTTAAACAATTTATCCTCAATCCCCCAATCACCAGCCTCTGGTAACTACTATTCTGGTCTTTGTTTTTATGAGCTCAGCTTTTTAAGATTCCACAGGTAAGTGAGATCCTAGACTATTTGTCTCTGTCTGTCTGACTTACCTCACTGAGCATAATGTCCTCAAGGTCCATCCATGTCGTTGCAAATGGCAGGATTTCTTTCTTTCTCACAGCTGAATAATATTTGTTTGTGTATGTATACCACAGCTGATTTATTCATCCATCGATGGACACTTGGCTATTGTGAATTATACTGCAATTAAAATGGGAGTGCATATATCACTTTAAACTCTTGTTTGCATTTCTTTGGAAATATGTACCGAGGTGAATTTACTGGATCATGTGGTAGTTCTATTTGTAGCTATTTATGGTGATTCCTGCCTTTTTCTGCTCCTTTATCTAATACTGAAGCCCCACCGAATAACTCTCCAGCATACATCTGTTTTCCTACTGTCATTGAATTTATCTTCATCTGAATTGTAAGCAGAATTGAGTAGAAGTTGAATTTATTTTCTTGGAGGATAGAAGGGTCAGGATAAGAGTTAGGCAGTAGAAATAAATTTGCTACAGTAGTTCAATTTGTGAAATACAATTTGGTAAATGAAATTTGTGCTGATCCAGATGACAAAGGGGGATGGAACCCATGGAACTAATAAATGGCTTATGTTGTTTTGGACTCTAAGGTGAGGCCCCAAAATGCAGGGCCTGCCCCTGTTGGGTGTGTGGGGCTCAAGAGAGGCCTGATGGACCTGCTGGCTTCAGAGTATCCATGGCTACTGGGCCTCTCGCTGAGGAAAGTCAGCCAGAGGGAGACAAAGGACAAACAACTGGACTTCTGAGATAGATGGGCGATCACCCGCTGTCCAGTGAGGTCCTGTTTGGGGAAAGTTATGGGAGGCCCTTGGGAGGGGTTTTGCAGAACACAAAGTATTTGCTCCTGAGAGAGGAAGCATTTGGGTGACAGATAAAGGGTTAACTCTTGACCTGTGTGCTTGGGGTCACGGGGGTTTGTCCTTTATCCACGTGTTTGGTTTATGGTTCCCTTACATAAGCAAGCTGAGGCAAAGTGCATTGTATTGACTCAGTTTCCTGAAAGAGACCTCAAGGGCAGTCAGCAGAGCTCTTCCTGCACTTCTGAGTTCCTGACTCAATCAATATATATATCAAAGTCACAAAGAAAGGAGCAGGGCTGGTGGTGCAGGAACATGTCACTTACCCCACTGTCCCTGCAGCCCCAGAAGGAGCATGGCTGCTGCTTTCAGGGTGCTCTGAGGGGAGTTTTGTCCTGTCTGTTTATTTGAAATGAATTCCAAGCCTTCAGGAAATGGCAAAAAGATTGAACACCCTTTTAATCCCTTCCCTCAGCTCCCTCAAATGTTAACATTTTGCCACATTTGCTCTCTTATTCTTGGAAGGCAGCTATGCTCACCACTATACCACCAACGCCATACTTCGCTCTCTTATTGTTTCTCCATAGAGATACCTTTCCCTCCCCTGAATGTGTGATAAGTAAACTCTGGGCATGCAAACACTAAATAATTTCCTAATAAAAAGTGGCATTCTGTTCCATTGACATAGGTCAGTTCTCAAATTTGAAAATTATCAGGAACAACGCTGCTCTTTAACCCATGGGCTGGCGTGGGAGTTGGTGTTCTAAATCTTTTTGTTTTTGCAGGATCTTAAAATTCCTTGCTCTCTTTTTTCCCTTCACTGCGCAGACTCCAGAGCATGCCTTTCCCCCTGTTCATGCTCCACTTCCCTGAAAACGCTGCATCTCTTGAGTCCTGGGCACATGACCGAGCCCGCCCTCCTGTACCCCTGCTCTGTGATGCCAGGGCTCCTCAGCATTTTTCATGAAAAGTGGATTTTCTCTTACAGGTGATTTAAGATCAGTTTTCTGTTCTCTTCTGTACAGGTTTTCTGGTCATCGCTGGTTTTCTGCATGGACCTGTGGATCTAGTGATGGAGTGGGTGTATTTTTCTACTTTCAGCTGGTTTAATGGGTAGTTCATGGTGTACTTATGCTAACGATATAGGTTTTATGTCACAGTAATTTTTTTCTGGTGGTCTGCACAGCTTCTGGAATATGTATGGAGAGATTCAGGTTTGGGCAGCTATCATTACTGCTTAAATAACCTCTCTGGGTCACTCCTGAAACATATCCCTCTCCTGTTCATGTGGGACCCTCTCTCCCTGCAGCCCCATGGTCAGGCGTCCTCTGGCCCCATAGGTTGTCCCCAGCACAGGACTAGGAGGAAGGGGGCCCCGAGGAGGGCGGAGTGATGGATGTCAGGCAGGTGTGTGTCCTCAGGCTTCTTCCAATTTTTTTGTCCCTGTGGGAAATGTCAATTCGTGCTGAGTAACCAGTGTCATCTTGCCCTCCTAAGGTAGGTGTGGAGTTCAGGGTGAGCAGCAAGGGAAAGATTCAGGGCTTCACAGGTGGGTCGGGTTCAGCCTCTCATGGGGCCTTTTTCTCTGGCACCTGCAGAAGAAAGCAGACCTTCCCGGAGGCTCAGGATGACCAAGAGGAGGCCCAGTTACTACCCAGAGGACCAAGAAGCATTCAGCCAACTTCTGGATTTGCCCTGAGATGGGTCAGGGACATTTAAGATGCAGGTGAGAGGACAGGTGCGGTGGGCACCACGTAACCCCTCCTCAGGGTCCTCAGGTGACATTGGGTGGTTCTAATGTGTAAGATACTTCACAACAGGCTGTGCTGACCTGAACATTGTCCGTAGTACCCTTGATACTAGTATGTGTTGAGGGTGGGGTGTTCATCTGAAGTAATTATTAACAGGAAGGAAAAGAAGCTCATAATTAAGTTTCCTATTATCAGGTTTGTCTGGGGTATGTCAGGGCGTTCAGCCCTGCCCACGGACTCACTGATTTAGTCCCACAGGTCAACATCTTAGATAATTGTGCGCAGACAAGATACGGCTGTCTTCATGTCCACATTCTCCTGGGGGAGTCACCAACGATGACACAGAGGCAGAGCCAAATGATCCCAGTCAGCGATATGTGCCGTGAGGGAGATCCGACCAAGGAGTGCCCACACCAGATGGGTGTGAACAAGGACTTCATGGAGCAGGCGGTCAGAGAGGACCTCTCTGAAGAGGTGTCAGCAGGCCAGTGGCTGGAACGTGGGCAGGAAGTGGCGTATGTATGTGTCCAGCAGAGGGAGGGTGCAGGACAATGGCCCAGAGGCAGGGCCGGGCTTGGCAGGTCCTGGCAGTGGGGATGCAGGAGACCCAAGGTGGATACAAACGTCGGAGGAGGATGTGATTCACAGTCCACTGCCCACCCCTGCCATCTACTAGAGGTGCCATTGTGGGACTCCTGGGTAAATCATGAAGGGCAGACTGGACCTGACATTCCTCAGGTCTTTCCTTCCAGGGAGACAGCTAGTATCCAAGATGAGTCTCCTCGGAGAAGAGAGGTCAGGTCATTAAGTGTTAAATTAACCAGTAAGAGTCAAATTCTTGCCCCACAGTTGAAATTCACTAAATATCTGTCCATGGAATGAGTAGCAGCTGTTATTGACATTAAGGCTCATTATCCTCCTGGAAAAAAGGAGCTGCTTCCTCTTTCTTGAACCACAGGAGCTTCAGAGGGTTTTGGCTTCCCCCCTTGCCCTGTGAACCCCCCAGGAGCAGGGAGCCCCATTGCCCCATGCTCACTCCTGCAAGATATGCTGCTCCAAGACCTCACTGGGTGTCCCTTGCTTCTTAGACACTAGCTCTGTGTTCCTAGACAACGTGTTTACACCAGGAGAGGGAGGAAGGACCGACGGGAGCAGGTAGATGGAGCATGTCCACTTGTGCTGGAGAAGCCCTGGGCAGACCTGCTCTCAAGGCCAGAAGGGGAAAGGACACACTGCTGTGCCTGCTCTGCCCACTGGCATCTCCTCCCTGGCCTTCGTGTCATCTCAGCCCCACCTGCCAAAGGGCCATGAGACCCTCAGCACATCCCACCTGGAGCTGTTTTCTCACCATCGCCTCGGGAGGGAGGAAAGCCTGGTGGCCCACTCAGTACTCTGTCCCTGTATTAACATATCACTACCCATCACTCTCCAACCTCCAACCCACCCGCCCTCTTTCTCTGCTCACTTTCCCCTCTCCACAGTGGTGGGACCTCAGCCACACAGCCCTGGCTGCCCACCCATGCGAACAACAGTCCCCAGCCTCCAGGCACACCCTGTGCTCATCAGTGGTTTTCAGGAAAATTCTCTCAAGTGTTGTTCTTGCACAATGGATAGCAAACCACAGTCCATGGGCCAAATCTGGCCTGTGGCTGTGTATTATTTTTTTATTTTTTATTAAGGTATTATTGATATACACTCTTATGAAGGTTCCACATGAAAAAACAATGTGGTTGCTACATTCACTCATATTATCATGTCCCCCCCATACTCCACTGCAATCACTGTCCATCAGTGTAGTAAGATGCTGGTATGTATTATTCTAAACAGCTTTATTGGGATATAATTCTCCTGCCATGCAATTCACTCATTTAAGGCATAAGTTTCAGTGGGTTCTGCGTGTTCACAAGTATGTGCAACTTTCACCATGGTCAATTGTAGAACCTTGAAAAGAAACCCTTTACCCTAAGATGGTGGCGTGAGAGGTGAGACAGAGGCTTCCTCCTAAAACCTCATATAATATGAAAATATAACTAATACGACTAGTCCTGAAAGAGCAACAGGAAAGAGGACTGCGCTGTACTACATACACCTGGAGAAAGGAATAAACCTCTCGGATAAGGGTAACATACCAAAGCCATGTCCCTGAGGGACCCAAGCCCTTCCCCACACCAGCTCTCCAGGGGGAGGAAGAGAAACAGAGCAGGGAGGGAGTGGAGGTCTGGGACTGCTGAATACCTAACTCCAGAGATCTGATCTGGGAGCAAAAATCTACATTTCATTGTGTTTTCATGGTACTCTCATGATTAGGGGGTTGGAAAGCTAAGAGAGGCAGAATACCTGGAGAGACTGAGATCCCAGCCACTTGTGGCAAGCAGGGATCTGTATCCAGTGGCTCTGGGACAAAGGAAAGGCTGGCAGTCTGAGAGACTTCCTAACAGCAAGGGGGCTGCTAAAGGGGCAAGGATTGCACAGAGCTTATTGCTCAGGACAAAGGACAAGTAGACAAAATTGTCCGGGTGCACTCTGCCCAGCAGGTTGGGAACTTTCACGATCTTCAGGAGCTCCAGCTCCCTGACTGGCTACAGAGCTCCAAGGATGCCCTCCATGACAAGCATCTTACTGCGCCTTTCTCTCAGCCAGCCCCACCTGACTTACAAACCAGCAAACACTACTCTGGCGTTAGGCCAGCCACAGGGAAGATCTGTCTACAGCAACCACAAATGCAAGGCATAGAGGCTTATTCTGGCCATGGAGACAATAGCTGGGAAACAGGAAACAGCTCTTTCCTCCCCCTAGGCACCAATACCGCTCCCCTATGACCCCTGACATTACTTCAGGGGATAGCAGCTCCAGAAAGTAGAGCTTCTGTGTACTAGAGGGCACCATATACAAATATGAAACACCAAAAAACCTGGTTCAAAGTAAAATTATGAATATGAATACAACCCCTGAGAAAGATTCAAATGAAATCGACCTCATTAATCTGCCTGAAAGGGATTTCTAAATAAAAATCACTAACATGCTCATGGATGTAAAGAAAAATATTGAACTCAGGGATGAATTCCAGTGGGAGATCCAATCATTACAGAACACAGTATCAGAAATGAAACACAATGGAAAGTTTTAAAAGCAGATTAGATATGGTGGAGGAGATGATAAATGAAATAGAAATTAGAGAACAGGAATACAAAGATGCTGAGGCACACAGAGAAAAAAGGATCTCTAAGAATGAAAGAATATTGAGAGAACTGTGTAACCAATCCAAACGGAACAATATTCACATTTTAGGCATACCAGAAGAAGAAGACGGAGAAAAAGGGATAGAAAGTTTCTTTGAGGAGGTAATTGCTGAAAACTTCCCCAAACTGGGGGTGGAGATTAGTCTCTCAGGCCATGGAGGTGCACAGATCTACGAACACAAGGGACCAAAGGAAGACAATACCAAGACATACAGTAATTAAAATGGCAAAGATCAAGAATAAGGACAGACTATTAAAAGCAGCCAGAGAGAGAAATAAGATCACATACAAAGGAAAGCCCATCAGGCTACCATCAGACTTCTCAGCAGAAACCTTAGAGGCCAGAAGGGAGTGGCATGTTGTATTTAATGCAATGAAGCAGAAGGGCCTTGAACCAAGAATACTTTATCTGGCAAGGTTATCCTATAAGTTTGAAGGAGGGATTGAACAATTTCCAGATAAGCAAAAGCTGAGAGAGTTTACGTCCCACAAACTGTCTCTACAGTGTATTTTGAGGGGACTGCTATAGATGGAAGTGTTCCTAAGGTTTAATAGCTGTCACCAGAGGTAATAAAACCACAGTAAAGAAGGTAGAACAGTTAATTACTAAGCAAATGCAAAATTAAACCAACTATCCCCAAATTCAACGAAAGGATAGACAAAGAGTACAGAATATGATACGTAATATATAAACAATGGAGGAGGAAGAGAAAAAGGAGGGGAAAAAAACGCCCTTTAGACTGTGTTTTTAATAGCATGTTAAGTGAGTTAACTTAGACTCTTAGATAGTAAGGAAGTTAATCTTTAACCTTTGGTAACCAAGAATGTAAAGCTTGCAATGGCAATAAGAACATACTATTGATAATCACCCTAAATGTCAATGGTCTGAATGCACCAATCAAAAGACAGAGAGTCACTGAATGGATAAGAAAACAAGACCCATCTGTATGCTGCCTACAAGAGCCTGAGGTTAAACCCAAAGACATACAGAGATTAAAAGTGAAAGGATGGAAAAATATATTTCATGCAACTAATAGGGAGAAAAAAAGCAGGATTTGCACTACTTCCATCAGACAAAATAGACTAAAAAACAGGGAAAGTCACAAGAGACAGAGAAGGACATTACAAATGATAAAGGGATCAATCAAACAAGAAGATATAACCATTATAAATATCTATGCACCCAACACAGGAGCACCTACATATGTGAAACAAATACAAACAGAATTAAAAAGGGAAATAGAATGCAATACATTCATTCTTGGAGACTTCAACACTCCACTCACTCGAAAGGACATATCAACCAGACAGGAAATAAGTAAGGAGACAGAAGCATTAAAAAACACATTAGAACAGATGGACCTCACAGACGTCTACAGAACTCTACACCTAAAAGCAGCAGAATACACATTCTTCTCAAGTGCATATGGAACATTTTCAGGAATAGATCATATCCTAGGCCACAAAAAGAGCCTCAGCAAATTCAAAAATATTGAAATTGTACCTACCAGTTTCTCAGACCACAAAGGTCTGAAAGTAGAAATAAATTATGCAAAGAAAATGAAGTATCCCACAAACACATGGAGGCTTCACAACATGCTCCTAAATAACCAATGGATCAATGACCAAATAAAAACAGAGATCAAGCAGTATATGGAGACAAATGACAACAATAATTCAACACCACACAATCTGTGGGATTCAGCAAAGGCTGTGCAAAGAAGAAAGTATATTGCAATACAAGCCTATCTCAGGAAACAAGAACAATCCGATATGAACAGTCAAAACTCACAATTAACAAAACTAGAAAAAGAAGAACAAATGAGGCCCAAAGTCAGTAGAAGGAGGGGCATAATAAACATGAGAGAATAAATAAATAAAAGCAAGAAGAATAAAACAATAGAAAGAATCAATGAAAGCAGAAGCTTGTTCTTTGAGAAAATAAACAAAATAGATAAACCCCTAGCCACACTTATCAAGAAAAAATGAGAGTCTACACACATAAACAGAATCAGAAATGAGAAAGGAAAATTTACTACACACACCACAGAAATACAAAGAATTATGAGAGAATAGTATGAAAAATTATATGCTAACAAACTGGATAACCTAGAGGAAATGGACAACTTTCTAGAAAAATACAACCTTCCAAGGCTGACCCAGAAAGAAACAGACAATATGAACAGACCAATTACCAGGAATGAAATTGAATTGGTAAGCAAAAAACTACCTAAGAAGAAAATCCCTGGACAAGATGGCTTTACCACTCTATTTTATCAGACATTTGGTGAAGACCTAGTACCCATCCTCCTTAAAGTTATCCAAAGAGCAGAAGAAGAAGGAATACTGCCAAACTCATTCTATGAGGCCAGCATCACTCTAATACCAAAACCAGGCAAAGACAGCACAAAAAAAAGAAAATTACAGACCAATATCCCTGATGAACATAGATGCAAAAACACTCAGCAAAATATCAGCAAACCCAATTCAAAAATACATCAAAAGGATCATGCACCATGATCAAGTGGTGTTCTTCCCAGGGAGGCAAGGATGGTACAACATTCAAAAATCCATCAACATCATCCACAACATCAACAGAAAGAAGGACAAAAACCACATGATCATCTCCATAGACGCTGAAAATGGATCTGACAAAATTCAACACCCATTCATGATAAAAACTCCCAACAAAATGAGTATAGAGGGCAAACACCTCAACATAATAAAGGCCATATATGACAAACCCACAGCCAACATTATACTTAACAGTGAGAAGTTGAAACTTTTTCCTTTAAGATTGGGAACAAGAGAAGGATGCCCACTATCCCCACTTCTATTCAACATAGTACTGGAGGTCCTAGCCACAGCACACAGAAAACACAAAGAAATAAAAAGCATCCAGAATGGCAAGGAAGAAGTTAAACTGTCCCTGTTTGCAGATGACATGATATTGTACATAAAAACCCTAAAGTATCCACTCCAAAACTACTAGATCTAATATCTGAATTCGGCAAAGTTGCAGGATACAAAATTAATGTGCATAAATCTGTGGCATTCCTATATACTAACAATGAACCAGCAGAAAGAGAAATCAGGAAAACAATTCCATTCACAATTGCATCCAAAACAATAAAATACCTAGGAATAAACCTAACCAAAGAAGTAAAAGGCGTATACTATGAAAACTACAAGACACTCATGAGAGAAATTAAAGAATATACCAATACATGGAAACACCTCCCGTGCTCATGGATAGGAAGAATTAATATTGTCAAAATGGCCATCCTGCCTAAAGCAATCTACAGATTTCATGCAATTCCTATCAAAATATCAACAGCATTCTTCATGAACTAGAGCAAATAGTTCTAAAATTCATATGGAACAATAAAAGACCCTGAATAGCCAAAGCAATCCTGAGAAGGAAGAATAAAGCTGGGGGGATTACGCTCCCCAACTTAAAGCTCTACTACAAAGCCACAGTAATCAAAACAATTTGGTACTGGCACAAGAACAGACCCATAGGCCAATGGAACAGACTAGAGAGCCCTGATGTAAAACCAAGGATATAGGGTCAATTAATACAGGATAAAGGAGCCATGGACATACAGTGGGGAAATGACAGCCTCTACAACAACTGGTGTTGGCAAAACTGGACAGCTACATTGAAGAGAATGCAACTGGTTTACTGTTTAACCCCATACACAAAAGGAAACTCGGAATGGATCAAGGACCTGAATGTAAGTCATGAAACCACAAAACTCTTAGAAGACAACACAGGCAAAAATCTCCTGAATATAAGCATGAGCAACTTCTTCCTGAACACATCTCCTCGAGCAGGGGATACAAAAGCAAAAATGAACTCATGGGACTACATCAAACAAAAAAGCTTCTGCATGGCAAAGGACACCATCAACAAAACAAAAAGGCATCCTATGGTATAGGAGAATATATTTGTAAATGACATATCTGACAAGGGGTTAACATCCAAAATATATAAAGAACTCACATGCCTCAATGCCAAAAAAGTAAATAACCCAATTAAAAAATGGGCAGAGGATATGAAGAGACAGCTCCCAAAGAAGAAATTCAGATGGCCAACAGACACATGAAAAGTGGCTCCACATCACTAATCATCAGGTAAATGCATTTTAAAATCACAATGAGATATCACCTCCCACCAGTAAGGATGGCCAGCATCCAAAAGACTAAGAACAACAAATGCTGTCGAGGATGCCGGGAAAGGGGAACCCTCCTACACTGCTGGTGGGAATGTAAGCTAGTTCAAGCATTGTGGAAAGCAGTATGGAGTATCCTCAAAAAACTAAAAATAGAAATACCATTTGACCCGGGAATCCCACTCCTTGGAATTTACCCAAAGAATACAACTTCTCAGATTCAAAAAGACATCCACACCCCTATGTTTATTGCAGCCCTATTTACAATAGCCAAGATATGGAAGCAACCTAAGTGTCCATCAGTAGATGAATGGATAAAGAAGAAGTGGTATATATACAGAATGGAATACTATTCAGCCATACGAAAGAAACAAATCCTACCATTTGCAACAACATGGATGGAGCTGGAGGATATTATGCTCAGTGAAATATGCCAGGCAGAGAAAGACAAGTGTCAAATGATTTCCCTCATTTGTGGAGTATAACAGTGCCACAAAATTGAAGGAACAAAATAGCAGCAGGTTCACAGACTCCAAGAAGGGACTAGTGGTTACCAAAGGGGAGGAGTGTGGAGGGCGGGTGGGGAGGGAGGGAGTAGGGGATTGAGGGGTGTTATGTTTAGTACACATGGTGTAGGGGATCATAGGGAAGATAGTGTAGCGCAGAGAAGGCAAACAGTGAATCTGCGGCATCTTACTACACTGAAGGACAGTGACTGCATTGGGGTATGGGTGTGGATTTGATAATATGGGTAAAAGTAGTCACCACATTGTTTTTTCATGTGAAACCTTCATAAGAGTGTATATCAATAATACCTTAATAAAAAATTTAAAAAAAAAAGAAAAGAAACCTTGCACCTTTAGCTGGATCATATCCTGTGACCCCATTACTCTCCCAGCAACAGGTACCACACATTTACTTCTGTCTCCACGGATTTACCTATCCTGGACATTTCATATAATGGAATCATGTAATATGTACTATTTTGTGACCGCTTCCTTTCCTTTGCATAATACTTTCAAAGTTCTTCCATGTTGTAACCTGTATCAGTGCTTCATTTCTTGTTCTGTCCGAATGCTATTCCACTGTGTGGATTTATTACATTTTGTTTATCCATTCATCATTTGAGGGACATTTGGGTTGTTTCTAATTTTTATCTATTTTGAATAATGCTGCTACAATAATTCATTTTAAAATCTTTGCGTGGATATGTTTCATTTCTCTTGTGTTTGTATGAAGAACCAGAATTAACAAGTCACATGGTAATTCAATATTTAACTTTTAGAGGAACCACCCACCTGTTTTGTGGAGGGACTGTGCCATTTTCCTTTCGCACCAGCAATGCATGATGTCCAGCTTCTCCACATGCTCACCATCTCTTATTATTGTTTGTCTTCTTGAGTGCAGCCACCCTAATGCCTGTGAAATGGCGTTGGTTTACCTTTCCCTAATGACTAGTGATGGTGAGCACCCTTTCATGTGGTCATTGCACCTGTATATTTTCTGTAGAGAAATGTCTGTTCAAATTCTTTGCCCATTTTAAATTGGATTGTCTTTATTATCAACTTGTAATAGCTTTAATATATTGTAAATACTAGAACCTTATCAGATATATGATGTGCGGACATTTCTCCACTTCTGTGAGTTGCCCTTTGACTTTTTTGATAGTGTCCTTTGATGCACAAAATGGGTAACTCCAAATTTTCTTTTTTTCTTTTGTTACTTGTGCATTCCATGTCAAGTCTAGGAAACCATTTCTAAATTGAAGGTCAAGAGAATTTACCTCAACATTTTTTGTAAGAGTTTTAGCACTTACATTTAAGTCTAGTTCTAATATTTTTGAGTAATTTTGTATTTAGGGTGAAATTTGTTTTAGAATTCACTCTTTTGCATACGGATATTTAGTAGTCCCAGCACCATTCGTTGAAAAGACTGTTCTTTCCCACATTGAACGAACTTGTTATATAAATAAAGCTTTATTGGAACCCTGCCGTGCTCAGTAACTCACATGTCATCTATGATTGCTTTTGCACTACAATGGTAGAGTCATGTAGGTGCAACAAGGACCATGAGGCCCACAAAATCTAATAACGTTATTGTCTGGTCCTTTACAGAAAGTGTGCCAACCTCCGCTATATATAAATTATGGAGTCATAAACCCACTAAAAAAGGGACATTTTTGTTAATCACAGTAGGAAGGGGCTTCCCTCTGAAGTTTCTTGCATCATTTCAATTCTTATTTTTGTTTATTGGTGTGTATTACAACTAAGGGAACAGAAAGGCAAGATTTACTGAAGTCTAGTATTTGTTGATAAATTGGCCAGTGGGTTCCCCACTATTTCCAATGGCTGTTTTTTGTGGGTGGACAGGATCCCCTCTGTGATAGAAGGCTGATTATTGTGTGGGTGGATTAATACCTTCCTAATCTATATTTTCAGAGCCTAAGATAATGAAGATGTTTTCTTTCAGGACTGCAATTTGATCCGTTTTTCATAGTGGGTTTATGAATGCATAGTTTATATGTCATAATATTTGCCAATCTTAAGTGTACCATTCAATAAATGACAGCTTATGTTGTTGTAAACTCCAGCGTGTGGCACTAAAACTCAGGGCCTGCCACTGTGGGGTGAAGGGGGCTCGGGAGAGGCCTCAGGGACCTGCTGGCTTCTGGGCTGCCTTGGCTACTGGCCAATTCTTATTTGTGTTTATTTTTCTGTATTACAATTAAGCAACATGAAGACAAGGTTTATTGAAGTCTAATATATGTTGATATATTGACTGATGAGTTCCCCACTATTCCCAGGGGCTGTTGTCTGTGGGCGGACAGAATGCCCTCTCTGATATAAGGCTGATTATTGTTTGTGTGGTTGTTAAACACTTGTAATCTATACTTTCAGAGCCTAATGTAATGAAGCTCTTTTCTTTCAGGGCTGTGATTTGATCCTTTTAAGTGGTTTTATGAAGGCATAATTTATGTCATAATATTCACCAATCTTAAGTGTACTATTCAATAAATTCGAATAAATATATAGTTTTAAATAACAATTTAATCTACAGTCACAATCCATCTTCAGAGAAGTTCCATTATCAAAAATATTTCTTTGGTCCTATTTATAATTAGTCACTGCTCCCACAATCAGGCCCAGAAAACCCTGATCTACTTTCTGGACATGTAACTTCTCCTTTTCTAGAAATGTCATATGAATGGGATCATATAGAATGTGTTCTTTTGTATCTGACTCCCCTCACTAGGCATATTTTTGAAAGTTTATCCATTTTTTTTTGCTGAGTAATATTCCTCCAGTTTTTCAACCTGTGCTCCAACCTCTGTCTTTCTACTGCCTGCTCCAAGAGAAGGTATGTAGACAGAGGCAGTCTTCTCAGGACATGTTTTCTGTAAATGATTTTATGGGAAAATCATTTCTAGACTTAAGTATAAGGTCTCAAAAAATTTAAGGCAAGTCATAAAATTTAATTATCAATTTAATTGATACTTAGAGTATGTGGAATCAAAATGGAGAGAAATTAGAAATTAATAGAATATCTGTATGTCCTTTGGATTAGATATCCTGGGAGATGTGTTCAGGGACCTGGAAAAAAAACCGTGCTGAGAGTTGAAATTTTAAAATCCTAAAAAGAGATGTGAAATGATGTAGGACTGAGATTGAGAGAATCCTTCAAGGGAGAATGAGAGCAAAGACACACATCATACAGACACAGACAGAAAAGGATCTTTGCATTTCATCCCCAGGTTGTCGTCTTGAGATCTAAGAGTATTTTTAAGAGATGGTTTTAAAGTTCTTAAAACTACCCTGCTCTTGGCTGAGAGGCAAGGCGCTAAGCTATTCTTGCTCCCTCTGCGCTGCATACCAGGTAAGAGTGAAACACAGTGGAAGAGAGGGAAGACAGCTGACAAACACTCTTTGTTTGACTGAACTTGATTCTGGCTCCTGAACCTTCCCCTCGGCCCGCGTGCACTTCCTTGTGGAATCCAGATTTACCAAGAAGTCTGCTAAGTCAGTTTACAAGAGACCCCCACTCTGCATATCTGATCACCCTGAATAACTAATGGGTTCCTCACCCTCCCCATCCTCCAGGTGATGTCTGATCAGCCTGGGATGTCTTCAGGATTAGCCAGAACCCCATAATCCTGGTGTTTCCTCTTAATATTTTTCCATTTATTGACTCCCAAAGTACTCCATGGCTATAAATTCCCGAAACTCATGCTGTTTTCTGAATTAATCCCAACTCTACCCAAAGCCTATTTACTCTTATTGCAATAGTCCTAAATAAAATCTGCTTTTCCCACTTTGACTGTTGTGAAGCTATGTTTTTTCTTTGACATACTTCATATTTCCTCATGTCTTGGTAGTTGAATTGGATGTGTGTGTATATGTGTGTGTGTATTTGTATGAGTTTACTTGAGAGTGTGACCAGGTCTCCCCAAGGCTGCTGGGCACTTAAGAGTGAAGCCCCTTCCCAGGGGGCACTTTCCATGCTCCATGCGGCTTTTCCAGGCACACTCGTGTTGGCCCGTGACTGGTGTGCAGATCTGACTTGAGCTCTAAGGTGGACAATGAGCTTCCTTTGTCTTACTTTTGACCATCTGCCCAGGAGGGGGAGCCACTGGCACACGTCTGTGCAGTCACGCTCACCACCAGTAGGCCTCCAATCTCTCTATAAACTGGCGACTAAGACACAAGTTCTAATCTCACGAATCATTTGGCATCTGAGAGTGTCTCTGGATATGCAGTCACTGCTGTGGGCATAGGTCTGGGGCACCTTTCATCACACCGGGAGACCTGGGGAGGCAGGTGATGCTCAAATCCATGGTCGTCGGCAGAGCATGAAAGCCTCTCCCAGGGCGGGAGCCCCAAACTCCAAGTTTCCCTGTGGACAGTGGGGAGGGGCGTGGGCGGCTCAGGGCCTGGGGCTCGTGAACACTTGCTAAGCTGTTGCTTTCCACGGGGCTCTGCCAGCAGGAAGCTCCTGGGACGGGACAGCTCAGCCTTCCCCGTAACAGTCCCACCACCTGCATAATAACTCCGGTGACCCAGGAATGAGATGGAAACTAGTTCATCTTACTGGAACCCATTGCTTCCACCAACCCTTAGCCAAGAAATACATTGGAAAAAGGAATTTAATTACACTGGGTTGTTCATAGATACACTGGGAAGGCTGAAGGGAAGGCTTGGGGCTTTGTAGCTGGGAAATGTACCCCTAATGAATGCTGCTGAACTCACAAAGTGACATGCCTGGAACACTGTTCATGAGCCCGAGACTGCAGTGTGTACTTACATTGCTACTGGTGACTCGGGATATTGCCCTGGGACCTTACCCTTGTTGCTGTTGTTTCCATCATAAAAGGAAGTTTCTTTATTGCTTTCTCAGCTTAGGGTGAGGTGAATCTATAACTCTATAAGGTGATATACAGGGCAACGTGAAGCCATATAATACGAAGGAGTATGTCTTTGGAGTGTCTATTTTACTGGAATGTTTCATGTAAAATGTTTTATATTAAAATCTACATACACAAAGAATAGAAGAGAAAAGTGGTGTAATTTGTGTATAAAAATGCAACTCATTTTTGAGTATTTATTTTTACCCTGCAACTTCGCTTTGTTCTTTAGTTCTAACATCTTGTTTTTGGTGGAATCTTTCAGGTTTCTACATAAAAGATCATGTCACATGTAAACACAGATAATTGTACTTCTTTCTTGTGATTTGAATGCATTTTATTTATTTTTCTTGCCTAATTGTTTCAGTTAGGACTTCTAGTATTATTTTGAATTGAAGCAGTGAGAGTGGGTGTCCTTGTCTTGTTCTTGATTTTAGAGGAAATGCTTTCAGTTTTTCAACTTTGAGTATATTAGTTTTTCATATATGGAATAGTTTTTCTTTATTATATTGAGAATAAATAATCTAAAAGGACAATCAGAACACAATACTACTTAACATTGCGCCACAAAAATTTCTTAGGAATAAACTTACCTAAAGAGGTGAAAAACTTATATATTGAAAGCCCTATAACTCAATAACAAAACCAACAAACAACATGATGAACAAACAGGCAAAGGGCTTGAATAGGCATTTCTGCAGTGAAGACACACAAACAGCCAACAAGTGTATGACAAGATGCTCAACACCATTAATCATTAGGGAAATGCACATCACAACCACTTCACGCCTATTAGGCTGGCTAATAGCAAAACACAAAACAAAAGTTTATAAGTGTTGGTGAGGTTGTAGAGAAATTGGAACCCTTGAACACTGTTGGCAGGAATGAAAATTTGTGCAGCAGTTACAGACAATAGTATGGAGTTCCTAAAAAAGTTAGAAATAGTTCAAGCATACTATCCAGGAATCTTACTTCTGGGTATATATCCAAATGAATTGAAATCAGGGTTTTGAAGAGATTTTTGCACTCTCTGTTCACTGAGGTATTATTAACAATAGTCAGGATATCGAAATGTATTATGTTTTGCCCTAAGTAAGCCATTAGTTCGTGAAATGATACAGTTTTTCCCAATTTGAACATCTTCGCGGTATCATCAAATAATCATCGTGACAATAATGATACTAGCCAAATTTGTCTCACTCTTTACTTGACGTCAAAGCAGTCTTTGCTAAGTGCCTTACGTATCTTGTATCAGTTAGTTCTCACATCACTCCCGTAAGACAGGTATTTTTTTAGTTGCAAGATAGTTGACATGTTAGTGTCTGGTGTACAAAACAGTGCCAATTATGCCCATGTTCAAAATGCTCACCACAAGAGGAGTAGTTACCAAAGAAAGACATTACAGGATTAGGGACTATATTCCCTATGCTGGACTTTTCATCTCATGAATTATTTTATAACTGGAAGTTTGTTCCTCTTTATCCTTTTCACTGTGTCATCTATCCCTCTCACTCCTCCCTTCTGGTGACCACCCATTTGTTCTCTGTCCTGATGACTAGGTTTCTATGTGTGTTTCTTTTTTTACTTTTTAGATCCCACATGAAAGTGAAATCACCTGGTATGTGTCTTTCTCTGTTTGACTTATTTCACTTAGCATAATGCCTTCTAGGTTCACCAGTAGGAAGATCTCAACCTAAATTTCAAGAGTGGAGAGCGGCAGGCTCATATAAGCTTGCATACAATGAGTAAAAATCCTTGCAGGATTGGTTTTCAGCCATAACTTCCCCACAAAATCTTGTTTGTTTTTTTTCTCTCCTTTCCTGCAGCAAACTTAGAGCGCTCTTTTCTGTTCCCTGTGGTTGTGGGAAGGGTAGGGTCTGGTTTCTCTTTGGTTCATTTACTTGGAGATTAGAGTCCCTCTGGCCCCCAAATTAGGTTCCACATGTCTCCCCAAATGAGGAAATTCTGGACCCATCTTCTGTTGTTCTGGCCCTGAAACCCAAGGTTAAGTGTTTGCAGTTTTACATTGAATTTAGGATAAAAGCGGTTTCAGTGCTCCTAACTTTTTCTGGTCATAGATTTAACAAAAAGTTGGGCCCAAAGTTCTCCATTTTCTTTTTGTCCCCTCCCTTCTCTTCTGTTTCTGTTCCTCCCTCCTTCTTTACCTCCCTCCTTCCCTCTTTCTATTATCCTCAGCATGTTTTATGATTTCACTAGAATTGCTGATAGGGAGAACCTAGCCTATCATTTCTGGAAACTGAACCCATTTAGAGACATTTTGGGTGTAAAATAGAAGCTCTTCATGAGATCTTCAAGCTGTTTGTAGTTTTAGAGCCTCTACAGTTAATCTGAGAGCTTCTACATTGACCTCTGTGTCTTTTCTAGTCACACAATTATACCTCAGTGAGGACGTATTTGGCTCATGGTTTACAGTGGAGACTTTCACACTCCGCTGCTTATGAAACTCACGTCTTTGCTCACTGATTGTTTGCATAGACCCCTCCAGGCCCAGAGCAGCTGCTCAGGTCCTATAAAAGGGGCCTTTGCCATGGGAGCTGAGCTGCATCAGGCAGGCAGGGGCAGCAAGATGGTGTCACAGACGCAGGTCCTCACGTTCTTGTTGCTCTGGGTCACAGGTGAGAAATTCACAAGTGCCCCAATCTTTTTGGAGCAATTAATATATTCTTAGAGTCAAAAAATTTTAAGATACAATAAGAGATACTGGATATTTTCAAAACAAGCCCAATTTTGTATTGACATGTAATGCCATTAAAAGCCTATTTTTAAAATGGCATGTTTCAAGGTGTGTAGCATAATGTGGTGTGTGTATCATTCTTATCCATTTGTGATTGCAGGTGCCTGCGGGGACATCGTGATGACCCAGTCTCCAGCCTCCTTGGCTGTGTCTCCAGGACAGAAAGTCACCATTAACTGCAGGGCCAGTCAGAGTGTTAGTAACTACATAGCCTGGTACCAGCAGAAGCCTGGGCAGGCTCCGAAACTGCTCATCTATGGTGCCTCCACCCGGGCATCTGGGGTCCCCGACCGGTTCAGTGGCAGTGGATCTGGGACAGATTTCACTTTCACCATCAGCAGCTCCCAGCCTGAGGATTTGGCAGCTTATTACTGCCAGCAGTATAATAACGATCCTCCCACAGTGCTTCAGCCTCGAACACAAACCCCAGGGCGATGGACCAGTGCATCCCTGCTGCTCCAGCTGCTTCCTCCCCAGACAGCTTTGAACACACACCTCCCCCTATCTGCCTGAGAGGTCCCACCTCCTGACTCATTCCTGGCAGTTGTTAGGGCCCAGGAGAAAGTTAAGCCAGTTGGATTATTCCGGATCCCTTTTTGCAGGAGATTATGGAAGAACAATGGTCTGAAGATGTCTTAGAGATGCTGTCAGGAGTTGTGTCACAGGGACCTGCATGTTTCCCATGGACAGGGCCCATGATCGAGCCAGGAAGGTTGGTCACTGTCTCTCAAGGGGACCAGTGAATTGTACACCCTGTGGATCAATTCTCTCTTCTCTGTTCCTCCTTGACTGGTTCATTTGTATTTTAATTTCTTATTGTCACGGTCTTCCTTCTTTATCTGCAATCGCCCTCCAAGTCTAAACCATCCCAGTAGTAAACCCTTGGCCTCTGCTATTCAAAACCTTCCTCATAGCATGAAGCTTCCCTCTCTTGCATTTTCTTTCCATGGACCCTGTTTTCCAGCCAAGCCTTTCTGGCCAGTGTCCCTGCAGCTGCTTTCCCACTCTGTCTCCTTTTGTACCACGGTTTGCTGTTAAGTATATTTCTTTCCATTGTACTCATTCTTACAAAGGTGATTTCCTAATTCTTTCAGCTGTCATTCTAGAAAGATTGGTAGTGTTCCTCAGTACAATTCTCATCATTTGTCAACTTTCCCTGTAAAGCCATCCGTTGGATTTGTGAGCGAAGGAAATTGTGACTCTAAGCTTGCTGTAAGTTGAATTCCTTGGGTAACGGGTAATTAACTTGCTCGTTTCAGTGTAAACATGGAAGATTCTAGTCATTTTAGTGTTGTTCCTTCACCTTCTTGTGAAATAATGAAATTTAGCTTCAGGAGCAATTGCTGCACATCTGACCAGTCTCCTCTGAACAGTAGTCCATGTGAGATTTTCTCCCAGTAATTAGAAATATAATCAAAGTATTGATTGTAAGGAATTCATGTCATTCACTCCATCAAGATATGATTTTTCAGTGGTGTCAAGAGCACAAATATCTGCTTTCCCTCCATTTGGGAGAGAAGACAACATACCACTTTGTAAGTGGTACAAAGATAAATAAAGTGAGGGGTAAACCTTGTTGGCTAGAAGAGACATTTAAAATCGAATGAGGTATTAGTAGCTATTGTCATGTAACAAACCACCCACAAAGTGTAGTTGCTTAGGATGGCAGTGTTTTTATTGCTGTCATGCTAGGGTTAGCTAAGTGGTTCTGTTAATATGGGCCAGGTTTGGTTGACCTTGGCTGGCTTGCTCATGTATTTGAAGTTCGCTGACAGGTCACGTACATGCTGGCTGACTTACAAAGGTTCGCATCTCTTTCTTCTCCTTCCCATTTCTGTAGCTGGCTGACCATCAGCTGGGGCTGTTTAGGTGACTGGCTTCATGTGTCTCCTCATCTGGTACATGGCATTCAACTTCGATGGCAGTTGGCAAGGTCCCGAGAGAGTGAGAGAGCACACACAGCGTGCTGAAGCCCAGCCTCGTAGTGACACAGTGTCCCACTGCCACATGCTAGGTCAGTGCACTGGATGCCACTGAAGAAGAAGGTCAATAGCCCTGCCTCTTGACACAGGAACTGCAAAGTGACATGGCCTAAGGCACGGGTATGGGGATTGATAAAGATGGGGGACCTGTTTCTGCAATCCATCCATGGATGGTCATAGAAGGCTACCCTGAGAATATATGACTTAGTCGATTTTTTAATGTAGAGAAGAAATGAACCATGGGAATCCTTCCAGGAAATAGAGTCCTCGTTGGAGGAAACAGCACATCTCTGAAGCAGATCTGTGATCACATGTAGAAAAAGAAGGAAGGCAATGTTGCGAAAATAGAGCGTGCATGAGGGAGAGCAAGGAAAGTAAGATCAAAGGCCACATTGTGTAGGATGCCGTGGGCCTCTCTGAGGACTGGGTTTTGTTTTGAAGGATGTGGTCAGTGGGAGAGTTCTGGATAGGGAAGAGGGAGCAGGAGGCCCGCCCTGAGGGAACTCTCCACCTGGGGACTTTCTCCTATGTGGACACCGGAGCAGGGGCACAACTTGCTGCCTGCCACCCTCCCGAGAGCTCAGACCCTGCCCCTAGAAGAGGCCTGTTTGTCTGGCCCTGACCACAGGTGGCCCTTGGGGGACAGTGGGATGTTTTTTGAAAATCCCCAGGGGGATGAGGCAGGGTTGGTGGATTGGGGTTGTAGTCGCACCTGGTGATGCTTTGGCGGGAACCCCGGGCACCTGCCCCGCCCAGAGTTGCCAATGAGGACGTGGCTGGGGTCACAGATGTGGTGGCTGTGACCCCCCCCCAGCCTGTAGACAGACGTCTGGTCCTGAGGGGGGCGGTCCTGTGCTCACAATCCCCGGATTGCCCGGGCCCCTTTGAGGTGCAGGCAGCTCTCCTGTGAGGACCCAGAGCAGTTGGTTTCCTTGGGTGCTTGGCCATGCTGGCCCTCTGGGGGGCATCCCCTCACTGTCCTCCCTCCTCCACCTGCCGTCTACAGGGAGCTGTGGCCTGAGGGGGGAGAAGAGTGTGGTGGCACCGGCTCTCCGTCCTTGTCTGGATCCCAGTGTCTCTGGCTTTTCCAGGTGTGTGGACAGCGCTCACTGCTCCCAGGGCTGGGGGTCGCTGTAACTTCATCCAGGCACCCACCCCTCAGGGCTGCCCCCTCACCTCCCAGAGCAGCGCCTTAGCCCAGCCTCACCTTTAGTTTCCTCAGGCAGGAAGCAGACGTGCTGCCCACAGTGGGCCCCCCAACCTTCTGGAGAAACATCATTCTCTACAGGGCATCCAGGAGGGGGAAGGAGGGTCTCAATAACAGCTCCTTAAATGGATTTTCCTAATTTCTATTTGTTGACCACCTTCGTGGTGATTCTTTGTAAAGAGTCAGTTTCAAAAAGTAGTTTTCAGAAAAAGTGGGAGCTTCTGTCATCATGGAAACTTTTCCAGAAACAGGGCTGAGATGCTCCCAGTGTCCTGTCCCATGCCAGCTGTCAGGAGAAGTGCATTCAGTTTGAAGGCCTGTGTGACAGCGGACCTTGAGTTAGTTTCACTCTCAGGCCCACGGAGAAGGCGGGTCTTTGAAACAGGAAGTTGGTTCCTGATGGGAGGCAGCTCTGGAGAGGTGAGGGTGTGTTGTCACCTTGTCTGCAGAGGAGACAGTGATCTCTGCTCCTCCCGAGCCCCAGGCTGACCCTCCCCCAGCTCCCTCCGTCTTTTAGCTCCACTCACCAGCTCTTGCACATCTGCCACAAACACACTGCATCTGCATCATGTCCTCAGATACACTGGCATCTTCCTCCGGAGTTTCCTCCGCCTTTCAGCTCCTGTTTCTACTAAAACCTGACAAATGGTCTTCAGGATTTGATGGCTGAATTTCTATGTGAGAAAAACCTAATTTTTAGTTAATCTCCATTATTCCTGTTTTACATGTGTTTATACTAGTCCATGTCCTATGCCACTCTAAGTCCTCAGGTGGCCTAATTTTGGATTAGGTGACACTTTCTTCCAGTAGAGGATTTCCATTTGTTCAATGTTATTCTTAACTTGAACCCTGTTTCTGGCCTGTGTTTGTGAAGATCCCACCTCATCCACAAAGGAAATCCTTGATGATGTCATCTCAGTTTATCTCTTACTTGTCTTTTTTAAGAATATTGAAACATATTTGACATATAACACTGTGGAAGTTTAAGTTGTGCAGTATGTTGACTTGGTACATTCGTATGTAGCAAAACGATTAGCACCATAGCTAGCTAACACCTTTATCGTGTTAGAAAATTATCATTTCTTTCTTGTGGAGAAAACAATTTAAAATCTTGCCTCTTAGCAACTTCGAAGTTTACAACTTTGAAGTCAACAGTATTTTTTTATTATAATCGCTATGCTGTGCATTAGCTCTCCAGGGCCTATTTATCTACTAGTTTCAAGTTTTCACCCTTAAATTATTAATCTCCAATCCCCAACACCCCCAGCCTCTGGTAACTACATTTCTAGTCTTTGTTTTCATGAGTTCAGCTTTTCAGGATTCCACACATAAGTGAGATTGTAGAGTATTTGTCTTTGTCTGTCTGACTTACCTCACTGAGCATAATGCCCTCAAGGTCCATCCATGTTGTTGCAAATAGTAGGATTTCTTTCTTTCTCATGGCTGAGTAATATTCCATTGTGTATATATACTACGGCTGCTTTCTTTGTCCATCGATGGAGACTTGGCTATTGTGAATAATGCTGCAATTAACACAGGAGTGCATATATCACGTTAAGCTCTTGTTTGCATTTCCTTTGGAAATATGTGCAGGAGTGAAAGTACTGGATCATGTGGCAGTTGTACTTGTAGTTATTTATATATAGTGATTCCTGCCTTTTTCTGCTCCTTTATCTAACACCCAGGCCCCACCCAATCACTCTCCAGCATATATCTGTTTTCCTGCTGTCATCGAATTTATCTTCATCTGCATTGTAAGCAAAATTGATCAGAAGTGGAATTTATTTTTTGGAGGAAAGAAGGGTCAGGATAAGGGTTAGGCAATATAAATAAATTAGCTATAGTAGTTGAATTTGGAAAATATGATAAGGTAAAAGAAATTTGTGCTGATCCAGATAAGAAAGGGGGAAGGAACCCATATGACTAATAAATGCCTTATGTTGTTGTGGACTCCAACGTGAGGCACCAAAATGCATGGCCTGTCCCTGTGGGGTGTGAAGGGTCAGGAGAAGCCTCAGGGGACTGCTGCCTTCCACATTACCATGGCAACTGGCCATTTCTTATTTGTGTTTATTTGTCTGTATTACAATTAAGGGAACATGAAGGCAAGATTTATTGGAGTCTAGTATTTGTTGATAAATTGGCCAGTGAGTTCCCCACTATTCCCAATCACTGTTGTCTGTGCGTGGACAGAATCCCTTCTCTGATATAAGGCTGATTATTGTTTGGTGGATTAATACATCCCTAATCCATATTTTGAGAACCTAAGGTAATGAAACTCTTTTCTTTCAGGAATGCAATTTGATCCCATGTTTTTGCAGTGATTATATAAAGGAGTAATTTTTACATGCCATAGTCTTCACCAATCTTAACTGTATACCATTCAATAAATTTGAATAAGAATGTACAGTTTTAATCTACCATCACAGTGCATTTTCAGAACACTTCCATCATCAAAAAAGTTTCCTTCCATTTATAATTAGTTACTGCTCCCACAACCAGCCCCAGGAAAACACTGCTCTGCTTTCCAGACATATAATTTCTCTTCTTCTAGAAATGTCTCGTGAGTGGGATCGTACACTATGTGGTCTTTTGTATCTGACTCCCCTCACTAGGTATGTTTTTGAAGGTTTTTTCCAATTTTATTGGTGAGTAATATTCCTTCAGTTTTCCAACCTGTCCTCCAACCTCTGTCTTTCTACTGCCTGCTCCAAGAAAGTTATATATACACAGGCAGTCTTCCTAAGACATGTTATCTGTAAATGGCTTTATGGGAACATCACTTCTAGACTTAAGATTTAAGGTCTCAAAAATGTTAAGGCAATTCAGAGAATTTAATTATTAATTGTATTAATACTTAGAATATGTGAAATTAAAATTGATAGAGATTAGAAATTAATAGAATATATGTATGTTTTTGGATTGTATATCCTGGGAGATGTATTCAGGGACCTGGAAAAATAACTGTGCTGAGAGTTGAAATTTTAACATCTTAAAAAGACAAGTGAAATGATGTAGGACTGAGATTGAGGTACTGTTAGGGGAGAATGAGAGCAAAGACACACATCACACAGACGCAGACAGAAAAGAATCATTGCATTTTGTCCCCAGGTTGTATTTTTGAGAGCTAAGAGTATCTTTAAGGGATGCTTTAAAGGTCTTAAAGCTACCCTGCTCTTGGCTGAGAGGCAAGGTGCTAAGCTGCGCTTGTTCCCTCTGCCCTGCATACCAGGTAAGAGTGAAGCACAGTGGAAGAGAGGGAAGACAGCTGACCAACACTCTGCTTGACTGAACTTGATCCCAGCTCCTGAACCTTCCCCTGGGCCCGCGTATGCCCTTCCTTGTGAAATCCAGATTTACCAAGACCTCTGCTAAGTCAGCTTAGCAAGAGACCCCCACTCTGCATATCTGATCACCCTGAATAACTAATCGGGTTCCTCATCCTCCCCATCCTCCAGGTGATGTCTGATCAGCCTGCGATGTCTTCAGGATTAGCCAGAACCCCGTAATCCTGGTGTTTCCTCTTAATAATTGTCCATTCATTGACTCCCAAACTTCTCCTTGACTACAAATTCCTACTTGCTCCTGCTGTTTTCTGAAATATTCCGCGCTGTATCCTGAAGCCCCTTTTCTCTTTGCAATAGTCCTAAGTAAAATCTGCTTTTACCACTTTGACTACTGTCAAAGTGAAGCTCTAGTTTTCCTTTGACATACCTCATATTTCCTGATTTCTTGGTAGTTGAATTAGATGTGTGTGTATATGTGTGTGTGTATTTGTATGAGTTTACTTGAGAGTGTGACCAGGTCTCCCCAAGGCTGCTGGGCACAGAAGACTGAGGTCCCTTCCCAGGGGCACTCCCTATGCTCCATGAGGCTTTTCCAAGCACACTAGTGTTGGCCCTTGACTGGTGTGCAGATCTGACTTGAGCTCAACTTGGACAATGAGCTTCTTTCGTCTTCACTTTGTCCATCTGCCC
The DNA here is from genome assembly GCA_032199065.1 of Smutsia gigantea. NCBI lineage: Eukaryota > Metazoa > Chordata > Mammalia > Pholidota > Manidae > Smutsia > Smutsia gigantea. The sequence goes on along the minus strand of JAVSCE010014606.1, from coordinate 88,686 downwards.
TGGAGGGGGAGCTACTAGCACAAGTCTCCGCAGTTCCGCTCACCACCAGTAGGTCCAGAATGTCTCTATAAACAGGCAACTTAAAACGAGTTGTAAACTCATGATTGATTTGGCATCTGAGAGTGTCTCTGGGTTTACAGTCACTGCTGTGGGCATAGGTCTGTGGCACCTTTCACCATCACAGGGAGACCTGGGGAGGCAGATGGTGCTCAAATCCATGGTCCTCGGCAGAGCATGAAAGCTTCTCCCAGGGCGGGAGCCCCAAACTCCAAGTTTCCCTGTGGACAGTGGGGAGGGGCGTGGGCGGCTCAGGGCCTGGGGCTCCTGAGCGCTTGCTATTCTGCTGCTTTCCGCGGGGCTCTGCCAGCAGGAAGCTCCTGGGACGGGACAGCTTCAACCTTCCTCGTAGCAATCCCACCACCTGCGTAACAACTCATTCTCAAGAACTGGTGACTGAGATGCGTCTGTAAGACTGCCCTCCACATGGCTTCTCTTCTGCCTTCTCGCAAGAACCACAAGGAAGGAAAAGTGTGACAGGGAAATATTGTCCCCCTGGGTCCTGCACGAGGCTTGCACAGACGCTTGAGGTCTCTGCACAGGAGCCCGGGAACCTGACTGGTACAGATGCTGTGCAGACCTCAGAGGTGGGGCTGGAGGGACCTCCTGGTTCTCGTTGTGAGCAGAGGAAAGAAGTTAGGTTTCAAGATGTCTAAGATGCCCGTGTGTTCTGTATGTGTGGGTGTGGATGCTTGCATGTTCTTCTGGCTGTTTGGGGAGATAGAGCTTGTCCCCTCCCCTTTGTGCTTCCCTGAAGACTTACCCAGCCTTACCACACAGATCGCTCCCCACAGTGAGTCTGGAATGTGGCTGGTGGGAGACACGTGTCTTTCCTCTTCAGTGTCTCAGTATGTTAAGCTCTCCACCCACACCATCTTCTAGGGATTCAGGACAATTGACGTCCTCCTGAGTGGAGGGATGGATGGTGACTAAGCAACAGGATACACGCTCTTATTCTTATTGTTCCTGCTGCTGCTGTGCGACGAGCAATAGGGCTGGAGAAAGAACTTAGACACTGTGTCCCTTCCTTCAGGGAGAGGAGAGTGACTTTCTCCTGCTGGCTGAGCAGAAAGGGCCTGTCACCCCAGGTGCTGGGAACCATCTTCCAATGATGCAGGTGGCTGTTATAGGTGTAGACTAGGACGGCCCAGGAATGAGATGGAATTGCCTCCACCAACCCTTAGCCACCTTTCCTCTGACCTTCTGTTAGTCGTACTGGCAGTTTCCTTAGTATCCCTCGTGTTGGTTCTCAGTTATTAAGTAACCTGCATGGAGCAGGAGACTGTAGGAGAACTGGTGTCCTTGCTCTTTTGGGGTTATTGCAGAAGATCTCACTAACTAATCTGTAGTGTGTATTTTCAGGTATTATTCTGTCCTGGGAGTAAAGTGTTAGATACAACTTCTTTCCCAGGCAAACAGTTGCAAACTGAGACCTGGGTCCTTCCCTGGCATCTTACATGACTTTCACAAAGCAAAATAGGTGCGCTGCCTCCGATGTAGGTGCCAGGGAGAAGGGAGCAACTGGCACAGAGGGGCTCTCTGCCCTGATGGCCTGGGGTGTGTGTCCAGGGCTGCGACTCTGAGGAGTTGGGGGCACGACACTGAGAGCCTCTTTGTGGTTGGCAGTCAAGGCAAGGCAGTGTCAGGACACCCAAACTCTGCCCACACACTTGGGCTGGGAGCTGGTTGGCAGGGTCCTGGATCCAGTCCTGGATTGTCGGTGTCAGTGTGAGCAGCCACTCACTCCTTTGGTGGTCTTAGAGTTGATGGTAGGTTTCCAAATCTCAAAATAGAGATAATGCCAAAGATTTTGTTTGTTGAGTAAAACAATATCACATAGGATTCTTTTAAAAAGATTAAATAACAGCATGCTATTAAGTCCATTACTTCCTCTTTGACATCTAATGACAAGCCAATTTTCCTGGGCTACAATATTTAAATAATTTTACAAAGGTGTTAAAAGTATTTTCCTGTGAGTATGTTAAAGAGTATACACCTTACTATCTGTTTCTTAGTTGCTTCCTTGCATCCTTCTAATCTCCAAGACATATTTTTAGATCCAAATCTTTCTATGCCCCTCAGAGTCTAAAACAGTTTTAACATGAGTGTCACAACCATTCCTGTGTCCTGCTGCAGGGGAACATGGGGTTCCACAGCTCTGGCCTCAGTGACAAGAGAGGTGGGTGAGTGGGGAGTCAGGGGCTGGTTGTTCTCCACTCTGAATGGGAGGGACTCCTCTGCCTGCAGGGCTTTGGGGGGACACGGCCTCGGCCTTTGGGCCAAGCAGATGGAGAGCCCCTGTCTCACCCACACTGGCTCAGGCTTACTGATTACTTTAGGTTCTGCGCCTTCCGCAAGGCTCATGCGCACCTCCCTCAGATTTTCTAGCTCTCAATGACATTTTAGGACTTGGTTTAAAGGCCATTTAGTCACTGGGGCAAACTCCTCTCTATCTCCCCTCATCTGAACCGGCCACCCTGTCTCATTCTTTTATAATCCCACTGCTTTCTCCTTCTGACAATGATCCCAACTTGAAAGGAATTATAATTTGTGATGAATGAAGTTTTGTTTTGAGGGATCAAAAGTTCAAACTTCCTGAAGCAACTTATGTCCTAGTGGTAAGACAGCCCCAGGACGCTCCCCCCACGGCCTCTCAGACAGACCAGAAGACAGAGATTCCGCACACTGGTCACAGAATCCCCTGGACGTGCTTGGGCAACACTCCCAAGCTTTGGTGCCTCCAGTCCTCCGGGTGACTATGCGCAGGCCGCCCCTTTGAGCAGCAGCCAGGCGCGTGGGAGCTGATCTGCATGTGTTGTCGCTGGACAGTGTCAGGGCTGCTCACAGCATCCTTGAGGGCAGCTGGTCAGGGCCCCTGAGCAGGAGCCTCTAGCTCAGCTCTCAGAGGTGGGGTCCAGGGCTCCCCTGCTGTGCATCCTCTGCTCTGGGTTCCAGGCACGGGGAGGGTCTGTAGAGGGATGCTGGGCACACTCATCGCGGCCACTGTGCTTTGTGTGTCTCTGGATTCTCCGTCACTGGAGTTAAAGTGTTTGTTGTCGGTTTCAACTTACCCAGTTTTCTGGTTACTCAGAGTATTTCTGTGACGGTGATTCCAAGTGTCACCAAGCCCGGGGCCTAACTGGGACGTTCTCAGTCCGTCTATTCAGTTTATTGTGTCTGTCATTTCAGGCTCCACCGGGGACATTGTGCAGACCCAGTCTCCAGCCTCCCTGACCGTGACTCCAGCGGAGCGGGCCACCACCTCCTGCAGGGCCAGTCAGAGGGTCAGTGGCCCGTTTGGCCTCTACAGCCTGATAAACGCGTATCAGCAGAAACCTGGGCAGCCTCCTGGACTCCTGACCCATAGCGCATCCAGTCAGGTGCCTGGGGTCCCGGCCAGGTTCAGGGTCAGTGAGTCTGGGGCTCATTTCACCCTCACGAGTCATCCCGTGGAGACTGACGACGCTGCACACCCACTGCCAGCCGACTAAGGTGTCTTCTCCGGCACGGCTCCGGCTGTGAACCAAACCGCCCCCGGGGCTGCCCACAGAGGCTCAGCTGCTCAGATGCTCCTCTCGGCCCAGGGTCTCTAGGCTATTTGGATAAAGGTATCAAACTATAAAACAGGAAATTCTGAACTTGATGTGTGTGTTCTGTGCCTGTTCTATGTAAACTGTGTTATAATTAAATCTTGAAATTACTACTGAGCCCACGTAACAGACTTCAAGAGTTGTTTAGAAATCTAAGAATTATGAGGCAGGTATCATTGCTCCTTTGACTCCAATGGCTCTGTCTCTGAGTCTTCACCAAGAGCTCGGCCCTCCTTTTCGGATTTATTTACTTGCCCTTTCTCTTCATCCAAGGGTCACGTGCTTCTCTGTAATACACTTCTCTTTTCTGTCTTTACTCTTCGTGTAGTAGCTCTAAGGTGGTAAGGAGAGTGGCCCCAGCAGTCTGAGGGCACCCAGGGATGATGATGGAAGGGTCAGTGTTCACATCCCTCCCCAGCCCCCTTGGCTTCCCCTGGGCAGCTATGTCCTCCTGAGAGGGGGCAGGGGAAGCCGACAAATAGTCCCCTGGGAACTTCCTGGGGGCTCACATCCCCATTAGCTTCTATGTTTGCAACCCTATCTCACCACATAGGGAATTTTAGTGTTGTATTAATTTTCTATTGCCTCACCACCAACTACCACAAATTCTGTGACTTAAAACAACACACATTATAATCACAGTTTGTTTGGTGGAGTCAGAGGGTGGGCAGCATTTACCTGGGGTGTCTCCTCAGGGTCTCATTGGCTGAAACCAAGGTGTGCAGCAAGCTGCATTCTCTTCTGGAGGCTTGAAGGATCTACGGCCATTCAGGATATTGGTAGAATTCTTTTCTTGGTGACTGCCTGATGAAGGGTCCTGGCTTTGGATGGCTGTAGGCTGGAAGTCACTTTCATGTCCTGGAGGCCACTGACACCTGCTGACACGAGGGCTGCTCAAACCAGCAAAGGGGACTCACGCAACAACAGGAGCCTCTCGTTCCTCATTTAAGGGTTTTGTCCCGATTTCATCAGATCCATCCAGGAAAATCCCAACTGATTTGGGACCTTAATTACATCTGCAAAATCCTTTCAACTCTGCACATTTCCAATGGCCAGGTACAAGCTGTAGGTCCGGGCCATACTGAGTGGGACGTGTTATACAGGGCATGGACCCCAGTGCTGGTAGGTGTCATGGGGACACATTAAGGTCAGTCCACTACAAGTGTCATACTACCCAGGTTTCTTATTTGTTTTCATTGCCTCCTTTCCAAAAAGCCCCTGTGCCAAAGACATTAAATGTGAAAGCTTCCCCAGCTAATGGGCTGTGAACAGCATGAGAGAGACACCTCAAGGTCACGTTTTCATTCTAGTTTCTCACGTTTCTTCTGTTGCTTCCCAAGTGAGGAAATACCAAAGCTTCCTTCAGTTTAGGGGTAAATTTGTAATAAACTGATAAACAGATAATAATAGAAATATAATCCTAAAAATGCTTGAATTAGAAAAGAAAGGAGAAAGACCTCAAATCGATGACCTAAGGTCCTCACTTAAGATCCTAGAAAAAGAGCAAACAAAATCCAAAGCAGGTATTATGAAGGAAATAATAAAAATTAGAGTGAAAAACAATGAAATGTATAGTCTATCTTCTCAAAGTCCAGGGTCCTTTTAAAACCATCATGGGGTAGAGTGCTAAGTGCACTGTGGCGCTAGTGAGCCAATCGTTGAGTGTCTTCTGCTTCAGACAGAAAGGTTTTTGTGGCAAGTTCTCTTGTCCAAATGGAACTGGTGCCTGTGTGTCGTGGAAATACCACGCGGATTTCCATCTTCCAGATCCCACGCTGGGGTGCTAGTTCCTCCAGTGCTTTGGAGGCTCAGAGGTGTTAAGGAGACCTGGAGGGATGGGCAAGGTCTCAGTTCAGCAGGTGCCAGGGAAAGAAGAGGCAGATCTGTGGACTTGGGATTTTCTTACGGACATCACTTGCAGCAGATTCTCATCACCGCCCTACTCTGTCCTGTAGAGCCTTCTTTGCTAATGAGCTTGCAGTCAGCCTGTCCACACAGAAACATGTAAGTGATGCCCTGGACCAGGTGTCTGCATGCTCCATAGAAGCACTGAGACCTGTCCTCTTCTGTGCCTACTCAGCTGTGCCAGGCAGGGAACGGCCCACACGGGCTGATAAGCTAGGACCCCCTCACCTACACCCTGCTGATTTGCATCTTCCTTCCTCTGAAACCATAAAAGTCAGTTGTTTTTAAGGAGTGTTCTTATTTGAAGAGGTAACCTTTAGCCTTTAGCCTCTGACAGTCCTCAGCCAACATGATGGAGGTTCAGGTGCAAATCCTCAGCTTCCTGCTGCTCAGTATCACGGGTAAGACAGGACGCTCCGGACTCAGGATCCTCCTTCCCGGGGGAATGTGGGTCTGAGACAGGCTTTTTCTTTTCTTAGGTGGAGTTTTAGAGTAAATCTGCACTTTGCATATTATGAGACCTTTCCACCCATTTTCATCTCTCCCAGGTGACCCTAGTGTCCAGTGGAGACACCGTCCTCACTCAGGCTCCAGCCTCCATGGCTGTTTCCCAAGGAGAGAGATCACCATCACCTGCTCAGCCAGACCAGCATCAGTAGCAGCGACTTCCACTGGTACCAACAGAAGCCTGGGGCCCTCCCAAGGCTCCTTGTTTACAGTACATCCCGCCTGGCCTCCGGGGCCCCCAGCCGCTTCAGTGGCAGCGGCTCTGGGACCTCTTACACACTCACCACCGGCAGAGCGGAGGCAGTGATGGTGCAGCAGCCAATTACTGTCAGCAGTGGGACACCCCGCCACCCACAGTGGTGCAGACGGGAACGAAAACCTCGGGCTGCCCCTCAAGGCCCAGCTGCTTCTGCCTCAGCAGCTGGGAGGGTCATGATCTCTGCTTTCTGGGCCTGGGACCCCCCCACAGAGGCCTCTAGTGGCACCTGGGCTTGGCTGGGTGGAATGGGAAGGAACAAGGGCTGAGGGATCCCTAAGTTCTCAGAGGGCTTCAGGTGGTGGCAGCCTGTGTAATGAAGGCAAAGATTGAATTCCTGTACGCAGAGCATTCATGTTTGGGGAGGTTGTTTGTTATGAGTTTACATCATTAGGCACAGGAGGGTGGGATTAGCTATTGAATTTCCTCCCATCAAAGGCATATGATTAGGGCGGCCCCCACACAGGCTCTGGATCCTTTATAATACTGAACTGATGTATCACTCTGGGTGAAGGATTTCTAAATGAAAACTCACTCATCTTCTCTTATAAATAGTAATACTGCTATTATTTCTAGAATTCTTAATGAAATCCTAAGTCCTGTAGTAGCTCACAGAATTAACCAAAAAGAAAATTTTGATGTTACGCAATGTCCAGACTAACACATTTCTTAGTACATTATTTGTTCCTGCCTCCTCTCCTGAGACGATAAGACCCATCCTTAGACTATGGACCCTTCGGTTGGTTCTAATCAAGGCCTACTGTCGCCAGTATCTTCTCTAGGCACAAGGCTGGAATACAAGTGTCCCCATCCTTCACTCTCCTTGGGAGATTCTAAGTGGAGGCTGCCAGGAAGCTTGTGATCTAGACAGGCCTATGTATCATTATGTCAGTATACGTCATCATCACAATACCTAGGACAAGGAATAACAAGAAATCAGTGGTAGAAATAGAAAAAAAGAACTGCAAGGTAACAGTTGCAACCTACACCCAGCATGACCGTGCTAGTATATGTCTGACAACCAGCTCTTCAGAAAAATTAAGGTCCTGGTTGGTAGCATTAGTCAGTTTCCATAAATATAGCTAAATTTCTAATACTTTCCTTTTATCCCTTGATAGAACAAGAAGAAAATCATTAGAGATATAGAAGGTTTAAACAACATTACCAACCAGATTGAATTATTTGCTGACGGACAAGGAGAGAGCTCTGGGTCATTGCAGCATCTCCACTGAACCATAAAATATGAGAGAAAAGTGCGGGGCTGTGCGAAATCATTATGAACCATTTTTATGAGTTTAGTTTTGTGTATTTTAGGCTAAATCCTTTGTTATACGATTCATACCCTAAATTTCTCCAATTTTGAAAGGTAACCCAAGAATTGCAAGGCACAAAGTGGCCTCTTTTATTTTTCAAGGTCTCACCAAAGCACTGTTCCTTGTCCCTTTTAGTTTCTTCTTCATTTTCACCAGCCTGAATATTAAATTCCCTGTGTCGGAGGGCAAGTTCCATGCATCTCACACAGGGACAGAATGTACATGGAGGGCAGTGGGCCCCCCGAGCTCAGCTTCTCCACCCCTGCCTCCTTCTATTCTGCCTTCTGCCCTTACCAGGGATCTAGAGCATCAGCAGCCCCAGGAGCTGAGCAGGGAGCCCCATTTTGAGAAGTGTGTCTGGTGAGGCCTGGTAAGTCAGAGCAAGACTAGAGCTGACCTTTTTATCTCAGCCTTGCAGGGAAGGTCCCCCCTGGGGCACAGCATGCAAATCCCCAGGTGGGGGCAGCGGTGTGGAGAGAGCCAGGGAGCGGGAAGGGCTTTCCTGTAAGCAAAGTGAAATAAAAGCTCTTCTGTGGAAGAAAACTGAAAGAGACAAATTCCATACAGCCTGTAGAGAGAAGGATGTAACTGTGGAAAGTAGGATCTGTGGCGAGGACACGTTGCTCATAGCTCTGGCATTCTAAAAAAGCACCTGAGACCCTGAAGATGTAGAGATGTGTGTCCAGAGTCAATTTCTGGGAAGTGAACGGCCATCCTGCTTGGATTCTCTCAGCTGATCTCCAAGAGGAAACAGCCCCACTCCCACTCCAGCTGATTGGCAGTATCTCCAAATAATAGGATGAACTAGAGACAGTTCTAGAGTCTCTGGTATGAGCTGTTTCCAGGTTAATTGTTTAAGACACGGTGAATTAAACTCAACCTGGGATCTAATGAATTACACTCTATCAGAACAGAAAAATCGAAAGCCTCCCACAGGTGGAAGAGTATCTGTCACTTCCAAGTAGAGAACTAATAGACCTGTTTGAGAGAATAGAAAATAAAAAAGCATTTTATGATTCAGGCAGTGAATATGAAATTTGTGATAACTATTTGTTACCATCTGGTGTGTATCCTATCATACTCCTCCTCTCTCTACACACACACACACAAACACACACATCATTTGGTAGGTCTATCTATCTATCATCTATCTATCTATATCTAAATCATCATCTGTATCTCATATTGCATGTGTGTATATGTATATATGTATATAAATATATATGCACATATTAATCAAAAAGATTTCTTAAGGGAAGAACTTTCTGAGAGGATAGGACAGTATGAACAATGTTTCATTTTATCTCTGTTTTTCTTACTGATGCTTAGAAAAACCCTTCCTATGCAGAGTCTCTCTCATCATGTCTAACCAGTTTCTGTCAGGAGTTCTGGTTTTCTTTTCCACTCTGTGTGAGAAGCTATGGCTCCACTTTGCTTGTTAGACATCAATAGCCATGAGTCTGCAACTCAAAAAGGGATTCCATGTATGAGGATAGCAAAAACTGGGACCACTCTCTGAGTGTGTTGGGGTTAACCTGGACCTATGGCAGACATTCTCCTGGCCTCCATTTAATGACGGTCACTATGTAATCGGGTGCTGGGTCACAGCTGCTCAGGGCATCAGTTCACCAACCATTCTTCATTAAACTAGGGATATGACCTGGTTATTTTCTTAAGGTGGCAGCCAGAGATAGGTCATGTTGAATAGTCTGTGAGAACTGTCAACTTCAAACCACTTCAGAGAAGGTCACTGTCCCTCCAACACAATCCTAGAGGAATTGAAAGCACAGAGTTTGTAGTTGTATTAGATCTTGGGTAATTTAAATCTGAATTCATACTGAAATGACCAAGAGAAAAACCTTAATATATGTGTTTCTAGGTAGAATTACATAAAAAAGCTTGGTCTGAATGTGTTCTAGGAAATCCTTCCAGAATAAGATTTTGTAACAAGTTCGGAAGAGATGCCGTGCAACAATGGTATTAGAATTTGAATTCAAATTGAAATTGAAATTCCAGACTGTGGTACATGGGTCAAGATCCCTTTTCCTCAGTTTCTGTCTTGAAAACTGTGACAATAATAGCATCTTCCTAACAGTTCGGTTTATAGTCTAAACAAGAGAAAGCATTCAGAATAGTATACAGCACATACTGTATGCTATTGATTTTGATGTTATTATCATTAATATCTCATAATTATCATTCCTGTAAGGACACTGAGTGACCCAGCAGAGACCCATGCCAAGTGTGTTTCATCTACAGACACATGTTTCATCTAGAACCACATCAAATTCTAGGGCTGTTTTTCCACCAACCAGATCACAACTCCTCAAATGCTAATTATTTTGTCTTACTTACAATAATTACTGAGGCATTCTATCAGGCCTACCAGACCTGCTCATTGTATTTCTTTTCACCATCCATTATCTGAACTTTACTCTATAAAAGATTAGAATGTCACAGTGGTGCTCTTATTTCTTATATAACTCTTAGTTTGCCTTTTAATTTTCTCTGTTATTTCTCTAATGCTTGCCCCATGACTCTCATGAAGGAAAAACTCCCACCATCGCTTTAGGGTTCCAGTATAATTTCTTCAGGCTTTTCATCTAGGGCCTTTGTAAAATGTCACATTGAGAAACATCTTCCCTCGGGCAGCATTTTATAAAATGGAGGATTTTATCTGTTCATGGGCTAAGAAACTTTGAGTGTCATGACCAGATACTTTAATGACAAAAACTAGAATAATACAATCAAATAGAGTAAAACATAAAACAGTAAAAAATAAGGGGATGCTGTATGGAATAATGGTTAAGTATTGCTTCATGGATATTTTCTATCTATATTAGATATATGTTGTGTATCTATGTGTAATGATGATCCAAACATTTGGGGGGCACTGGCTTAAGGAATGCCTACTCCACTGACACTTGCCTACTTTTTCTATTATGAACAAAAGACTTTTGTATTATTCCTTTATTTATCACACTTCTGTTTGAGACAAAAGTAGAGAGAGTGACTGAGATAAGGCACTGGAAGCCGTGGAGGCCCATCCTGTCCTGTGATGGTGTCAGGAGCACAATGGGAGGAAAAGCAGCTGGACGATTTACGCGTTGTGCACCCCTTCCCTGTGCCCACAGCTCCCTCTGGAGACGTTTGGGTGATGGCCCAGGGATCTCCCACTCCTCTAGAGAAGTCTTATTCACTCTATGCAAAATGCCTTTTGTGACAAAGTGTTTCGAGTCGCACACTAGGTGATACTGGGCTGGAGAGGGAAGGACCAGAGCTACAGGAAGAAGTATTCAACCCTCAGGTAATGGCTGAGACATTGGGAGGTGGTGGGTTAATGGTACCACATGTTTTAACATGATGGAGAAAGATGCAATATGCCAGATTTACTGCTGGAAGGTCACTAGATTATTTTGTAGCAAAGGACTATTCATCCTTGTCAAAGAGATGTTTTATTCAAGCTACTTCACATCTATTAATATTATTTATCTTCTTTATATCCAGTGAGTTGTGAAGAATTTGAATATAAATTTGAACCTGAGGTCTGTATTACTTAATATGAATTGATTCAGTTCAGGGCAAAAATTTTTTTGTTTTGGCTGGGAAGGGATACTTAATCAGTGACCACAGTTTTGCTAAGGGGAAGCTATGTCACAACACTTTTCAGAGTATTATATATAAAAAGAGTGACTACTCTCATACTCAGAAGAACCAGCCGGCCTACAACCATCAAGACAGATTTGATGCCTATAGCCATATGATGAAGGGGTTGGGCGAAGAGAATGAGACAAAGAACATAAACTTCAATATCAGAAATGAAATTGGGAAATGATTACAGAGCCTAATTGTAAAAATGGTAAAAAGAGGATATGAACAATTTTAAAGCAACTAATTTGATGAAAGTAATAAGAAACTTGTAATAAAGATCTTCCTAGAAGGAAAATGCCAAAATCTTATTTGCTTGATTGGTGACTTGGTAACTTATCAAAATTGCACAAACCTACGTGAGCATCAAATAAATAGGAACTACTCCAAAATTATTATATGAGGTCATGATAACCTGTATTCCAAAGATTAGTAAGGGCATTACAGAGGAAAATTAAAGGTAGTATCTTTCATGAACATAGACATAAAAATCTTGAAATAAAGAGAAAATTTATCCATCATGACCAAATGGAATATAGTCCAGGAATACAAGGTTACCTTAACATCAGAAAATTGATCTATATAATTCATCACATTGACAGACTAAAGGAGAAACTCTATAGTGTTATTTCAACAGATGCTAGAGTATCATTTGAATAAAAATAAGCAGCTCTTCATGAGAAAGCTCTCAGCAAGCCAGGAACAATGGAAAAATCCCTTAATGTGAAAAAGTGCCTCTAAAAATGCTAGGGCAAACATTATAGTCAATGATAAAATATTGTACATTTACCCTTCACATTGGAAAAATGACAGGGACATCTACTATGATGACTTATATTCTAAGTTATCCTGGAGGTCCTAGCATATACAATAAGTCAAGACAGACAAATAAAAGACACACATTTATCTTGAAAGGAAAAGTAAAATATCTTAGTAATGACAAAAGAATTTAATAATTAATTTTTAAAGAATCTAAAAATAAACCAGTATAAATAACAATTTAGTGAAATCTCTGGATTCAGTGTCTATTTATAACATGTCAATTGTGGATTCAAGAAGATAAAACACATCCTTGGTGGATTAAGTAAATAGATATTTTTTCTATGCTCATAGAGGGGAAAAAGTGATATTATTCCTCCAAAAATTGACATATAGATTCAAAGCAATCTGACCAAAATCCCCAAAGGATTTTTTTTGTTTTAAAGTGATAAGCTGATTCTAGAATATACATGGAAATTCAAAGGACCTTGGATATACAAAAAATCTTAAAGAAGGAAAATAAAGTCAGAATACTAATAAGATCAGATTTTAAGACATAAATTTATGGTGAGACAGTATAGTGCCCTGTAGGTACAATGGTAGACAAATAGACAATTAGAACAGAAAAGAGTCCAGAAAAAAAGCCCCATATATAAAGGCAGTAGGGTGGATTATAGGTTAATTTTCTTTTTCAATAAATGGTGAGAAGTTGGATATAGAAATGAAATTAAATGAATAGTGGAAATAAAAACTTTGACCCATTTGAGATCAAGGAAAAATATGAATTAGTGGCCGTGCATAGTCTGCATGAGAAAGCTAAAATAGTGAAGCTTCTGGAAAAAAAGCACAGAGGAAATCTTTAGGCTCTAAAGATGGGTGGTATATTTATCAAACAGGACACACATATACACACATGATCACAGAAGAAAAAAATGAAAAATTAGGCTCTATTAAGAATTTTTTTCAAATATATCATTAAGAAAGCAAATGGATATGCCACAAACTGGGAGATAATATTCTAATGCAAGTTTCTGACAAAAGATTCCTTTTAAGAATACAGTTGACCCTTGAACTACAGGGGTTTGAATTGTGTAGGTCCACTTATCTACAGGTTTTTTTCGATAAATATATTGGAAACATTTTTGGAGAGTCACAGTTTGAAAAATTAGTTTCTTTCCTCTAGGTTACATAATGGTAAGAATACAGTACATATATGTATAATATACAAAATATGTGTTAATTGGCTGTTATTGGTAAGACTTTCAGTTGTAAACTCGATAATCAAGAGTTCAGTAAGAGGCAAACAAGTGTTTATTGGGGCTCAAGTAATTGCAGTTTAGGGATCACAGATTTAGGTGGCTACCCAAAGAATGTCCTGTTTGTAGGGTGAAAGCAAAGGGTGTTTTTGAGGAAAAGGCAGGAGGAAGCAATTACCTGAGTTGAAGAAAAGAAAAAAAATTGTCAGGCGGCACTAACAGGCTGAGCTAGTTTAGGTTGTACACTGATTGACTGCTCTACTGGTGTCGGCAAAGGAAACTATTCCTGGTGTGCATCAGTTGACCATTCTGTCTTCAGAAAATCCACAACCAACAGTCTTATGATGATTATATGCCCATTGTCCTGTTGACTTTTAAGAACAATTGCTTGTAAAACAACTGTTGCTTTTGACCCAGTCCAAAGGTTTTGGCCCAGTTCAAACAAAGGTGAGTAAGACCAGCTGGTCTGCAATGGCCATTCTGACTTCATTTAAAAATGGCTGCAGTCACGTCTGTTTTCAGCATGGTCACTAGCAGGCTGTTAGTAGTTAAGTTTGGGGGGAGTTAAAAGTTTATATGAAGACTTCCAACTGCTCAGAAGGTCAGCACACCTATGCCTGCACTGTTCAAAGGTCAGCTGTATATTAAAAAACTCCCCAAAAAAGAGAAACTGTAATCTTAATAAGCATTTCCCAAGAAAGAAAATAATTCAAATAGGTATTGAAAAATAGATGTATGTGAAGTTACTCAGCATGATTACTCATCAGGGAAATGTAAATTTTAACCACAACACCACTTTAATATCTACCAATACAAACAAAATGGAAAGTCTGACAATCCCAAGCAGTACTAAGGATCTGCGGTAACTGGAATTTGTATCCTTGGTTGGTGGGTGTAATGACTTGATGGTGTTTGTTAAAGTTAAACCTATGCCACCCCTATGACTCAACACTTCCATTCCTAGGAATATGTTCAAGAGAAGTGAGAGCATAACTCCACAAGAGACATTGCAGAAGTGTTTCTAAAATCTTTGTTAGTAGAAGCCTCAAATTTAAAACAGCTCATTGATTGAAGAAAGAATAAGTTAATTGTGATATATGCATACAATAATGAAATATTCTGCAACAGAAAGGACCAACTTATGGCCACGACAACAACATAGATGAAGTTCAAAGAACAAACTGATCAAAACAAGCAAGACATCAAAAAGTACAAACCATATGATTCCATTTATATGAAATTCAAGAACAGAGAAAATCAGATCAATATGGATAGAAAATGGAACAGTGGTGGCCTCTGATGATGATGGATGTGGCACGGAATTGATAGGCAAGGAGCATGAGAGAGCATTTGGGATTCTAGAGACACAGATCTGGGTAGTAGTTAGAGGGGGTATATATGTGTCTACATTCATCCAGGTGTACACCTGAAATGCCCTTTATATATAGTAAGAGCAGTTTACTGTGTTTACTCATACTATTTTTTAAATGAATGAATCAACTAATGAGTAGTAATTATGGAGTCAGAAAACCACATTATTTTTCCATCTTCTTCTTTTACAACTATTGGTTCCTTGAGTAACTCAGGCTCCAAGTACCTCTGATATCTCATTTTTTGAAGAGTATTGTGAGATTATTCAATAAGTGAATAAGACCTTAGTACAGTAGTCAACATACAGTAAGTCTTCAAGACCTCATTAAATGGTAATTGGCCATTTTGTTGGCGATATTAATGTAGTAGGAGCATTACTATTAGTAGTAGCATTAATTGTCATATTTTCTTGGATATGGGCTCCTTTTATCTGCCTATTTCCTTGTCTTTAAAACCACTCTTCAGAGAAGAGCTTCTCAGAGAAGGGATGCGAAGATCCTGCTAAAGGTGAATTCTTTTGGAGGCCTGAACTAGGAATTCATTATTAGAATTAATGGGGGGTTGGGAGTTTTTCTTTGTCAAGAAAGCATGATTCTGAAGGACTATAGTCCCTTGCAGGTCATTACCCATGAGCCTTCGCAAACCCTTCCCCAAAGCTGACCCTGCACCTCTGAACAGACCACGGGGCAGACGACAGCTGCCAGAACCACCCACCATCACCACACAGCCAGGCAGGGAGGAGGGTGTTTGTTCAGGGCTGTAATGCCATGGGAGGAACCTAATAATCTTGCTGGCAGCATCATCAGCCTCTACCTGGCTGCTTTTGAAAATGAATTCTGTCTCCGACTGACTCGCAGTGAACCAGGCTGGGACACCAGAATGTAGGTTATCACCATCATAGATGAGAATCCTCGGAGCCTGGCCTGCTTTCTGCTGATACCAGGTCAAGTAATCACTAACACTCTGATTGGCCCTGCAAATGATGGGGACGCTCTCTCCTAGAGACGCAGTGATGAAGGCTGGAGACTGGGTCAACACAGAGCTCCCGCGGGCAGCTGAGAAGGAAGCAAGCACAGAATCACCATTATTAACTTGATCCCGCTTCATTTTCCTCCTGAAGATTCGAGCTGCCCTGACCCCTAAACTGAGAACACCTGTGTCCCTGAGGGCAATGGGAGTCATTGCTTCAGAGAGCCTGGGGAGACCCCACAGTTAGGAGGGAAGAACCCCTGTTATCTCATGGATGCTCCCTGCATCTCCCTCCTCACCTGGGAGCCAGAGCAGCAGAAGGCAGAAGAGTTGAGTCAGGACACCCGTGTTCAGTCCAGGCCCTGCCCAAGGCTGTTTGCCTAGAATCACTCAGCGACCTATTCAAGAAGATTCTGAAGAGTAGAAATGGGCTCTGGTGGAAACATGCAAATCAGTGAGGAGGTGGGTACTTTGCAGAACTGCTTGCTTACAGCAGCACAGCCAGTGCCCCTGTGGGCTCAGTACCTCCCAGGCACTCACATCGGATGCAGGCTTCACATTCTGCCCTAGAGAGCTTTGCCCCAGGGTTTGTAGAGAGAGAAAAGCATCTCTTCATTTTGTGGTCTTCATTTGTCCCCAGGGTCTAAGAGTTTATATTCAGAATAGATATCTTCTTTCTAAGAATGAGGAAAGAAAAAGAAGTTAGATGATCCTCTCAAACTTAAACGTTAATATGAATATATCAGAATCATATGATTGAAGTGCCATCTTCTACAGATGGGTGTAAAATACTGGTTTTATCTTGATTTATTGTCTGGAGCCATGGAAAAAATAAAGAGGGGAAAGAGCTAATGTTTTTGCAGCAAATCCATGCATTGCCTACTTGAGCAATGTGCATAGAGAAGGCTTACACCATGGTTATTGGAGTATATTTCAGTGGACTGTATTATTCTTTAGTTTAGAGATTTATGTATTTTCTATATTAACTTTTTCTAATTTTCTGTATTAACCTTCTCATTTCTTTATCTTTCTCTTATTATATCATCACATCTGAAGGTAATTAGGTCTTCTTTTTTTTTGCCTCATAATGATGGAAAAGGGGCTTACAGCAACCAGCATTTCAATCTTGGAGAGCTGCATTCCTGCTGGCTGTGGCACCCAAGCTAGAAACCCTAGCCAGTGGCTCAGCCCCTCTTAGGGCCAAGCCGGTAATCCAGTCTGGCCAGGGAGCTCAGTCTTCAGTCTGCCTGGTTTGAGATCCCAGGCAATGTGTCCTTCAGGCCTTGGAGCCCATTCCATGGCCCCACCTGGCAGGGAAGCAAATTCACAGCTCCATTTGATGGCTGAACATTGTCCCCAGTCCCAACACAAAGCTTAGAAGGCAAGCAGCCAGGCAGCAGATTCTATGGCTTGTTCTAGCAGAAAAGTAAGTTTGGTTGAGAATGAAAATGTGTTCAGCATCATCAATTATTTGGGAAATGCAAATCAAAACCACAATTAGCTATCATTGCCCATTTGCTAGCATGGCTATCATCAAAAAGACAAGAGACAACAGGTGTTAGTGAGAATGTGGAGAAAGGGTACCCTTTTGCGGAAACCTAAATGTTGGGTGCAGCCGCCATGGAAAACAGGGTGGAGGGTCTTCAAGTAATTAAAAGTAGAACTACCATATAATCCAGCAATTCCATTTATGGGTACATATCCGAAAGAAATAAAATCACCATCATAAAGAAATATCTGCATGACCGTGTTTACTGAAGCAATATTGACGATAGCCAATAATGGAATCAACTTAAAGGTCCAAGGATGGGTGAATGGATAAAGAAAAAGAAAAAGCTATATACATACATAATTATATATAATAATACATATATAATAAATATTATTCAGCTATAAAGATGATGGAAATTCTGCCATTTGCAACAACATGGATGGACCTTGAGGGCATTATGGTAAGTGAGGTAAGTCAGACAGAGAAAGACCAATACTGTGTGACATCACAAATGTGTGGAATCTGAAGTAGGCAAACGCATGAAAGCAGAGTATAGCTCTTAGTAGTTGCCAGGGACTGGATGGTGACATAAATGGAAAGATGCTTAACAAAGGATACAAACTTCTATATATAAAGTGAATGATTTCTAATGATCTGCTGTATGGCACGGTGACTCCCGCAAACAATATTGTATTTATTGGACTTGAGAGTTGCTAAGAGACTTTAAGAGACCTTAAATGTTCTCAATACACACAAGATAGTTATGTGAGGTCGTGGATATACTAACCATCCTTATTGTGGTAATCATTTCTCAGTATACACATATATCAAATTACCACATTGTGAAAAACTTAAACTTACACAATGTTATATGTCAATTATGTCCTCAACAAAGCTGTGAGAAAATGCTGCATCATTGCCTCTGGCCTCTGAAATCCTCTGTCATTCAAGTGGTTTTCTCCCTATGGGTAAAATACGGTTTCTCTCCTGCTGCCTTTAAGATTTTCTTCTTTGTCTTTAGTTCTCAGAAATTTAGCTGTATATGGTTTGGCATAGATTTCTTCAAGTTTATCCTATCCGAGCTTTCCTAAGCTACTTAAATCTAGCAGTTGAGGTCTTTGCCAAAGGTGGAAGATTTTCAGTCATTGTTTGTCGAAAATTTTTTTCATCTCTACCCTCTTTGTCCCCTCCTTCCAGGATTCCAATGGCATAAATGTTATATCTTCTGCCTGGTTCCAAAAACCCCAGAGGCTCTGTGCTTTCGGTTTTCTTTTTTTGGTTTAGTTTGGGGTAATTTCTTACCTCTGCTCTTCCCTCCTATGACCTGCTAACCTTCCCAACCAGCAATCCAGCAAGCCTTGCACACCCTCTCTTCAGGCCACTTTTCCCTGCATGTTAAGCTGATGGCCATTTCCACTCCTGAGGACCACTAACCGAGCCTCATACTCAGCCCTCCATGAGGCAGCTGTCCCATAGGAGCTGTCCACCCTCACTCGCTCCAACTTATGTTGCCAACCCGGACAAGGCCTGCACGTCTTCTCAGGCATTAGCTGGTTGGGAAGCCCTGCTTCTTTCATCAAGACTGGTAAGAATCAAAGACAAGAAAATGATTATGGTGACGGAATACGTTTTTAGCATACTCACGGTCCCCTAGACACAGGACACAGCCTGCCCACAGGCCATACAGGGCAGCACTGAGGGCAGAGGAGCAGGGGGATGGAGAGGAGCTGCATGTGGTCACCTTTCCTGTGTATCTCCTGAGAGGATGCAGAAACCAAGTGAGCAAGCTACTCAGGACCCAGACTGGATAGCGGGAAAGACTGCGGCAGGCTGCAGACTGTAGGCGTGGCCCCTGTTGTCTAGTTCCTGGGTGAGGAACACAGGGGGATAGGGTCACGAGGCATTTCCTTCAAGGCCAGAGCACCAAGAATACAGAAATGAGAAAATACATTTAATATAATAATACTAATTGGTCGATGATTTAGAAACATATATAGAAAATTTCTCAGAGCACATTGTGTACTGTATCTGGTCTTGGACATCAATTTTTGATAAAGAGTAACTGGAGTCACATTAACCCATTTAATTCAAAAGATAATTATATACCCACATCAAAAATATTTATCCACATGTAGCTATAGTTATACATTACACATGTATGTATGTGTACACATATGTTCATATACATACAATTTTATTTATGAAATTTGGACTTAATCATTTAGTGCATCCGTTTTGTGTGTAAAAATTGTCATTATTATTACTACTCGAAGTATTTCTATATACGGATAACTTTAGTTGTTTCATAAATGAAGGAAAATTAACCTTTTTAATTCAAGTATTTATTTGTAAAACATTTCTTATGTTTTGAATCTTGCTATGAATGAATTCCTAAGTATTCATTTTTATGCCATCGGTTTTAATAACACCTGTCTGTATGTGCAGATGTGTAGACATTGTATTAGATTTTACACACTATTGCTCTGTAATGAGTCACTCAAAAACTCAGTGACTTATAACACTTAGCATTTATTTCTGTACTCGTGGACACTGATATTAACAATGATTTGGATGTTCCAGTCAGGGTTCAGCTGTGGGGCTCTTCTGCAGGCAAATGAGCTGGTCTCCAGCCTGTGTATGGATTGTGCTTGATCTGGGGCCAAGACAAAAGGTGTGATGGTAACAACCCAAGGCACGTCACGCTCATGGCAAGTTTCAGGAGGGAACAGATTCCCCTTGAGTAAACCGCACAAGCAAGTGTAAGCCAGGCCATCTCCAGTACAATTGCATGTAATTTCAAATATTCTTAGGTCTTCATAATTCATCAGGTTTTTAATAACCACTAATTCATTTAATTTTTAAGGCATTTGATCATTGCATTTAAAAATATTATATTTTCCGATGTTTACAGTCTAAAAAGAAATGTTAAATTTATTTTGTGTTAATTAGAAAATATATTTGAACATGTTTTCAACATGTGAGTTTAAATAGGATTTCCTTAAATGGAAATGGGAAAAAAAGACTCTCTGGCTGAAGTAAATAGGCTCTAAAACAGATCATCTTAACCTTATAAAGATCTGATATCTTGTCAAAATGAAGACTTTGTAGTCAGCGTCAGGGGGAGCCTATGGCTTTGCGTTTGTGACAAGCTCCCAGGGTTGTCCATGATGCTCTGGCTTCTGGAAGGATTTCGACCAGCAAGAGATTTTCCTATTAAGGAAAAACAATGCTCCATCCACATTTCTTTCTTTTTTTTATTCAAGAGAGGCTTTCATTGTTTGTCACACTGCTCCTATATATCTACTACAATTCCCTCATTTTTCTGATCACTCAGCCACCTGATGAAGTTTTCCTGTGAGTCCTGACTTGATAAACACAGCTGGGACCACAGCCAAACGCATTCTGGAGCCCTCCTCTAACTCGCGAACTTCTGAGAGAAGTCATGCTAGTGACCGTGCAGGCTGTGTGCTGTCCCCATCATCACCGTCACTTACAGAAGCACACTACCCAGAACCCGCGTCGTCCCTGGTTTCCTCTGGGGCTGCTCAGTGAGGGACCCTCCCTGAGGTTTGGGAATCAATACCATCCATCAGCACCTGCGGGCAGATGTGGGGACAGAGCAGGCGAGTGGAGAGTCCCCTGGGGAGGTGAGAGAACATGAGTACCTCCACCAGCGGGCCTTCCACACAGGCCTGAGCACACAAACTGGGAGCCTCTATCTCCAATGGCATATGTTCTCTGGCTTCTGGGGAGCACCAGGGAATCACCCATTTCTAGTATCTGCTTCTCTTATGATTGTATCCCCAGGCCTATAAAGGAATGCAATTTAGACATGAATTCCCTATAGGAAGCAGTTCCTGTTTGAAATATCTACAGTGGCTTCTCTTCCACTGTATGGACGCTGACTCATGACATAACTCATGCTCCTCCTGGGTAATCATCTCTGAACTTAAAACATCAGGAGCAGCATTGGCACGTCTGTGCTGCTGGGGCTGAGGAGGAAGAAAGACAGTTAGGTAGCCGGGAGCCTCCTTGCCCTTCTACCAAACCCCCCAGCACCCTTCATAGCCTAGCTGCTTCTGAGAAATGCTCTCAGCAGATGGAGGAGCCCAGCCTCCCACACTGGCTGCCCTGGGGCTTTATGTGCTGGCCTGTGACACTGTGGGAGGCAAACTGTTACTTTGTTGACACTAGCAAGTTGCAATGTCTTGAGGCTCCAGGCCATTGATGGTGAGGGTAAAATCTGTCCCAGACCCACTGCCACTGAACCTCACTGGGACCCCTGAGACGGTCTGGGAAGCATACTTTACAAGGAGCTTTGGAGCCTGATCTGGTTTCTGCTGGTACCAGGGCGGGAAGCTGCTAATGCCCTGGCTGGCCCGGCAGCTGATGGTGGCTCTCTGCCCTGGAGTCCCAGGCAGGAAGGCTGGTGGCTGGGTCAGCACAGTCTCACCACTGGAGGCTGAAACACACACGAACCATAAGCGGAACATGACTAGTGTATAAGGAAGTCACCATTAAGTCACCTAGTTACGTGGGGGAAAGAATATTATTTACTTTTTATAATTTCAGACTTAATCAGAAAGCTAAATTCATTTGGTGAAGGATTCGCAGTGAAGAATGAAAATCACTGACTGAAGTAACAGCCCACTTTTCCCTCTGCCCCAACATTCTCCCCTGGAACCCAGAGGAGCAGGAGCCCCGGGAGCTGCGGGGGAATCTCCGTCCTGCGGCTGTGACCCGTCTGTTTGCTCATGGCATGTGCTCAGGGAAAGGCTCTTATCAGATTCTGAGACAGGACACTTCAGGGATAAGAGGAAGGACGTATGCAAATTTGGGGCTTCTGTGTGGGTTTAAATGCACAAAGATTATGTTTGTGAGAACTGTGTTCCCCCTTGTTCCTTCTCTGTGCATTGAGTCTCCCCCTTCTGGCCATCTGCAGATGAGAGCTGAGAAGGTCTTGAAAGAACTCACTCCATGCTTGTTACAAGGTTCTCCAGCAGAGTGAGGACACACAGCCCAGGGCAGTCCTCTGTATGGCCGGTATTCACCTGCAGTGAAGAGCAGGTCACACCCTCCGTCTTCTTCCAGGGAGAGCTTACGTCTCTTGCTCTCTGTCACATTTCATTCCAGGACCACACCACACTTTACTGATAACATCACATTAATTAGACATAATGAGCAAGACATGGCAAGGACTTAGACGTCTTGGAAAAGCCCAACAAGAGTGGGCTGCAAATCCTACAAAAATCGTGGGCCCACCTCCTTGTTGAATGAGTCAAGGGTCCACATATCTAAGGAATGTAGACACAGCCCCTTTAAGCTAAAGGACAAATAATTGCAGCCTGTCCTCCGAGCACTGAGAGGGAAGCACAGTGTTTTTAGGCATCTCAGTGGTGTTGAGACTATACATCCCGCACCGGGATAAACCACAGCATTCCATTTATCAGCTAACTTTGATGTCACAGGTTTGGAGTGGGCCCAGAGCCAGGGGAGATCTGATTCATGTTCAGGTGGTGATGCCATGGCTCTGTTGCTTGGGCCATATGACGTCCCCTGGGCTAGATGCACCTGTGGCAGGAAAGGACACTGTGTGGACTCTCTGGCAAGCCAACACCGAGGCATAGCATAGACTTCTGGGGTCCTACGGCAAAACCCAGGCCCGTCTCAAACACACCTCCTTTGCAGTTCAAAAAGAAGCTCCCAGAGCAGCACAGGGCCCTGGTAGACATGTCCATGGCACATTAAGTAACTGTGTGACTGAGCTGCCCATCGTAAGCTGGAAATGTCAGACACAGCACCTCCTCAGATGGGGTGGGGCTCAGCAACAGTCAGTTGTGGCAGGAGACAGAACTCTAGCCTTGGACCCAGGCAGGTTCACAGGCTCACTTAATGTGCTCGCACAGCAGTGTCAGCCCCATGGCATTTTCCACTCCTGCCCAATGCCTCTGCCTCAGCTCACACTTTTGGCCTTGTAAAGGTTGATATTCTTACATTTTCTCATTTCTGTATTCCTGGTGCTCTGGCCTTGAAGGTATTGCCTCTCCCAAGGTTAGCTAGTTCCTGAAAATAGTAAATACTTGCCTGAGAGCAGCCCTTGATAAGCAAAACAGACAATCCTGGTCCAAATCCTCACCTGCATCCTTGTATTGGGACCTGCACTGTGCCCCTATGCCCCTGCGCTCCTCACCCAGGAACTAGGCAACAGGGGACACGCCCACAAGCTGCAGCCTGCTGCAGTCTTTGCAGCTATCCGATTTGAGGCCTGAGTAGCTTGCTCACTTGGCTTCCCCATCCTCTCAGGAGATACACAGGAAAGGTGACCTCCTCTCCATCCACCTGCTCTTCTGTGCTCAGGGCTGCCTTGTGTGACCTGTGGGCAGGCTGTGTCCTGTGTTTAGGGGACCACGAGTATACTAAAAATGTATCCCTCACCGTAATCATTTTCTTGTCTTTAGTCCTTACTGGTCCTGATTAAAGAAACAGGGCTTCCCAACCAGCTAACGCCAGAGAAAAATGTGCAGGCCTTGTCCAGGTTTGCATTGTAAGTTGGGGTGAGTGAAGGTGGACAGCTCCCACAGGACAGCTGCCTCATGGAGGGCTGTGAAGTATGAGGCTCCGTTAGTGGTCCTCAGGAGTGGAATGGCCATCAGCTTAATGTGGAGGGAGGAGTGGCCTGAAGAGAGGGTGTGTAACGATTGCTGGATCGCTGGTTGGGAAGGTTAGCAGGTCAGAGGAGGGAAGATCAGAGGTACAAAACTATCCCAAACTGAACCGAAAAGAGAAAATAAACTGGAAAAATAAAAATAAAAAAAAGAACAGAACCTCAGAGATATGTGGGACCAGGCAGAAGATGTAACATTTGTGTGATTGGAATCCTGGAAGGAGGGGACAAAGAGGGTAGAGATGAAAAAGATTTTGGACAAAATCTTCCATCTTTGGCAAAGACCTCAATTGGTAGATTTAAGTAGCTTAGGAAACCCACCACAGGGTAAACTTAAGAAATCTATGCCAAATCATGTCACAGATAAATTTCTGAGAATTAAAGACAAAGTAAATAATCTTAAAGGCAGCAGAAGAGAAACCACACTTTACCCATAGGTGAAAACCACTTGAATGACAGAGGATTTCTATTCTGAAAACTTGGAGGCCAGAAGAGAATTGGGCGACATTTTCCCACAGCTTTGTGGAGGACCTAATTGACATATCACATCATGCAAGTTTAAGCTTTACACAATGTGATAATTTGATATATGTGTATACTGAGAAGTGATTATCACAATAAGGATGGTTAATATATCCATGACCTCACATAATTATCTTGTGTATGTGTGTTATGAGAACATTTAAAATCTAGTCTCTTAGCAACTCTCAAGTCCAATAAATACAATACTGATTACTGTAGTCACCATGCTGTACAGTAGATCACCAGAAATTTATTCAGCTTAAATACAGAAGTTTGTATCCTTTTTCAACATCTTTCCATTTATCTCATCATCCAGCCACTGGCAACCAGAAACCTACTCTTGGTTTCCTTGTGTGGTACTTTAGATTCCAGATTTTCTGTATCATACAATATTGTCTGATATTGTGTCATATATTTTATCTGCTATTGTACAATAATGAGATCATATACAATATTGTATGACTTCACTAATACCAATATTAATATTAGTGCTGGCCTATAGTAATTGACTGAATGGTATCCCATTGCATATATATACAGTGATTTCTTTCTTCATTCACCCATCATTGGACACTTAGGTTGTTTCCATATCATGTCTATTTTAAGTAACACTGCCCTGAACACTGTGGTGCATGCATCTTTTTAAATTAGAGTTTTGATTTTGTTTGGATAAATACCCAGAAGTGGAATAGCTGGATCATATGGAAGTTCTATTTTTAATTTTTTGAGGAACCTCTACACTGTTTCCCATAGTGGCCTCAGCAGTTTCCATTCCCACCAACAAATACATGAGGATTTCTCTCTCTCCATATGCTCTCCAACTTGTTACTTTGTGTCTATTTGATAACAGCCATTTTAATAGATGTGAGGTGATATCTCACTGAGGTTTGCTTTCCATTTCCCTGATAATTCATGATATTGAAATCTTTCCATGTGCCTGTTGGCCATCTATAGGTCTTCTTTGGAAAAAATGTGTCTTTACATACTGTGCCCATTTCTTTAATTGATTGTTTTTTTCTGAGTGAGCTCCAGATAACTTCTCACTTATTTGTTTCTTCTTCAGTTTCTTTCACCACTGCCTTATAATTTTCAGTTTTTAGATTTTTATTTGGTTACATTTATTCCTAGGTATTAATTTCTTTTTGATGTAATTTTACATGGAATTTTCTGAATTTCTCTTTCTGGTAGTTCATTTTTAGTGTATAGAAATACAACTGATTTTTGTATATGGATTTTTACTCTATAATTTTTCTGAATTAATTTATTAGTTCTAATAGTTTTTTGGTATAGTTTTTAGGGTTTTATAAATATATAATTCTTCATCTGCAAATAGTGACAGTTTACTTCATCTTTTCTAATTTCCATGGCTTTTATTTCTTTTTCTTGCATAATTACTATGGCTAGGACTTCCAATACTATGTTGAATAAAAGTGTCAAGAGTGGGCATCCTTGTCTTGTTGCTGTTCTTCAAGGAAAAAATTTTACCTTTTCACCATTAAGTATGATGTTAGCTGTGGGCTTTCTATATATTTAATTCTTTGAATGTATTTTTGAATTTAGTTCACTAATAAAAAGCCTACAATTTAATTTTCTTGTGGTAGCCTTGTCTGGTTTTGGTATCATGGTAATGTTGGTCACGTAAGTTTGAAAGCATCTCTCCTCTTAAGATTTTTGGAAGTTTGAGATGAATAGGTGTTAAGTCTTCTTTAAGTGTTTGTTGGAATTCAGCAGTGAAGCTCTTTGGTGCTAGACTTTTGTTTTAGGATGTATGGGATTACCGATTTAAGGAGATGTAATTTATCATGGGAAATAGATTGTACAATGCATGTGAACATATACTGCTAGTTCAAATATATGAACCACTACTGCTATCAATTTTGCTACTATTATTTTCATCCCAAAATGTGGTTGTATGTGTGTGTGTGTGTGTGTTTCTGATAACTTTCCACCTTCTGAACATATTCTTGATTTTGTCCTCTCTCAGAGTTGTAACTAAGATAAAAAATAATTGAATTTATGCTTTAGATTTCTTCTACCTCCTCACTTTGACTTCCACTGTGCTAGTTCCATGCTAAGGGAAGCTTTAGAAAGGATGCCAACAGATCCTGTTGTTAAATGTTCTTTGTAGTAGATGGGATTCATTCCTCACATTCTATCAGGAAGTCTGAGATTTTCTCCATGGTCAAGCTCCAGTAATGAGCATTCTTGGCAGGTCACTGCAGTCTGCTGTGGAAAGCAGTATCTGCTGTGGAAAGGCCCATCTACTGTTCTTCATTTCAGCTGTGGAAATGGCTTGGAATCAGCATCCTCAGTACTAAAGAGTCTACCAAGTAGCAACTGAGAGGTTTGGAAGGATAAAATAAAGAGGTTCTGGGGGAGAGAACACATATGTCCTTTTTTCTTCTGTAAACAACACTCTTAGTTAAGGATTCAATAAAGATAAGCACTTAAAGGAGGAGTCACTATAAATGTGAGGCACATGAAGGATAAATGCTTGTCTCTTGTACCCCAATTAACTCTATTTTTTGAAGAAAAATGGAAAAGGATAAAATGGAAGATGGTCCTCCTTTCTAAAAATTAAAATACAAACGTGCTCTGATAAAACCGTATTCAGGTGATTTTCATATATAGTGTCCAAGTATAGATTTGTCATTGCCTTGTGTCGTGGGTGGTTTCATGCTCCAGGAACATGATGAAATGAACGACCAGTGTCTGTGATCAGGAGATGATCTGACACCTGATAATTAGTGAGACTACACCTGAGTTTGTTTTTCCAGAAACACAAGTGTTAAGCTGTACTCACTTGTTCTCACTTCCTCTGACTGCTCATGCTGAATGCTAAGGATATAGTAAAGGATCTACACACCAATTACCCTATTTATCCTGAGCAATGACTTCGCTTCAGGAGAGGATCTCAGAGGGAGTGGAGTAGAAACAACTGCAGAAATGTTGTTTGTTTGTTTTTTGTCTGCTCCTCCCCAAGTGAAAGCTCCATGGGGTCAAGGGTTCTGATGGAGTTCACGATACCCTATGCCTAGGGGAATTCATGATACTGCTATTTGTGTAATTCTATAAATATGTTTGATTTGGAGCAAGAATAAATAAAAAAGTGTTCTAGCGGTTCTGGGGCTGAAGCTATTTCACTTATTACCCCCAGGGGGAGCTATGCCACCTTAGGTTGGTAGAAGACAGAAAGCTGAGAGGACTTCAAATGATATTGGAGAAACAGGGCTGAACTAGAGATTAGTGACCAGGATGACTCCTCACTATGTGGGTGTTCATTTTCTTATATAGTGTATGTGTTGAAATAAATATGTAAAGTCTGGTTTGTATTGAGATGCTTATGAGTTGTCCAAGAGGAACTTCAAAGATGGATTTAAACTCAAAAAAGAGTCTGAGATCAAGATATAAATGTGTGCAGTATATCCTCATTCTGTCCTGGGACGTGAATATGCTTCATGTACTGACACCATCTTTATAGGTTCCAAATGTGTTCTGCCTACCTCCTCACAATTACATATATTCTATTAAAAGCTAGGTTTTCATATTTCCTTAAGCTGGTTTGAAAAAAAAATAGAGTAGATGCTAAAAACATTTTACATTTAGGAATTTTTCTGGACTGTATTGAAAATCATAGCTTTAAGCTTCAGGCCTTGTGTAGGCATACCATCACATTTCCTGCGTGATGGTATTTGTGTGTTCTTCTTCCTACTATTTGCCTTCTCAGCTCACTGAACAGGCACTGTGCAATCACACTCCCTGCTGCTTTGCATGTGCTCTTGGGGGCCCAGGCTGGCTGCTCATATCTCTATTAAAGAGGTTTGCTACAAGTGGGACCTGAGGGTCAGACGGGTGTGCAGCAGCAGGATGGTGCCCCAGCCCCAGCTCCTCATCTTCCTGGTCTTCTGGGCCTCAGGTGAGAGCTGGAGAGGAAAAATGGCTTAATAAAACTGGAAAGAGATTTTACCATGCAGAATGAATAGAACATTTCATCTAAAACAGTCTCATTGCTCGTGATAAATACAAAAACCTACATTATTTAGATACAAAAAATGTTTATGTGTTATTGATGCAATGTATGGTCACTGCTCATTTGTGATTGCAGGCATCTCTGGGGACATCGTGATGACACAGTCTCCAGGCTCCCTGGCTGTGTCTGTAGGAGAGAGGGTCACCATCAACTGCAAGTCCAGCCAGAGTCTTCTGTCTAGCTCCAACCAGAAGAACTACTTAGCCTGGTACCAGCAGAAGCCTGGACAGACTCCAAAACTGCTCATTTACTGGGCATCCACCAGGGAATCTGGGGTCCCCGACCGGTTCAGTGGCAGTGGGTCTGGGACAGATTTCACTCTCACCATCAGCAGCGCCCAGGCTGAGGATCTGGCTACTTATTACTGCCAGCAGCATTATAGCTCTCCTCCCACAGTGCTTCAGCCTCGAACATAAACCTCGTCCCCAGGGCGTCCCCAGGGCCACAGGCGAGTGCATCTCTGCTGCACCAGCTGCTCCCTTTCTGCTCAGCTCTGTGCCCCCACAGCTGAATGAGAGGCTGACATCCAACCCTGATCAGGGAAAAATGTTCCAATGAGCCTGTCCTGTGTCTCTTGCACAAGGAAAATCATTCTAGGAAGTCTCTGTAATGACATTTGTGTATCCTTTTCTCCATTGTTCTGGTGTTTTGCATTACTTGAAACTGTGTTGTCCCTACAGATGGATTTATACTCCTGACCCAGCCATGGCTACAAGTGCATCTTGTAGAGAAGGGTTAGTGTGCGTCACAGTGTGATAGGCCAACTATCCTGCCCTGTGCCTGAGGACTCTGAACTTCTCATTTTACTCGTTCCTTTGTCCTCAGCTCCCATTCTCAATCCCTGGCCTTGGGAGCTTCCCAGGGTGCAATGCTCAGTCCCTTATTTTCAGGCTCTTCTCCATCAGACTTTAGTCTGTTTCTCTAACACATCTGCCCCCAGCAAGCTGGGCACCTCCTAGTCTGAGTCTCCGCATTTTCACCTCATGGTTTCTGTTTCTGAACTGGCTTCTTTCCTCCATTCCATTCCTCTGGGTCCTTTTTTTTTTTTACAAATAACATTCTCATATTCCATTTCTTCCTTGTACTGATTTTACAGTTATGAACATGGTCCTCTATATCCCTGACAGGATGGTAGCCACCTCTGTGAACACTAAACGTGTGCCATCATCTCTGTGACTTTAGATGCATGAATCATTGATCACCTACTGACTTTGAACAATTAAATCTAAGGGATGGTTTCCGATCCTTATGTTGTTTGACCACTCTCTCTTATTTGGTACAATTATCAGCATACTCATGTGGAGACAGTATTTTAGGTGATTGACAAGTGTTAGAACATATAGTGGGCTGCATTGTGATTCTTGTGTCTATGGGCACAGGGTGAAAAGTGCCTCCAAATGCTTGTTTCATGACCAGTACTTCAGGCAACAGAAGAATAATTTGGGGGTGCTTTAGGATGCAGGTTCCAACATCCCACGTCTGGAAATGATGCTCTTAATTTCAATTAATATCTGGACAAAACGTAGTTTGCACAATACTCTCAGGAGTCCAATGTCTACTCAAGCTTGAGAAACAGTACTTATGAAAAAATAATGTTGATTGAAGGCAGACAGGTGTACATTCAAATAGGATTCTAGACTTACTGTTGCTAAGAAAAATTCCTTCCTATCTTCTGTGCCTCAAACTACTGATGTCCAAAAGGGTATATAAGGCACCATTTACCAAATAATGAAAATCAATAAATGTGATTCCATATGAATATTGTTTTCAGAATGTCTGTGCCACATAGTACATAGTTACCAAAAGTGAATTTCTTTTCTGTGCTTATGGTCTGTATTTGCAACTTTCCCTGGTTTATGATATAATTTATCCCAATAACTTCTTTTACGTTTCTGATACTCTTTTATTCTTCATTACACTATTGATATGAGGACATACATGACTTCAAAAAGAGAGGGGGTGATAGGTGCCATGGTTTAATGGCATGGTATTCAGAGCTGAGCATTCTTAGGGGTAAAGGAGGAGAATGGTCTGGGAGGGGCAGCGGGGGGCAAGGAAGCACACTCACTGACACCGTGGAGTCACAGGTCTTAGGATGCGGGAGAGGAAACGACCCCATGAGAGGGCAGCAGGGGATTCAGCTTCCTCAGGGAGAGCCAGGTTGTGGAGGTGATGAGAAATTTCAGAGTAAGGGTTGAGCTCTCTAGGGCTGAGGTCACCAGTTATACCTCAACTTCTCATCACATGCAGCTATTCAAATTTAAGTTTAAAATGATGAAAGTGTATAAATAAAAAAAATAAGTCCTCGGGTATGTTGGGCACATGTCAAATGCTCAATAACCACAGGGAGCTCGTCGCTGGGCCCCAGCAGCTGCTGTGTCGCTCAGCCCACACGGAGAGCACGTCCACTGCTGCATGGGTTCTGCTGGGCAGTGCTGTCCAAGACATGTTACAGCAAAGGAGAAATTTCATAGATGTTTCAAATATTGGTGGTGGAGGTTCAGGTAGGGGAGAAAGATGGGGAAGAAGAAGCTTTATTTTAATGACTGATTTTTAAGAATATACATTTTTTATCTGTCAAGGCACAAGCATTCCAATTCTTTTTTGTCAATTTGTTTGATGAGCTTCTCTTATGCAAGTCACA
Organism: Smutsia gigantea; assembly: GCA_032199065.1. Classification (NCBI taxonomy): domain Eukaryota; kingdom Metazoa; phylum Chordata; class Mammalia; order Pholidota; family Manidae; genus Smutsia; species Smutsia gigantea. The sequence goes on along the minus strand of JAVSCE010014606.1, from coordinate 57,703 downwards.
GTTCTTGATTTTCCGTGGTGCACAGAACATCTTGCTCCAAACGTGTCTGTCCTGAGAGTCGTGCTATGCAAAAAAAGATAACAGGAAAAAGCAAGTTTTCTATCACCGTGGTGACTAGGGTAGCCATTGACCTAGCACCTTGCTACTCCTGCGTCAAAGGCTGACGTGTGGAGCCAAAGGCTCTCTTCAGGGTTCAAAGCTATGGAGCTGTAAATGCTCAGTGCAGGTGACAGAGCACATCAGAGGGCCCAGAGGTCCAGGTGTTTCTGAGCTGCAGTGAGGAGGGCAATTGGGAGGGCAAGTCGGTCTGCTTGGACTGGCCCATGCCTGCGCGTGGACTAGACCTGCATCCTGGAGTTCAGGGTGATTTCTCTTTAAAGTTTTGCCAAACATATTTAATAGACCCTGCGTCATGAGCATTGGACTCCATCTCCACTCTTTGTTTAGGCTGTGCTGGGCTTCATGGCTAACATGTCTCTGCTTTTTGCATCTCCCCCAGCACAACCACTTGGTCTCTGCTGGACCACTTCTCAGGGCAGAGAAAGTTTTCAGAAGCTCTCTTCTGCTCGGTCGCATGAATGCTTCAGATGACCATAGGTGTCCGTATGCATGAATGTTAATAAACCTTTAATAAACAAAAAACCACTCTCACTGCTCTACTTTTCCATGAAACCCACAGTGGGTCCGGGTCCAACAAAGGAAGCCAGGCAGGAGTCCCATCCACTGGGAGTTTCCATGAGAAGCATAGCTGGGCTTCTTCCTGCTTCCATATCGTCAACCCACAATTTCATTACCATCCCCAGCTTTATCAGTCATAAGCAAAAGAGCAGAAAGATTGTCCAGTAGTTGATGTCTCCTGTATTCCCTTCACATTCCCCTTTCCTGACATCTGTCCATGGTATTAAAATTATTACATTCTGAAGAGGAAAAAGAAGTCTCATATTTCTTGTCCCTCCCTGATATATAGCTAAATTCTGTGCCTTCTGTTTTCCAGCTTATGCTTTTTATTTTAAAACCCAACTTTTGGAATTTTAAAACTCACTTTAACTCTCAGGAAAATGTTATTGAGGAAAATCGAAAACTTTTCCCATTAGCTTCTTTTGCCTTCTGGGAAGGTACAAAAGTCTATGTGGAAGCTCAAAAACCAAGGCTTTATTATTTGTTCTCTGCCACTGGCCCTGCGGTGAGCCTGTATACAATACGTACCCGGACCGGCTTCATGGGGAGGGGGGGATAAGTACTGAAAAAGATGAGTAGTAAGTGGGAAACCTGGGAAAATACCAGTTTTTGACCCTGGCCAAGAACTACCCCCTAAAGACGCCCAGGGACCGGCCTGAGCCCAGCAGGTGTGCAGCGTGGGGTCCCAGGAATCTCCCTGGTCTCTGGAGGTTATGGAGACTCACAGACATGGTGAGTGTAGGCAAACCAGGAGGGTCAGGATGAGCTTCCCCACGTGGGGAAGAACTCCCCCTCTCAGCAAGTGTGGTGCTCAAAGAGCAGGTGGACTCACAGAGTGGATGGGACTCCTGCCTGGCTTCCTTCGTTGACCCACTGCAAGTTTCATTGAAAAGTATACCAGTGAGATGTTTTTTTCTTGTTTACAGTGATTAAAGGTTTATAAACGCCTCCTGGGGCTTCTGTCACGCCAGGGCTGTGCAGCTGCCGGGCCGTCACATGTGGTGGCCGACATGTAGCCAAGGCATTTATGGTCCAGAGCCCTCGGCTGCCACCTCTCCCCCTGATTCTCCAACATCCTCCTCTTAAGCAACCTCAGAGAATTGGCCATGCCTGCTCCCCAGATAAAACAACCTAGTCGTGCAGCTGGGCCACCCTAGCCCAGGAGGTTTATTTTCAGGGCTGTATCACTGAGGAAGTATACTTTGCACCTTGGTTGCAGTAATAACCTCCAGCATCGTCAGCCTGCAGCCTGCTATTCTTGAGGGTGAAATCTGTCCCTGACCTACTGCCACTGAACCTTTCTGGGACCCCAGAGTCACAGTTCGAAACCCTATAGATCAGGCGCCTAGGAGACTGGCCTGGCTTCAGGAGAAACCATTGCAAAAAACTGTTTCCACTACTGTGGAAGGGGCTGTCGCTGGACCTGCAGGAGATGGAGGCCGGCTCTCCAGACCTGATGGACAAGGAGAGCAGGATCTGCGTCAACACAACATCTCCACTGGATCCTAAAGTGGCGAGAGGAAATCACAAAGTCAGGTACAAATATTGCAAGGAATTTTTATAATTTTCTTTTTGTTCTGTATTTCAGCTCAAATCACATTTTTGTGTGATTTTGGATCATATCCCAAAACTATCCAATTTAAAAAAAGTACCCAACATGTGCAAGGCCTAGGGGTCTTTCACAATGTACTACACCACTGCCCAAAGCACAGGCTCTGTTCTTTCTGGAATCTTCTTAGGGCAGACTAAGATTTGGAAGCTCTCCTTTGCTGGGTTGCATGAATGCTTCAGTCTCCATCGGTCTCCTTAAAAAGTACTGTTAATAAACCTTTAATCACTGTAAACAAAAAAAACATCCTCACTGATATACTTTTCAATGAAACTTACAGTGGTCAGGGTTCAACGAAGGAAGCCAGGCAGGAGTCCCATCCACTCTGTGAGTTTCCCTGAAAAACATAGCTGGGCTTCTTCCTGCTCCCATATCATCAACCCTCAATCTCATTACCATCCCCAGCTTTATCAGCCATAAGCAAAAGAGCAGAAAAATTGTCCAGTGGTTGATGTCTTCCAGATACAAGCATTGCATGACCCGACTGGAGGACAAGTCATACCATCTAACATGCAGACAGAATTCACATGCAGGGCGGTGGTGTCCCTGAGCTCAGCCTCCCCACCCCCTCTCCTTCTCATCCACCCTCTGCCCTTACCAGGGATCCAGAGCATCAGCAGCCCCAGGAGCTGAGCAGGGAACCCCATTTTGAGAAGTCTGATCAGTCCAGATAAGTGAGAGCAAGCCTAGAGCTGACCTTTCATCTCAGTCCTCCCTTAGGGAAATATGCAAATCCCCTGGTGGGTGCAGCAGGGTGGAAAGAGTCACAAAGAGAGTGGAGGAGGAGTGTCTCATGTGAGCAAAATGAAAAACATGTATTTTGTGTTTGAAAGAAAACTAATAAGGATTCAGTGTTGATTTTTGTGTGAAGTTAGTGTCAGATTATGAAAAAATATGAACTCCCATGTGGCAGAGACAGTGAGTGTGTCCAGGAGGTAGACGTGTGTGTTCAGAGTAAACCTTGGGCAGGTCAAGTGGCTCTCCCGCCTGGCTCTGTCCCATCTGCCCTGGAGAAGGAAGCAGCTCCCCCCTCTGCTGCTGACCCAGGGAGGCTCCCAGGGGCAGGAGGGACTTGAGATAGTACAGGTGTTTGTCTGTTGGCTGCTGCTCTCAGGCTATCAGCTGTTATGTTAGGTGTTAGATGCAAGTATTTCTTTACACCCGTGGATGGGACAAATGGTAAACAGATAAATAGTTCATCTTTACTGTGTGCTGAGTAAATGAATTCATAATTTGGTCAGAACACTCAAACTAAGAGAGCTGGACATGGAGGAAAACCTGATTCTTGGAGAAATGCTGGTATACAGACCCTGTTCTTTTTTTTTTTAAGTATCATTGATATACAATCACATGAGCAATATTGTGGTTACTAGATTCCCCTCATTATCATCTTCCCACCACATGCCCCATTACAGTTACTGTCCATCAGCATAGTAAGATGCTATAGAGTCACTACTTGTCTTCTCTGTGCTATACTTCCTTCCCCATCAGCCCCCTTTATTATGTGTGCAAATCATAATGCCCCTTAATCCCCTTCTCCCTTCCTTCCCACCTACCCTCCCCTGTCCCTTTCCCTTTGGTAACTGTTAGCCCATTCTTGGGTTCTGGGAGTCTGCTGCTGTTTTGTTCCTTCAGTTTTAGCTTTGTTGTTATGCTTCACAGATGAGTGAAATCATTTGACACTTGTCTTTCTCCGCCTGGCTTATTTCGCTGAGCATAATACCCTCTAGCTCAATTCATGTTGTTGCAAATGGCAGGATTTGTTTTCTTCTTATGGCTGAATAATATTACATTGTGTATATGTACCACCTCTTCTTTATCCATTCATCTACTGATGGACACTTAGGTTGCTTCCATATCTTGGCTATTATAGATACTGCTGCAGTAAACATAGGGGTGCATATGTCTTTTGAATCTGGGATCCTGTTTTCTTAGGGCAAATTCCTAGGAGTGCAATTCCTGGGTCAAATGGTATTTCTATTTTTAGCTTTTTGTGGAACCTCCATACTGCTTTGCACAATGATTGAACTAGATTACATTCCCACCAGCAGTGTAGGACGGTTCCCCTTTCTCTGCATCCTCGCCAGCATTTGTTGTTCCTAGTCTTTTCTATGTCGGCCATCCTAACTGGTGTGAGGTGATATCTCATTGTGGTTTTAACTTGCGTTTCTCTAATAATTAGTGATGTGGAGCATCTTTTCATGTGCCTGTTGGCCACCTGAATTTCTTCTTTGGAGAAGTGTATTTTCATATCCTACGCCCATTTTTTAATAGGGTTATTTGCCTTTTAGGTTTTGAGGGGCATGAGTTCTTTATATATTTTGGGTGTTAACCCCTTGTCAGATATGTCATTTACAAATATATTCTCCCATACTGTAGGATGCCTTTTTGTTCTGCTGATGGTGTCCTTTGCTGTACAGAAGCTTTTTATTTGATTTAGTACCACTTGTTCATTTTTGCTTTTGTTTCCCTTGCCCAAGGAGATATGTTCATGAAAAAGTTGCTCATGTTTATATTCAGGAGAGTTTTGCCTATGTTTTCTTCAAAGAGTTTTATGGTTTCATGACTTACATTCAGGTCTTTGATCTATTTCGAGTTTACGTTTGTGTATGAAGTTAGACAGTAATCCAGTTTCATTCTCTTAAATGTAGCTGTCCAGGTTTGAAAATATCAGCTGTTGAAGAGGCTGTCATTTCCCCATTGTATATCCATGGCTCCTTTATCATATATTAATTAACCATATATGCTTAGGGTAATATGTGGACTCCAGTCTGTTCCGTTGGTCTGTGGGTCTGTTCTTGTGCCAGTACCAAATTGTTTTGATTATTGTGGCTTTGCAGTAGAGCTTGAAGTTGGGAAGCGAGATCCCCCCTGCTATATTCTTTCTTCTCAGGAATGTTTTGGTTATTTGGGTTTTTTTGTGGTTCCATACGAATTTTAGAATGATTTGCTCTAGTTCATTGAAGACTGCTGTTGGTATTTTGATAGGGATTGCATTGAATCTGTGGATTGCTTTAGGCAGGATGGCCATTTTGACAATATTAATTCTTCCTATCCATGAGCATGGGATGTGTTTCCATTTGTTGGTATCTTCTTTAATTTCTCTCATGAATGTCTTGCAGTTTCCAGAGTATGGGTCTTTCACCTCCTTGGTTAGGTTTATTCCTAGGTATTTTATTCTTTTGGATGCAATTGTGAATGGAATTGTTTTCCTGATTTCTCTTTCTGCTAGTTCATCGTTAAGTGTATAGGAATACAACAGATTTCTGTGTATTAATTTTGTATCCTGCAACTTTGCTGAATTCAGATATTAGATCTAGTAGTTTTGGAGTGGATTCTTTAGGATTTTTTATGTACAATATCATGTCATCTGCAAACAGTGACAGTTTAACTTCTTCCTTACCAATCTGGATGCCTTTTATTTCTTTGTGTTGTCTGATTGCCAAGACTAGGACCTCCAGTACTATGCTGAATGAAAGTGGGGATAGTGGGCCTCCTTTTTTTGTTCCCGATCTTAGAGGAAAAGCTTTCATCCTTTCACTGTTAAGTACGATGTTGGCTGTGGGTTTGTCATATATGGCCTTTATTATGTTGAGGTACTTGCCCTCTATACCCATTTTGCTGAGAGTTTTTATTATGAATGGGTGTTGAATTTTGTCAAATGCTTTTTCAGCATCTATGGAGATGATCATGTGGTTTTTGTCCTTCTTTTTATTGATATAGTGGATAATGTTGATGGATTTTTGAATGTTGTACCAACCTTTCATCCCTGGGATGAATCCCACTTGATCATGGTGTATGATTCTCTTGATGTATTTTTGAATTCGGTTTGCTGATATTTTGTTGAGGATTTTTGCATGTATGTTCATCAGGGATATTGGTCTGTAGTTTTCTTTTTTTGTGGTGTCTTTGCCTACTTTTGGTATTAGAGTGATGCTGGCTTCATAGAATGAGTTTGGAAGTATTCCCTCCTCTTCTATTTTTTGGAAAACTTTAAGGAGAATGGGTATTATGTCTTCTCTAAATGTCTGATCAAATTCAGCAGTGAATCCATCTGGTTCGGGGATTTGTTCTTGGGTAGTTTTTGTATTACTGATTCAACTTCATTGCTGGTAATTGGTCTGTTCAGATTTTCTGTTTCTTTTTGGGTCAGTCTTGGGTGGTTTTATTTTTCTAGAAGGTTCTCCATTTCTTCTTGGTTATACAATTTGTTAGTATATAATTTGTCATAGTATTCTCCAATAATTCTTTGTATTTTGGTGGTGTCCATAGTGATTTTTCCTTTCTCATTTCTGATTTTGTTGGTGTGTAGATCCTCTTTTTTCTTAATAAGTCTGGCTTTGGGTTTATCTATTTGTTTATTTTATCAAAGAACCAGCTCTTGGCTTCATTAATTTTTTCTATTGTTTTATTCTTCTCAATTTTATTTATTTCTCCTCTGATCTTTATTATGTCCCTCTTTCTACTGACTCTGGGCATCATTTGTTCTTCTTTTCCAGTTTCAATAATTGTGAGCTTAGGCTGTACTGTTCATTTGGGATTGTTCTTCCTTCTTTAAATAGGGCTGGATTGCTGTATACTTTCCTCTTAGAACTGACTTTGCTGCGTCCCACAGAAGTTGGTGTGTTGTGCTCTTGTTTTCATTTGTCTCCATATATTGCTTGATCTCTGCTGTAATTTGGCCATGGATCAATTGATTATTTAGTAGCATGTTGTTAAGCCTTCATGTGTTTGTGAGCCTTTTTGTTTTCTTTGTACAATTTATTTCTAGTTTCATACCTTTGTGATCTGAAAAGTTGGTTTGTACAATTTCAATATTTTTGAATTTACTGAGGCTCTTTTTGTGGCCTAGTATGTGATCTATTCTGAAAAATGTTCCATGTGCACTTGAGAACAATGTGTATCCTGCTATTTTGGGATAGAGTGTTCTACAGATGAATGTAAGGTACATCTGTTCTAATGTGTTATTTGGAGCCTCTGTGTCCTTACTTATTTTTTGTCTGGTTGATCTGTCCTTTGGAGTGAGTGGTGTGTTGAAGTCTCCTAAAATGAATGCATTGCATTCTATTTTCCCCTTTAATTCTGTTAGTATTTGTTTCACATATGTAGGTGTTCCTGTGTTGGGTGCACAGATATTTATAATGGTTATATCCTCTTGTTGGGCTGCCCCCTTTATCATTATGTAATGTCCTTCTTTTTCTCTTGTGACTTTCTTTGTTTGAAGTCTATTTTGTCTGATACAAGTACTGCAACACCTGATTTTTTCTCCCTATTGTTTGCATAAAATATGCTTTTCCATTCCTTCACTTTTAGTCTATGTATGTCTTTTGGTTTGAAGTGAGTCTCTTGTAGGCAGCATACAGATGGGTCTGTTTTTTTAATCCATTCTGTAACTCTGTGTCTTTTGATTGGTGCATTCAGTCCATTTACATTTAAGGTGATTATTGATAGATATGTACTTATTGACGTTGCAGGCTTTGGATTCGTGGTTACCAAAGGTTCAAGGGAAGCTTCTTTACTATCTAGCAGTCCACCTTAACTCACTTTTTATATTTTTATAAACACAGTCTGATGATTCTTTTCTCTCTCCCTTCTTTTTCTTCCTTCTCCACTCTTTATATGTTAGGTGTCATATTCTGTACTCTTTGTGTATCCCTTGACTGACTTTGTGGATAGCAGCTCATTTAATTTTGCATTTGGTTAGTAGTTAGTTGGTCTACTTCCTTTGCTGTGGTTTTATTTTCTCTTGTGACAGCTACTCAGTCTTAGACAAACTTCCATCTAGAGCAGTCCCTTTAAAATACACTGTAGAGATGGTTTGTGGAAGGTAAATTCCCTCAATTTTTGCTTATCTGGGAATTGTTTAAACGCTCCTTCAAATTTAAATGGTAATCTTGCTGGATAGAGTATTCTTGGTTTGACGCCCTTTGTTTCATTGCATTGAATATATACTGCCACTTCCTTCTGGCCTGCAAGGATTCTGTTGAGAAGTCTGATAATAGCCTGATGTGTTTTCCTTTGTAGATGATCTTTTTTCTCTCTCTGGCTGCTTTTAATATTATGTCCTTGTCCTTGATCTTTTCCACTTTAATTACTGTATGTCTTGATGTTGTCCTTCCTGGGTCCCTTGTGTCGGAATATCTGTGGACTTCCATGGCCTGAGAGACTATTTCCTTCCCCAGATTGGGGAATTTTTCAGCAATTATTTTTTCAAAGACACTTTCTATCCCTTTTTCTCTCTCTTTTTCTTCTCGTACCCCTATAATGCAAATATTGTTCCATTTGGATTGGTCACACAGTTCTCTCAATATCCTTTCATTCCTATCCTTTTTTCTCTCTGCCTCAGCTTCTCTGTGTTCTTGTTGTCTGATTTCTATTCCATTTACCATCTCCTCTATCTCACCTAATCTGCTTTTAAATCCCTCCATTGTTTGTTTCATTTCAGTTATCTCCCTCCTGAATTCATCCCTTTGCTCTTGAATATTTTTCTGTAGCTCCATTAGCATTCTTATGACTTTTATTTTGAATTGTTTTTCAGGAAGATTGGTGATTTCAGTCTCACCAAGCCCTCTTACTGTGTTTGAGGGATTTTGTATTGAACAAGGTTCTTCTGCCTTTTCATAGTCCTGGAGCAATGGGAGTGGCCACTGGCAAGTGGCGCGGGTGTCAGCTGGGAGGACAAAGTCCCTTCCTGCTTGTCAGTAGCTGTGCCCATCTCTGCTGTCTGTGTCAGTTAACTGCACGCAGGGAGTAGCCTCTGGGTAAATCCCCTAAACTTGCATGGGCTGGGTGGCTCTTGGGATGGTCTAGGGCAATGGCGGGGGTCACAGGCAAGTGGCGTGGGTGATGCCATGAGAAAAAAGCCCTTTCATGCCTCCCAGTCTCAGCACCTGTCTCTGCTGTCTGTGCTGGTTAACTGCACACAGGGAGTAGCCTCTGGGTCTGGGCCAGTTAGCTGAGTGCAGGGAGAAGCCTCTGTGTTAAGCTGTGTAGTTGCTGTAGGCAGGTGTGCCCTCCAGCTGGTCTGCAGCAATGGTGGGGAAAGCTGGTTTGCAAGCAGGTGCTGGCAGAAAGGAAGGAGCGTCAGGCTGATTATCACAGTGAGGAATCTCAGGGCTGCATTGCCAACCAGGGGGATAGGGCCCCTGATGCTCCTGAAAGTTCTTAGCCTGCTGGGATGAGTGTGCCAGGGTGATTTTGTCAACTTGTTCCCTCTCCTAAACCCTTGCCCCTTTAGCAGTCTTCTGACTGTTGAGAAGTCTTTTAAAGTGCCTGCTTTTCTTTTGTCACAGGCCAGCCGGTTGTGGGAATCTGTTCACAGTCTTAGTCTCTGACCTCGGTTTTCAGCCCCTCTAATCTCCAGAGCACCATGCAATGTGGGTCTGTGCTCCCGGGGTAGATTCCTAGGGCTGGGCATTTAGCAGTCCTGCGCTTCCACTCTCTCCCAGCTCTGATTCTTTTCCTCATGCCAGGGAGCTAGGGTTGGGGGAGTGCTCAGGTCCTGCCAGGTCATGGTTTTTTACTTTACCCTTTTCTGTGACATGTTGACTTCTCCCAGATGTAGACTGGCTGGTGTACTGTTACTTCTGGTCACTCCTTTAGGAATAGTTATATTTGCTGTATTTTCAAAATGTATGTTGTTTTGGGAGGAGATTTCTGCCATACTATTCACTCTGCCATCTTTTCTTCCCCCATCTCCAGACCCTGTTCTTTTTTAACACAGAAATAGTCTTTGTCCTTTGGTTGCATCTAATGGCACCTTTTTTCTTCTTCTAAGAGTTCATCAAGAAAATCTCTAGGGAGCATACATTATATTAACAACTTGGTCCTCTCCCTAGGAGGTTTTCAGAGGAAATAATAAGCACTATGTGCACCTAGAAGAGAACCTTTATGACTACTCCTGTATTTATCAAATTAAGTTTCTGTAATGACTTTATATACACTATCATTTGGAAGGAATATATTACATTTGAAAATAACCCCAATTCTACAGATGGGGACTTACTTTGTTTAAAATTGTTGATTACTACCCATAATATAGCAGTGTTTTTATATTCTCCATTAAATGGTACTTCTATTATCATGGATAAATTCCCAGGTATGGAATGATCCATTCCAAAACATAAATATAAATAGATCCTGAAGGAATGCTTTCCGTAAGTGTTGCAAAAACTTTCCTATTGCAGCAACAAACAGTTTTCTTTCCTCAGTATAGTGATGTCTGAAGGAAGAATGGGACTTCTGGGAATGTGGGGCCAAAATAGGTATTGAAAACGTTTTGTGTTATATTTCAGGGTGGTGATTAGAGCAGCTCATTCGCTACCACAGCTTTCTCACCACGTAACAATTTATGTTAACCAGGACCTGGAACTGCCCCGGGCCCCCTTTCCTTACCTGGGACCCAGAGCAGCAGGAGGCTGAGGGACTGAGCTAGTTGACTCGAGAGAGGGGTGTGAGCTAGTTATTAAAGATTCCGAGTGCCAGGGGTTGGCTCTAAGGGACTAAGTGAGGCAGTTTCAGCTAATTGAGCGCAGTTCTGGGCTCCCATCTGAAAGCTGGGTTGTCTTTAGTGATCAGCCTGCATGTAATTATATGCAAAATTGTTTTTTCCATCATCCAAGAGGACCTTAAAAAATAGATGGATTTTGTTCCTTGGGCTCACATTGTCTTCTCCTTTCATAAGTAACTGTACAGAACATATCAAGATATGGGTAGGAAGCAAATATATATATACTGATTCTCAAAGAAGTCTGCGTTTGATTTTAGTTAATTCTGAAATTCGTGATGACAAATAGGTCAGCAAAATATATAACGTAGTTTGTTCTAAGACCACGTTGACATTTTAAAATGAGTATCACACCATTGCACTGGAGATCATTGCTTCCTCTTCTCTGTCGCAGACATGAAATACGACAAATATCTACTTTGCTCTCAGATTGTATATATTTGGTTTTTAAGATATGATGACAGAACCTGATCTCCATTGGTATCTTGAGTATTCATGCTTCCAGAGACATGACAAGCTTATAAAACACTGATAAGCATTAGAATCCTCTATTACATTTTCTTCAAGTACCTGTGATGCCGGGGTTCTTGTTCACGAAGCCAAAGAATGAGCTTCATAAACACTCAAGGTAGGAGAGTAAGGTACAGGCTTTTATTTAGAAATAAAGTGATAGGACAGAGCTCCCGGCTCACGCCAGGAGGGGACAAGAGAGTCCAGTGTGGTGTGTTGTCTAGGGGTTTTATAGGCAGATGAGGATTTTTCGAGAACATGAAAAAAAGGTTTAGGGGTGTAGACCTGCCACGTGTGTCTGAACACCTGGAATTAACTTAACACAAGGAATTCTGCCCCCCTCCCCATCTCTCTCTGGAACACCTGCGTCCTGGTCTAGGAGCATATCAAAAGGCAGCCTGCCCAGTCCTCAAGGTGGGCTGAGGTATTGTTTGTTTGAATCTTCCCTGCCTTTTACTATGTTGTTTACAGCTGGGTCTGCATGCTAAATTAGTTGCCCAGTTTGTTCTGGGCCTTTTAGCATGCTAAAGTGAATCTTACAAGTGATTAGCATAATAACAACATGGGCTACTCTTCTTTATCTGGGGAACGCCAACTGATCTTACTGAAGAATGACCCTAGAGCTTAATGTTTAACACAGAGTTTTGGTAGGGGGTTTCCTTGCATGTAGTTACATTGCTCTGACTGCAAATATTGTGCCTTGCTTTTTCCGGAGGCCCTCCCCCTACTCTGACTACACGCACAGTCCCTGTCTCAATATTGTGGTTATTACATTCACCCATATTATCAAGTTGTCCCCCACACATCATTGCAGTCACTGTCCATCAGCATATTAAGATGCTATAGAGTCACTACTTGTCTTCTCTGTGCTATCCTGCCTTCCGTGTGACCCCCTGCATTATGTGTGCTAATCATAAGGCCCTCTAATCCCCTTCTCCGTCCCTCCCCACCCACCCTCTCCATCCCCTTACCTTTGGTAACTGCTAATCCCTTCCAGGAGTCTGGAGACTGCTGTTTTGTTTCTTCAGTTTTTTTTCTTTGTTATACTCCACAAATGAGTGAAATTGTTTGGTACTTGTCTTTCTCCTAGCTTGCATATTCTTAATTGTCTGTTGTATTTACATAGATACACTTACTTGTTTGAGATAATATTATAACCATTTAAATGTTCCTTCTGTTTCCTCTACCAGTTTTTAGTTTCCAGTTTTCCTGGATTTATTTTATGCTTTATTAAAATTGCATTTCCCTAAGTATTAGGTGATTCTTAACAATTTGTTCATGTATCTTTACAAGGGTCTAGTTTTTATCTTATTTTGTTTAAATTGAGCTAAAACACACACAGAATATCTCAAATATTCGAGATGCCTTCATCCTGTTCCATCCCGGTCAATGACTGTCCCCAACTTCATCTAATGTAACGGTTGCTCTGAAATCTATCACATAATCCTGTTTCTCCTGGACTTGAAGTTCATTTAAATTGAAGTCATATTATTTTGTTTCTAACATGCATTTGTTGTTTAGCTGAGTGCATTTATGTATTATCTTAATTTTTTTCTATGAAGATGCCTCAATTTAGGTCTACATCCATAATTGATAGACATTTGACTTTATCCAACTTCTGGCTATAAAAATACATGCACTAGGCACCTACATGTCACATGGTGTAGGTAAAATCTACTTAGCTTTGTCATGTATTCAATTTGCAGGGCCACTAATTTGCCTCCATTGTCTGACTATGCTACACACAAGGCAGGAATGATGGTGATCTTTTGATCAGTTCTCCCAACTCTCCATACTTGTGGGTGACAGCTCACTTGACCCTCTTCATTTTTGCTGCTCCCAAGCCTTTTCTGCCATAAACAGGTAGCCTGGTGCTGATGGGACAAGTCCATTATCATCAGCCATTTCCCGTGAATTTCCCAATTATTCCTGTTACACAGACTCAGAAAATATATAGTAATTTCTCCCCAGACAAACAACACATGTGGGCAGCTGCACCACTCCAGGCAGGGAGGTTTGGATTCAGGGCTGTATCACTGTTGGAGGATGTTGTGTATTTTGTGTGCAATAATAAACTCCAGCATTGTCAGCCTCCAGCCTGCTAATTTTTAAGTGTGAAATTTGTCCCTGAACTGCTGCCACTGAACCTGTCTGGGACCCTGGGGTCATGGTTGAAAGCCAAATAGATCAAGTGGCTTGGCTTCTGGAGGAACCACTGCAAATAGGTGTTTTCATTACTATCAGCGGAGCTCTGACTAGGCCTTGCTCTCCAGGGATGATGGGCAGGTTGCGTGGTGTCTGAGTCAACACAACATCCGCAGTGGATCACAACATGGTGAGAGAAAATCGGAAAGTCAGGTCCAAATAATTGCAAGTAATTTTTATAAGCAAAGGTAGAGGGAACTTACCTCCTGCAAACCATCTCTACAGTGTATTTTAAAGAGACTGCTCTAGATGGAAGTAATACTGAGGCTAAATAGCCATCACCAGAGAAAATAAAACCACAGTAAAGGAAGTAGACCAATTAATTGCTAAGGAAATGCAAAGTTAAATCAGCTACCCAGAAAGTCAGCCAAGGGATACACAGAGTACAGAATAGGACACCTTACATACAAAGAGTGGAGGAGGAAGAAAAAGAAGGGAGAGAAAAAGAATCTATAGATTGTGTTTGTAATAGGATAATAAGCAAGTTAGACTGTTAGACAGTAAAGAAGCTGCCCTTGAACCATTGGTCATCATGAATCAAAGCCTGCAATGGCAGTAAGTACATCTATAGATAATCATCTTAAATGTAAATGGACTGAATGCACCAATCAAAAGACACAGGGTGGATAATAAAAACAGACCCATCTGTATGCTATCTACAAGAGACTCACTTCAGACCCAAAAAGACATACACAGACTAAAAGTGAAGGAATGGAAAAAAGATATTTCATACAACTAATAGGAAGAAAAAAGCAGGAGTTGCAGTACTTGTATCAGACAAAATAGATGTCAAAACAAAGAAAGTAACAAGAGACAAAGAAGGACATTACATAATGATAAAGGGGTCAATCCAAAGGATATAACCATTATAAATATCTATGCACCCTACATAGGAGCACCCAAATATGTGCAACAAATACTAACAGAATTAAAGGGGGAAATAGAATGCAATGCATTCATTTTAGGAACTTCAACACACCACTCCAAAGGACAGATCAACCAGACAGAAAATAAGTGAGGAGAACACTGGACACCACATTAGAACAGACGGACTTAGTAGATATCTACAGAATACTCTGCCCAAAAGCAAAAGGATACACATTCTTCTCAAGTGCATATGGAACATTTTCAAGAATAGATCTCATAATAGGCCACAAAAAGAGCCTCACTAAATTCAAAAGGATTGAAATCGTACCAACCAGCTTCTCAGACCACAAAGAGAAGAAACTAGAGATAAATCATGCAAAGAAAACAAAAAAGCCCACAAATACATGGAGGCTTTACAATGTGTTCTTAAAAATCAATGGATCAATAACCAAATAAAAACAGAGATCCAGGAATATATGGAGACAAATGAAAACAACTCAACACCCCAACTTCTGTGGGATGCAGTGAAGGCAGTTCTAAGAGGAAAGTATATAGCAATACAGGCCTATCTCCAGAAAGAAGTACAATCCCAAATGAGAAGTCTAAACTCACAATTAATGAAACTAGAAAAAGAAGAAAAAACGAGGCCCAAAGTTACTAGAAGGAGGGACATAATTAAGATTAGTGCAAAATTTTTAAAAATTGAGATGAATAAAACAACAGAAAGAATCAATGAAATGAGGAGCTGGTTCTTTAAGAAAATAAACAAAATAGATAAATCCCTAGCCAGACTTATCAAGACAAAAAGAGAGTGTACACTCATGAACAGAATCAGAAATGAAAAAGGAAAAATCACAATGGACACCATGAAATATGAATAGTTAGAAGAGAATACTATGAAAAATTATATGCCAACAAATCAGACAACCTAGAAGTAATGGCCAACTTCCCAGAAAAATACAATCTTCCAAGAATGGCCCATGAAGAAACAGAAAATCTGAACAGAAAACATTACCTAGCAATGAAATCAAACTGGTAATGAAAAATATACCTAAGAACAAAATGCCTGACCCAGAGGGCTTCATGGTCGAATTTTATCAAACATTTAAAGAAGAGCTAATACCCATCCTCCTTAAAGTATTCCAAAAAGTAGAAGAGGAGGGAATATTTCCAAACTCATTCTATCAGGCCAGCATCAACCTAATACCAAAAACAAGGACACCACAAAAAAAGAAAACTAGAGACCAATATCCCTGAAGAATATAGATGCAAAAATCCTCAACAAAATACTAGCAAACCGAATTCAAAAAAACATCAAGAAGATCATCCATCATGACCAAGTGGGGTTTATTCCAGGGATGCAAGGATGGTACAATATTAGAAAATCAATCAATATCATACACCACATAAACAAAAAGAAGGACAAAAACCACATGATCATCTCCATAGATGCTGAAAAAGCATCTGACAAAATTCAACATCCATGCATGATAAAAACTCAGCAAAATGGATATAGAGGGTAAGTACCTCAACATAACAAAGGTCATATATGACAAACCCACAGCCAACAGCATACTTAGCAGCAAGAAGCTGAAAGCTTTTCCTCTAAGATCAGGAACAAGACAAGGATGTCCACTCTCCCCAATTTTATTCAACATAGTACTGGAGGTCCTAGCCATGACAATCATCAAACACAAAGAAATAAAAGGCATTCAAATTGGTAAGTAAGAAGTTAAACTGTCTGTGTTTGTAGATAACATTATATTATATATAGGAAACTGTCAAGAATCCACCAAAATACTACTAGAACTAATAACTAAATTCAGCAAAGTTGCAGGATACAAAATTAATACACAGAAAGATGTTTCATTCCTATATACTAACAATTAATTAGCAGAAAGAGAAATCAGGAGGACATCTCCATTTACAATTGCATCAAAAAAATAAAATATCTAGGAATAAACATAACATGGAGGTGAAAGATCTGTACTCTGAAAACTACAAGACAGTCATGAGAGAATTAAAGAAGACACCAATACATGGAAATACATCCCATGCTCACTTAACAAGGAGAATTAATTTTGTCAAAATGGCCATTCTGCCTAAAGCAATCTACAGATTCAATGCAATCCCTATCAAAATACCAACAGCATTATTCAACGAACTAGAGCAAATAGTTCTAAAATTCATATGGAACCAAAAAGATTGTGAATAACCAAAGCAATCCTGAGAAGGAAGAATAAAGCTGGGGTGATGACACTTCCCCACTTCAAGCTCTACTACAAAGCCACACTAAACAAGACAATTTGGTACTGGCACAAGAACAGACCCATAGAAAAATGGAACAGAATAGAGAGCCCAGATATAAACCCAAGTATATATCATCAATTAATATATGTTAAAGTAGCCGTGAATGGACAATCAGGAAAAGACAGCATCTCCAACAATTGGTGTTTTCAAAACTGGACAGCTACATGTAAGAGAATGAAACTGGGTTATTGTCTAACTCAATACAGAAAAGTAAACTTGAAATGGATCAAAGATTTGAATATAAGTCATAAAACTCTTAGAAGAAAACATAGGCAAAAATCTTTTGAATATAAATATGAGCAACGTTTTCCTGGACACATCTCCTTGGGCAAGGGATACAAAATCAAAAATGAACAAGTGGGACTACATCAAACTAAAATACTCCTGTACAGCAAAGGATACCATCAGCAGAACAATAAGGTACCCTACAGTATGGGAGAATATAGTCATAAATGATTTATCCAGCAAGGGGTTAACATCCAAAATATATAAAGAACTGACACAACTCAACACCAAAAAACAAATGAACTGATTTAAAAAGTGGCAGAGGATCTGAACAGTCACTTCTGTAAAGAAGAAATTCAGATGGCCAACAGGCAGATGAAAAGATGCTCCACATTTCTAATCATCAGGGACATGTAAATTAAAACAGCAATGAGATAATATCACCTCACACCAGTTAGGAGCCAATGTCCAAAAGACAAGAAACAACAGATGCTGGCTAGGATGTGGAGAAAGGGGAACCCTCCCACACTGTTGGTGGGAATGTAAATTGGTAGAACTGCTGTTTAAAACAATATAGAGGTTTCTCAAAAAACTAAAAATAGACATACCATTTGACCTAGTAATTCTACTCCTGGAATATACCTGAAGAAAACAATATCCATGATTCGAATAGACATATACACCCATATGTTTATCACTGCCATATTTACAATCACCAAAATAAGGAAGCAACCTAAGTGTCCATCAATAGATTAATGGATAAAAGAGATGTGGTATATATATATATATATAAAATGGAATGTTATTCAGCTATAAAAAGAAAGGAAATCCTCCCATTTGCAACAACATGGACTGAGCTAGAGAGTATTATGCTCAGTGAAATATGCCAGGGTACCTTTTTATTAATGATCACATTTTATATTCATTTGTGGAGTATAAAAACGAAAGCAAAACTGAAGGAACAAAATAGCAGTGGACTCACAGATACTGAGAAGGGACTAGTGTTTTCCGAAGGGGAGGGGTAGGGTAGGGTGGGTGGTGAGGCAGAAGGGATTAAGGGGCACTATAATTTGCAGTTGAAATATAGGTAAGTCACAGGGAAGGCAGTATAGCATGGGCAAGACAATTAATGACTCTATAATATCTTACTATGCTGATAGACAGTGACTGTAACGAGGGAGTAGGGACTTCACAGTATGGGTGAATGTTGAAACCAGTGTTTTATTTACTTTAAACTATCATAAGACTGTATGTCAATGATAATTTAATAAATTATTTTTAAAATGCATGATTTCAGGATATCACACCAATTGGTGTGTGACTTAGAAAGATTATAAAGAAAATTCTGCAAACCAGATGACGTAGTATATCTGATCCTAGACACCAATTTTTCTTGGGGAGTAACTGGAGTCATTTTAAGCCATTTCATTCACAAGAAAATTGTATGCACACATTAAAAATATATATGCACATATATATTACACACATATTTACTTATGTACATATATATTTATATAACCAATTTTATGAAATTTGGATGTGATCATTTATAAGTCTGTATTATGTATAAAAACTTATTCTTTACTGTTAAACTTGGGTAACTTTAGTTAGTTGATAACACATATGTAGTAAATTTTACTCTTTTCATTCAAACGTTTATTTTTCAAAAACATTTTCTATGTTTTTATGTTTCCTTACAAATGGATTACTAAGTGCAGGGAAAATGGAATTTCCATGGTCAGGATCGTCACCTGATCCTAATCTACTTCCCATGTGCAATGAAGTAACATGAGGCCTATGAAGGCCTGTTTACTCATCCACCTAATGGAGCTTTCGTGTCATGAAACCTGACTTGACGATGACAGTTGGAGCACAGCCAAATATATTCTGGGGCCTTCCACCAGCTGGCGAACCTCTGAGAGACGTGACACTAGTGACCCTGGGGGCTGTGTGCTGTCTTCCCCGTCATCACCGTCACTGGTATGAGCACAGTGCCCAGAACCCTTGTTCCTCTCTGCTTTCCTCTAGAGCTACTCAGTGAGGGACTCTCCCTGAGGTTTGGGAGTCAGAAGAGGCGGATTCAATACCACCCATCAGCACCTGCAGGAAGATGTGGGGACAGAGGCAGGGAGTGGAGACCCCCTGTGGGGTGAGGGAGCCTCAGCACCTCCACCAGGAGGCCTCCCACACAGGCCTGAGTCCAAGTGGCTAGGAGCCTCTGTCTCCAAGGTAACATGTTCTCTGGCTTCTCGGGAACACTAGGGAATCACCCAGTTGTAGTATATGCTTCTCTTATTATATCACCAGGCCTTGAAGAAATGCAGTGTAGACATGAACTCCCTGTAGGAAGGGGCTCCTGCTTGGAATATATCATTTGCTTCTCTTGCACTGGGACTTCCAATACTATGTTGAAGAAAAGTGTCAAGAGTGGGCATTCTTGTCTTGTTCCTAATCTTCAGGGAAAAACTCTCAGCTTTTGAACATTGAGAATGATGTTAGCTGTGGGCTTCTCAGATATTTAATTATTTGGATTTGGATTTTTGAATTTAGTGTGCTAATATTTTGGTGAAGATTTTTCCATGTATGCTCTTCAGGTTGTTGGCTGATAATTTTATTTTCTTGTGGTAACCTTGTCTGGATTTGGTATCAGGATAATACTGGTCTTAGAAAGTGAGTTTAGAAGCATCCCTCCTCTTAAGTTTTTTGTAAGTTGTAGTAAAATAGGCATTAAGTCTTCTTCGAATGTTTGGTAGAATTCAGTAGTGAAGCTTTTGGTCACAGACTTTTGTTTGTTGTGACGTTTGTGATTACGACTAGAAGAGATGTAATTTATGATGAGAAAGAGACTGAAACGCAATGAACATGCACAACTAGCTCAAATATATGGCCTACCAGTGCTATGAATTTTTCCATTACTGTTTTTATTCCAAAATGCAGTTGTGTGTGGTTTGTGTTTCTGATCCTTTTCACCTTAACACATTCCTGAAGAAGGTTTTGTCCTCTCTCAGACTTTTAAGATAAAAAATAATTGAATTTATGCCTTAGATTGAGGAGTTTTAATGTTTTTAAAAAAAACATTTTTGACAACTTCAGGAAACTAGTGAACTTTTTCAACAGAAAATGCTGCTATTACCATATTGGCCTACATTTCATGGTTCTCCAGGTTAAGAACACACTACTTTAAACAATATCTTTCATGTGCTTTTTACATTTCCTGTGGGGAGATTTCAGAGGGTAAAGAAATAAATGATAATGTTTCCAGTTTCATTACTGAATTAGGTTGGTTAAGACTAACAAATCATTTGGCAAATTCTGTTAAAATTATGAGAAATCTCAATTTGCACTGCATTTGATAATAAAGGGAATCCAGGTATTTAAGCTACTGAGAAGTCCACAGCAGAATTCATAAGGAAAGGTTTGATCCAGCACTTGTTTATGTCACTAGAATCTAATTTCTTCCACCTCCTCACTTTGACTTCCACTGTGCTAGTTCCATGTTAAGGGAAACTTTAGCGAGGATACCACCAGATTCTGTTGTTAAATGTTCTTTGTAGTAGGTGGGATTCATTCCTCACATTCAATCAAGAAGTCTGAGATTTTTTCCATATTGTGAAGCTCCAGTAATGAGCATTCTTGGCAGGTCACTGCAGTCTGCTGTTGAAAGCACTATCTACAGTGGAAAGGCCCATCTACTGTTCTTCATTTCAGCCGTGGAACTGGCTTGGAATCAGCATCCTCAGTACCAAACAGTCTGCCAAGTAGCAACTGAGAGCTCTGGAAGGATAAAATAGCAAGGTCCTGGAGGAGCGAACACACATGTCCTTCTTCCATCTGTAAACAACACTCCTAGTTAAGGATTAGATAAGATAAGCACTTAAAGGAGGAGTCACTATAAATGTGAGGTATATGAAGGATAAATGCTTATCCCTTTTATCAAAATGAACTTCATTTGTTAAGAAAAAATGGAAAAGGATAAAATGGAAATGGTCTTCTTTTCTAGTAATGATAATTAAAATACAAATGTGCTCTGATAAAACTGTGACCAGATGACTTTTGTATACAGTGTCTGAGTACAGATCTGTCACTCACTTGTGCCTTGGGCGGTTTCATGCTGCAGGGACGTGATGAAAGGAATGACAACTGTCTGTGATCAGATGATGTGGATACCTGACAGTTACTGAGACTACCACTGACTTCATTTTTCTAGAAACTCAAGTGTTAAACTGTACTCACTCATTCTCTCTTCCTCTGACTGTGCTCATGCTAATGCTGATGATACACTAAATCATGCACACCCATTACCCCATTTTTCCTGAGCAATGATATTGCTCCAGGGAAGAGGCTTCAGAGGGAGTGGAGTAGGAGCAACTGCAGAAATGTTACTTGTTTGTTTCTTGTCTGCTTCTCCCCAAATGAAAGCTCTATGGGGTCAAGGATTCTGATGGAGTTCCCAGTGCTCTATGCGTAGGAGAGTTTATGGTACTGCTGTTTGTGCAGTTCTAGAAATATATTTGATTTAGAGCAGGAATAAATAAAAAATTGTTCTAGCGGTGGTTGGGGCTGTAGCTATTTCATTTTTTCACCCCTAGGAGGCGCTGTGCCTCCTTAAGTTGGTTGGAGACAGAAAGCTGAGAGGACTTCAAATGACGCTGGAGAAACTGGTTGACCCAGAGATTAGTGACCAGACTGTTTCCTTGCTATGCAGGGGTTCATTTTCTGACATAGTGTATGTGTTGAAGGAAGCATGAAAGGTCTGGTTTGGACTGTTGAGATGCTTATGAGTTGTCCAAGAGGAACTTCAAAGATGGATTTAAACTCAAAAAAGAATCTGAGATCAAGACATAAATGTGTATCCTCATTCTGACCTGGGACATGAATACGTTTCATGTACTGACACCATCTTTATAGGTTCCAAATGTGTTCTGTATACCTCCTCACAATTACATATATTCAATGATAAATCAGGTTTTCAAGTTTCCTTCAGCTGGTTTGAAAAAATAGAGTTCATATTGAAAACTTTGTATATTTGGGAATTTTTCAGGATTGTATTGAGAATCACAGCTTTAAGTTGCCTCGGGCCTTGTGTAGGCCAACCATCACATTTCCTGGGTGATGGTATTTTTGTCTCCTCCTTCCCACGATTTGCCTTCACAGCTCACTGAACAGGCACTGTGCAATCACACTGCCCACTGCTTTGCATGGGCCCCCCGGGGGCCCAGCTGGCTGCTGAAGCCCCATTAAAGGGGCCTCCTGCTGGTGGGGCCTGAGGGTCAGACGGGTGCGCAGCAGCAGGATGGTGCCCCAGCCCCAGCTCCTCATCTTCCTGATGCTCTGGGCCTCAGGTGAGAGCTGGAGAGGAAAAACAACTTAATAATACAGGAAAAAGATTTTACCATGCAGAATGAATAGAACATTTCATCTAAAACAGCCTCATTGCTCATGATAAATACAAAAACCTACATTATTTAGATACAAAAAATGTTTATGTGTTATTGATGCAATGTATGGTCACTGCTCATTTGTGATTGCAGGCATCTCTGGGGACATCGTGATGACACAGTCTCCAGGCTCCCTGGCTGTGTCTGTAGGAGAGAGGGTCACCATCAACTGCAAGTCCAGCCAGAGTCTTCTGTCTAGCTCCAACCAGAAGAACTACTTAGCCTGGTACCAGCAGAAGCCTGGACAGACTCCAAAACTGCTCATTTACTGGGCATCCACCAGGGAATCTGGGGTCCCCGACCGGTTCAGTGGCAGTGGGTCTGGGACAGATTTCACTCTCACCATCAGCAGCGCCCAGGCTGAGGATCTGGCTACTTATTACTGCCAGCAGCATTATAGCTCTCCTCCCACAGTGCTTCAGCCTCGAACATAAACCTCGTCCCCAGGGCGTCCCCAGGGCCACGGGCGAGTGCATCTCTGCTGCACCAGCTGCTCCCTTGCTGCTCAGCTCTGTGTCCCCCAAGCTGGATGATTGGCTTTTAGGTCAATCTTGTCAAATGTGCTGCTTAGCCAACCTGTGTCTCTTGCAGAAGGAAGACATTCTAGGAAATCTCTGTAATGAACTGTGCAGATCCTTCTGGCCACTGTCTCTGATGTTTTGCATTACTTCAAACTGTGTTGTCCCTACAGATGGATTTTATGTTCCTGACCCAGCCATGGTTTCAACTGCATCTTGTGAAGAAGTGCCTACTGTACGTCACACCCTGATGGATCAACTATCCCAGTGCTGAGTCTGATGACGCTGAACTTTCCATTTTATTCATTCCTGTGTTCCCGGCTCTCATTCTCACTCCTTGGCCTTGGGAGCTTCCCAAGGTGCAATGCTCAGTCCCTTATTTTGAAGAGCTTCTCTATCAGACCTTAGACTGCTTGTCTAACTCATCCACCCCCAGCATGCTGGACATATCCTATTCTGAGTTTTTGTATTTTCACCTCATGGTTTCTGTTTCTGAACTGGCTTCTATTCTCCATTCCATTCCCCTGAGTCCTTATTTTCAAGTAACAGTCTCATATTCCATTTCCTCTGTTTATTGTTAAACATATAGAGACCATGGTGCTCTATATCCTTGACAGGATGGCAGCAAACTCTGTGAAGTCTAAATGTGTGCCTCCATCTCCATAACATTGATACATGAATCATTGATCATCTACTGACTTTGAACAGTTAAGTCTAAGGGATAGTTTTCAATCCTTATGTTATTTGACCCCTCTCTCCTATTTGGTACCATTATCAGTATACTCATTCTCTTGGAGCATGTGGAGAGAGTATTCTAGGTGACTGACAATTGTGAGAATGTTTGGTGGGCTGCATTGTGATTCTTGTGTCTATGGGGACAGGGTGAAGTGTCTCCAAGTACTTGTTATGACTAGTACTTCAGGCAATAGAAGAATAATTTGAGGCTGCTGTTAAAACGCACATTCCCATATCACAAGTCTGGAAATGATTTTCTTTAAGATCAGTTTCCATCTGGAGAAAAAACATATTTTTCACAATACTCTCAGGATTCCAATGTTCACACAAGCTTGAGAAACAGTAGTTATGAAAAATAACTGAATGAAGGAAGACAGGTATAAGTTCAAATAGGATTCCAGACTTTTGGTGTTAAGAAAAACTCCAAGTTATCTTTGTGCCTCAGATTACTTGTGTACAAAGGGTATATAAAGCTCAATTTACAAAATTATGAAAATCATTAAATGTGATTCAATAGGAATATAGTTTTCAAGATATCAGTGCCGAATAATACATAGTTACCAAAAGTGAGTTTCTTTTCTGTTATTAATGGTCTATATTTGCAACTCTATTTCCTTGGCATATGACATAATTTATAATAGTATCTTCTTTTACCTTTCTGATTCTCTTTAGTCTTCTTTAAACTATTAATAATACGAGGACATACATGACTTCAAAAAGACAGGGGGTGATAGGTGCCATTGTTTAACAGCATGACATTCAGAGCTGAGCATTATTAGGGATAAAGAAGGAGAATCGTCTGGGAGGTGCAGTGGGGAGTAAGGAAGCACACTTATTGATACCGTGTAGTCAGTGTTTCCTGGTGCAGAAGGAGAAAAAAAACCCATGAGAGAGGGCTGCAGGGGAATCAGCTTCCTCAGGGAGAGCCAGGTTTTGGAGGCGATGAGAAATTTCAGAAAAAGGGTTGAGCTCTCTAGGCCTGAGGTACCAGTAGGTCAACTTCTCGTCATGTGTGGCTATTTGAATTTAAGTTTCAATTGATTAAAATGTATAAATAAAAAATATCAGTCCTTAGGTATGCTGGGCACATGTCAAATGTTCAATAGCCACAGGGGGCTGGTTGCTGGGCCCCAGCAGCTGCTGTGTTGCTTGCACACATGTTGAGCACGTCCACCACTGCATACGTTCTACTGGGCAGTGCTGTTCAAGAGATGGTGTGACAGTAAAGGAGAGGTTTTGGAAGATATAATAGGTGTTTCAAAAATCGGTGGGGGTGGTAGGAAGGGGAGAAAGATGAGGAAGTAGGAACGTTTTTAAAGACTGACTTTTAGGAATATATTCTTTATTTCTCAAGGTACCAATGTCTGGATTCTTGATTGTCAGTTCATTTGATGAGCTTCTCTTATGCAAGTCACAATTCTTCATTTTTCTATAGTGCACGGTAACCTCTTGCTCCAACACTTGTCTGTGCTGAAAGCCCTTGCCATGCAAAGGATAACTCAAGAAAGTAAGTTTTGTATCATCTTTTGGCCTAGAGCAGCCAGGGACCTAGCACCTTGCTACTCCTGGGCCAGAGGCTGATGTGAGACTCTCTTCAGGCCTCAAAGCTATGGAGCTGCAAATAACACAGTGCAGGTGACAGAGCACATCAGTGGGCCCAGAAGTCAATGTATGTATGGGCTGCAGCAAGGAGGGCAATGGGGAAGGGAAGCTGGTCTTCTTGGACTGACCCATGCCTGCACATGGCCTAGCCCTGTGTGCTGGAGTTCAGGGTCTTTTTTCTTCAAAGCTGTGACAAACATTTTTAATAAATATCTGCAACATGGACATTGGTCTGCATCTCCACTGCTTGTTCAGGCTGTGCAGGGCCTCATGGCTAATATGTCACTGGTTTTGCCATCTCCCCCAACATGACCACTTGGTCTCTGCTGGACCACTTCTTAGGCAAGAACAGGATTTCAGAAGCTCTCCTCTGCTGGGTTGCATGAATGCTTCAGATGACTGTAGGTCTCCTTACACAGGAATGTCACTGAACCTTTAATCTCTGCTGACAAAAACCACTCTCACTGCTCTACTTTTCCATGAAACCCACAGTGGGTCCGGGTCCAACAAAGGAAGCCAGGCAGGAGTCCCATCCACCTGGAGTTTCCTGAGAAGCATAGCTGGGCTTCTCCCTACTCCCATATCCTCAACTTTCAATGTCATTACCATCCCCAGCTTTATCAGTCGTAAGCAAAAGAGCAGAAAAATTGTCCAGTAGTGATGTCTCCTGTATTCCCTTCAGATTCCTACTTCCTGACATCTGTCCACAGTATTAAAATTCTTACATTCTGAAGAAGAAAAAGAAGTCTCATATAGCTCTGCGTCCCTCTGTGATATATAGCTAAATTTTATGCCCTCTATCTTCCAGATTATACTTTTTATTTTTTAAACCCAACTTTTGGAATTTTAAAACTCACTTTAAAACTCAGGAGAATGTCAGTGAGGCAAATCAAAGACTTTTTCCATTTGCATCGTTTGTCTCCTGTGAAGGTACAAAAACGAAGGCTTTACTAATTGCTCTCTGCCACTCGCCCTGTGTACAATACGTACCTGGACCGGCTTCATGGGGAGGGGAGATAAGTACTGAAAAAGATGAGTAGTAAGTGGGAAACCTGGGAAAATACCAGTTTCTGACCCTGGCCAAGAACTACCCCCTAAAGATGCCCTGGGACCTGCCTGAGCCCAGCAGGTGGGCAGCGTGGGGTCCCAGGAATCTCCCTGGTCTCTGGAGGTTATGGAGACTCACAGACATGGTGAGTGTAGGCAAACCAGGAGGGTCAGGATGAGCTTCCCCACGTGGGGAAGAACTCCCCGTCTCAGCAAGTGTGGTGCTCAGAGGGCAGGTGGACCCACGCCTCCTGGGGCTTCTGTCACGCCAGGGCTGTGCAGCTGCTGGGCCATCACATGTGGTGGCAGACGTGTAGCCAAGGCATTTAGGGTCCAGAGCCCTCAGCTGCCACCTCTTCCCCTGATTCTCCAACATCCTCCTCTTAAGCAGCCTCAGAGAATTGGCCATGCCTGCTCCCCAGATAAAACAACCTAGTCGTGCAGCTGGGCCACCCCAGGCAGGGAGGTTTGTGTTCAGGGCTATATCACTGTGGGAGGTACTTTTGTACTTTGGTAGCAGTAATAAACTCCAGCATCGTCAGCCTGCACGCTGCTGATCTTCAGGGTGAAATCTGTCCCTGCCCCACTGCCACTGAACCTGTCTGGGACCCCAGAGTCACGGTTTGAAACCTTATAGATCAGGCTCCGAGGTGACTGGTCTGGCTTTTGGAGGTACCAACCCAGGTACGTGTTTCCATCACTGTGTAGGAGGCTCTCACTAGACTTGCAGGAGATGGAGGCCGGCTCTCCAGGCCTGACAGACAAGGTGAGCGGGGTCTGCGTCAACACAACATCCCCACTGGATCCTAAAGTGGAGAGAGGAAATCACAAAGTCAAGTACAAATATTGCAAGGAATTTTTATAATTTTCTTTTTGTTTTCTATTTCATGTTAAATCACTTTTTTGTGTGATTCTAAATCACATGACAAAACTATCTAATTTCAAAACAGAATCCAATATTTGTGAGCTCTAGAGATCTTTCACGGTATACTACACCACTGCCCAAAGCACAGGCTCTTGTTCTTTCTGGAATCGTCCTCACCCTCCCAGATCTAAGCATTGCATGCCCCAGCTGGAGGGCAAATTATACCATTTGTCATTCAGACAGAATTCCCATGGAGGGTAGAGATGCCTCTAAGCTGAGCCTCCCCACCCCCTCTCCTTCTCATCCACCCTCGGCCCTTACCGGGGATCCAGAGCATCAGCAGCCCCAGGAGCTGAGCAGGGAGCCCCATTCTGAGAAGTCTGTGTGATGGTTCCTGATAAGTCAGAGCAGGACTAGATCTGACCTTTTATTTCAGTCCTCCCTTAGGGAAATATGTAAATCTCCTGGTGCGTGCAGCAGTGTGGAACAAGTCAAAAGGAGAGTGGAGGTGGAGCATTACATGTGAGCAAAACAAAATAAAATGTATTCTGTGTCTGAAGGAACACTAATAAGGATACAAATGAAGTAGGGTCAGATTATGAAAAAATATGAATTCCATTGTGGCAGAGCTAGTTAGTGAGTTCCTCTCATTCTTCAGATATTGTGTATTGATGATCCATCAGAGTCCTTGAGGATGTGGAGGTGTGTGTCCAGAGGAAACCTTGGGCAGGTCAGTTGGCTCTCCTGCCTGGCTCTGTCCCATCTGCCCTGGAGAAGGAAGCAGCTCCCCCCTCTGCTGCTGACCCAGGCAGGCTCCCAGGGGCAGGAGGGCTGTGAGATGTTCCGGGTGTTTGTCTGTTGCCTGCTGCTACTAGGCTACCAGCTGTTAGGTGCTAGATGCGAGTATCTCTTTACACCCATGGATGGGACGGATGGTAAACAGATAAATAGTTTGTCTTTACTGCGTGCTGAATGAATGAATTCATCATTTGGTTGGAACACTCAAATTAAGTGAGCTGGACAGGGAGGAAGACCTGATTCTAGGAGCTCAGCCATGGTATACAGATGCTGGTGGTTTTTAACACAAAAACAGGCTTTTGTGTTTTGGTTGGCCCCAATAGCATCTTTCTCTTCTTATAAGATTTAATCAAGAAAATCTCTATGCATAATACAGAATTCTAAAAACTTGATCCTTTTCCTAGGAGGTTTTAGAGGAAACAATACACAATGTGTACACCTCAAAAAAAAAAGAAGTCTGTGACTACTCCTGTATTTATCAAATTAAGTCATTGTAATGACTATGGACTGTTGTTAGGAAGTAATATATTCCACCTGAAAATAACCTAAATTCTAGTGATGGGAATTACTTTCTTTAAAATTATTGATTACTACCCATAATATTAGTAGTGTGATTTATATCCTCCATTAAATGGTGCTCATGTTATAATTGATAAATTTCCAGGTATGGAATTATCAGTGAGCCAGGTGGTAGTTGGTGGGGTGGGTAAAACAGGACATGTTGCCTCGGTAGAGACTGGCCACATGGGACGCTGACACCAGGCATTGTGGTCAGCTGGCCCAGCAGAACTTCTTAGAAACCACTCCCTAGAACGGCCAGCCTGAGAAACAAGGGGGATTTCTGATTCCAGCCCAGCCCTAGTAACAAGGTCTAGGCGACCATGTGGACTTCCTCCTTTCCTGTGCTTATAATCCCCTAGACACTGCAGCCTAAATGGCCTTCTTGGGGCCCTGCCTGATTGGCAGGATATCTTCTCTTTTCACTCATTAAAAGCTTTGCTGGTTGCTTCGTATTCTTGTCTTTCTGCTTTTTTGTTCGTCACCTCTAAGACATGATCCCAGGAAAAACAGCATCTTAGCTGGTTACATTAGTTCAAAAACATAAATATGAGTAGATCCTGACAGAATGCGCTCCATCAGTGCTGTGTAACAGTTTTCCTTTTATGGCAGTGAGTAAGAGTTTTCTTTTCTGAGTATAGGGATGTCGGAAGGAAGAGGGGCCTTAAGGGAAAATGGGGCCAAAATAGGTACTGAAAACATTTGGCGCTATTTTCCAAGGTGGTGTTTAGAGCAGCGTATTCCCTACCACATCTTTCTCACCATGTAGTGATTGATGTTAACCAGGAACTGGAATTGCCCAGCTTTCCTTACCTGGAACCCAGAGCAGCAGGAAGCTGAGCGACTGAGCTAGCTGACTGAGAAAAGGGTTATGAGGTAGTTGTTAAAGATTCAAAGCGCCAAGGTTGTCTCTAAGGGACTAAGTGAGGTCAGTTTCAGCTAACTGAGTGCCGTCTGGGTTTCCATCTGAAAGCTGGGTTTTCTTCAGTGATCAGCCTGTGGAAAATTATATGCATAGTTGTTTCTTGCATCACCCAAGAGGATATTAAAATATAGATGACTTTTTTCCCTGGGCTCACCACCTCCTCTCCTTTCAGGGCTAACTGTACAGAACATATCAAGATATGGGTAGGAAGCTAACATATATACTCATTCTTAGAGAATTCTCGGTTTGATTTTAGTTAGTTCTGAAATTCATGAAGATAAATATTTCAGCAAAATATGTATTGTAGCTTATTCTAAGACCACATTGACCTTTTAAAATGAATATTTAGAATCATTGTATTGGAGATCACTGTATCCCATTGTCTGTCTCAGACATGAAATAGGAAAAATATCTACATTGCTCTCAGATTCTAAATATTTGTTTTTTAAGATGTGAGGACAGAACCTGAGCTCCACTGATACCTTGAGTGTTTCAGTGTTTCCAGAAATATGACAAGCTTATAAAACACTGGTAAACCCCGGAATCCTCTACTACACTTTCTCCAAGTACCTGTCCCTCTGAGGGTCCTAAATCCTGAGCCCTGACATGAGGCCGTATTAGTGGTGGGAGCTCCACCAGGGCATTGAGTTTTTGTGACACGGGGAACTGGGCTGCAGTGATGTGTGTAGAGGGACGCTCATGCATTCATGCTAATGGGTTACGGCTGGTTGTATGTTTGCCGGCAGGGGTCACCCTGGCTGTTTTGCTGTCCCCCACAGATCCTGGCAGAGGTTATTGGTCACAGGGAATCCCATGGGGCCAAGAGAGGTCACTGGTCATGGAGTACATGAACTGGAAGGAACTAGGAAGGCAGACAACGTCATGTTCCATTTCTATATTATCAGTTTGAAATCGCATTTTCATTACTATTAAGTATGTAATCTTTTGTTCCCTGTTTACAAGCTATCTTTGTCATATATTTTTTTCATGGTCAGGATAAGAATTTTAAGAAGTTTGAAAGGTTTTAATTATGATTATGTCCTGACAAATTAGTAAAGCAGTTTTTCCTTTGACGTTTCCTCCTATGATTTCTTTTGATCATTTCCTCCTCCGTGTTCTCCCGTCCTTTCCATATTCATGCTCACAGACTGTAGAATCTTCAGTGCTCACCACCAAGTCTGTGAGTTTTTGTTTCCTTTAGGTTTTAATTTCCAATTTGTATTTTATTTTATTCTGAACAGTCCACTGACTTAATGTTCCCGCTCACTAAATGTACCTCCAACTCCCTCCATTATTAATCAAAATTTCTAAACTTGCATATTCTCAATAGTCTGTGTATTTACATAGCTACACTTAAGGGTTTGGGATAATATTCTAATTATTAAAGGTTTCCTTCTGTTTCCTCTGCCACTTTTTTAGTTTCCAGTTTTCAACATATTTTATGTTTTATTAAGATTGTATTTCCATAAGTATAAAGGTGATTATTAATTCTTTCTTCATGTATCTTTGTGAGTATCTAGTTTTGATCTCATTTTATTTTAATTGAGATAAAACACACACAGAGTATCTCAAATATTCCAGATGCCTTCACCCTGCTCCGTCCTGGTCAATGACAATCCCCAACTTCAACTAATGTAACTGTTACTCTGAAATCTATCACATAGTCTTGTTTCTCCTTGGTTTGAACTCCATTAAAACTGAAGTCATATTCTTTTGTTTCTACTTTAATCTCTTACCATCATGTCTTTGAGATGCATCCGTTGATGTTTAGCTGAGTGCTCTTACGTATTACTATAAATTTGATCTGTGACTATCCCCCAATTCAGCTAGACATTCATAATTGATAGACATTTGGATTGTACCCATTTTGGCTATAAAAATAAAAGCACTATGGATCTACATGTCACTGGGTACATGTAAAATCTGCTTAACTTTGACATGTATTCAATTTGTGGTGCCACAAATTTGCCTCAATTGTCTTGCTATGTATGCTTGACACAAAGTAGGAATAATGAGGATGATCTGTCAATTAGCTCTCCCTTCTCTCTGGGCTAGTGGGTGACAGCTCTCCGGACCCTCTCCGTTTCTGCTGACGACAAGGCCGTTGCACCATAACCGGGTAGCCTGGTGCGGATCGGACTGATGACTATCTCCCCTGCAACCATCTCCCCTGACGTCTCCAATACTTCTTACGCAGACTCGGAGAATATATTGTGATTCCTCCGCAGACAAACGCATGTGGGCAGCTGGGCCACCCCGGGCAGGGAGGTTTGTGTTCAGGGCTCTGTTACTGGGGAAGGATGTTGTATATTTTGCATTCAGTAATAAACTCCAGCATTGCTTGCCTCCACCCTGCTGATTTTAAGTGTGAAATCTGTCCCTGAACCGCTGCCATTGAACCTGCCTGGAATTTCAGAGTCCCTGTTGAAGTCCAGTAGATCAGGCGCTGTGGAACCTGCCCTGCCTTCTGGAGGAACCACGGCAAATAGGTGTTTCCATCACTACGTAGGAGGCTCAGACCAGACCAGCAGGAGATGGAGGCCGGCCTTCCAGGGCTGACAGGCATGGAGAGTGGGGTCTGCATCAACACAACATTCCCACTGGACCCTAATATGGTGAGAGAAAATTAGAAAGTCAGGTACAAATATTGCAAGCAATTTTTATAATTTTCTTATTGATATGTATTTCTGCTTAAATCACTTTTTTGTGTGATTTTGAATCACACCCCAAAACTATCCAAATTCTAAAAAGAACCCAGGATTTGTGAGGCCTAGGGATCTTTCACAGTGTACTACACTACTGCCCGAAGCACCAGCTTTTGTTCCTTCTGGAATCTTCCTCACCCTCCCAGATCTAAGCAT
This sequence comes from Smutsia gigantea, assembly GCA_032199065.1. Lineage (NCBI taxonomy): Eukaryota > Metazoa > Chordata > Mammalia > Pholidota > Manidae > Smutsia > Smutsia gigantea. Next base: position 25,446 of record JAVSCE010014606.1, on the reverse strand, counting down.
TGCATGCCCCGACTGGAGGACAAGTCATATCATCTATCATGCAGACAGAATTCACATGCCGGGCAATGGTGTCCCCCGAGCTCAGCCCCCCTACCTTCCTCCCCTCATCTGCCCTCTGCCTTACCAGGGATCCAGGGCATCAGCAGCCCCAGGAGCTGAGCTGGGAGCCCCATTTTGAGAAGTTTGTCTGATGAGAGTCCTGATAATTCAGAGCAAGACTAGAGCTCACCTTTTATCTCAGCCTTGCTTGGAAAGTCCTTTGTAAGGAACAGGATGCAAATCCGTTGATGGGGGAAGCAGTGTGGAGAGAGCCAAAGAGAGGGTGGGGGACTCCTAGGTGAGGAATGTAACAAAAACTGTTTGCTTAGTTTATCATGAAACCAACAGAGATGAAATCTATGCTACCTACCTATGTAGGAGAAAAGGTACATTTAAATGTTTTCTTCTGTTTCTTCTACCAGATTTTCAGTTCTTTAAGTTTTTCACAGGCATATTTAAAGAAATTTGATTTATTGTTATTTATTTATTTATTTTTAATTAAACTATCATTGACATACAATCTTATGATGGTTTCACATAAACAACACATTGGTTTCAACATTCACCCATACTGTCAAGTCCTCACCTCTCTCTTGCTGTCACTGCCTATCAGCATAGTAAGATGTTATAGAGTCATTACTTGTCTTCTCCATGCTGTCCTGCCTTCCCCGTGACCTACCTATATTGTGATTGCAAATTATAGTGCCCCTGAATCTTCTTCTCCCTTCCTCCCCACCCTCCCAACCCCTGCCCTTCGGTAACCACTAGTCCCTTCTTGGAGTCTGTGAGTCTGCTGCTATTTTGTTCCTTCAGTTTTGCCTTTGTTGTTATGCTCTACAAATGAGGGAAATCATTTGGTATTGTCTTTCTCATCCTGGCTTACTTCACTGAGAATAATACCCTCTAGCTCAATCCATGTTGTTGCAAATGGTAGGATTTCTTTTCTTTTTATGGCTGAATAATATTCCATTGTGTATATGCACACTTCTTCTTTATCCATTCATCTATTGATGGACCCTTAAGTTGCTTCTGTATCTTGGCTATTGTAAATAGTGAAGCAATAAACACTGGGGTGCACATGTCTTTTTGAATCAGGGATCTTCTTTCCTTTGGGTAAATTCCTAGGAGCGGAATTACTGGGTCAAATGGTATTTCTAGTTTTAGTTTTTTGAGGAACCTCCATATTGCTTTGCACAGCAGTTGTACCAATTTACATTCCCACCAACAGTGTAGGAAGGTTCCCCTTTCTCCACATCCTCGACAGCATTTGTTGTTTCTTGTTTTTTGGATATTGACCATACTAACCTGTGTGTGGTACTATCTCATTGCAGTTTTAATTTGCATTTCCCTGATGATTGTGATGTGGAGCATCTTATCATGTGCCTATTGGCCATCCAGATTTCCTATTTGAAGAAGTGTCTGTTCAGATCCTTTGTCTATTTTTTAATCATGTTATATGTTTTTTGAGTGTTGAAGCATGTGAGTTCTTTATATATTTTGGATGTAAACCCCTTATCAGATAAGTCATTTATGAATATATTTTCCCATACAGTAAGATGCCATTTTGTTCTGCTGATGGTGTCTGTTGCTGTACAGAAGCTTTTTAGTTTAATGTAGTCCGATTTGTTCATTTTTTATTTTCTTTCCCTTGCCCAAGGAGATGTGTTCAGTAAAAAGTTGCTCATGTTTATATTCAAGAGATTTTGCCCATGTTTTCTTATCATATCATGAGTTACATTCAGGTCTTTGATCTATTTCAAGTTTACTTTTGTGCATGGATTTAGACAAAAATTCAGTTTCATTCTCTTACATGCAATTGCCCAGTTTTCCGATAACCAGTTGTTGAAGAGGGTGTCTTTTCCCATTTGTATATTCATGGCTCTTTATCATATGTTAATTCACCATGTATGTGTGGGCTTATAGCTGGGCTCTCTATTCTTTTCTATTGATCTATGGGTCTGTTCTTGTGCCAGTACCAAATTGTTTCAATTACTGTCTCACAGGCATAGTTTACATTTCTCTTTAATAATGTTTAATTGTTTTTGTAAATATGGGGTGTTTCTCATTTTCTCATTCATGTTTGTTTAAGAGTCTGGCTTTGACCTGTTTTTTTTTTTTTAATTGGGAGAAAACACACAAAGCGTAAAGGAAAGAAATCCTAAATATGCAACTGAATCAAGCTTTATTCACTCTCCAGATGAAAGTAAAGAAGAATCACACTCTTCGGGTCCTCCCTCCTGTACCTTCCCAGACAGTCACTGTTCCCCTTAACACAATGAAGGTACTGTCACCCTGACCTCTATCACAGAAATGTGTTTTTTTCCTGGATTTGGATGTCATGTCAGTGGAAGTAAGCATTTTCTTTGTTTCTGTTCAGGTTTCTAACTTGTTTCTCTGTTATTTTTAAGGCCTTCATTCCTCCTTGTGTGTTTAAGTTCTAATCTGCTGTTGTTTCCTGGGATTTTGAATGATTTCCTTGTGAATTTCTTACACAGCATATAGTGTTGTAATGTCTTCTCTTCATTTCTGGTTATCAAAAATGATAAAGAACTAGGAGAGTTTAGCATATTCATTATGCATTTCTAAGTGTGATTTTGTTCTGTAACTTGACAAAAAGGTCAGAGGAGAGATTCAAGAATATTTTAGAGTCATGCCACCTGTTGATAAAAGAAATGCTAGTATAATATTTGTTGGATTGAATGAGAGAGACTAAAATACACTATGAAATGAATGTGATCAAACTTCACAGTTGTCCCTCCCTGAGATTCTGATATTATTCCTTGAGCTAGGCTGAGGGTTGTCCCTTAAGCCCCATTTCAAGACAAATGGTATTATCCCTGTTAAATTTTCAGCCATTCATTCTGCTTTATGCTTGTTTTCTGGTAGTTAGTTATTTTCTCTATAAATCACAAGGGCTCTGTCCTATGTGATGAGGGTGTCAAATTGATTTCACCATAAAATGAAAAAAAATTCACAAAGTAATATCTCATACCTAGAAGTCATACCATGAATGAGGATATAGAGAGAAAAGGAATTTTATGGGATGCAATGCTTCAATTTTTTTACAGTCAGAAAACATATTGCCATCATGCCATTTGGACCTCCACTTAGAAAGCATAATTTCAGGTTAACACACCAATTGGTGTGTGACTTAGTAATAAAGATTATAAAGAAAATTCCTCAGATCAGATGAGGTAGTAAATCTCATCCTGGACACCGATTTCTGTTGGGGAGTAACTGGAGTCATTTTAACCCATTTCATTCATAAGATAATTGTATGCACACATCAAAAAATATATATGCACATGGTATATATTATACACATATATACTTATGTACATACATATTTACATATTCAACTTTATGAAATTTGGATGTGTTAATTTATAATGAATCTGTATTATGCATAAAAACTCATTATTATTATTCTACTGTAACATATGGATAACTTTTGTCAGATGATTGCATGTATGTAATAGATTTTACTCTTTTTATTAAAACATTTTTTTAAACCAATTATATATGTTTTTATATTTCCTTATGAATGGATTGCTAAGTGTACGGAAAACAGAAGTTCCATGGCTAGGATCCTCACCTGATCCTAATCTGCTTGCCCACTGCACACATGCAGTGATGTAATACTTGGCCTACAGTGCAGGTGCATGCTTGCACATGTGTTGGCAATAATCCTTTATTGCCTGTGTTGCTATATAAAGAACTCTGCCAAGTGCTCAGGGTAAAGCCAGGAGTGGAGGAGGAGCCTGGGCGGACACAAGAGTTGAAGATGATTCCGCCAAGTGCTGTACACTGCAGTAGAGAAAAATGGCTGGTGGAGACACAGGATGAGGGGAATTGCAGACCTGCCAGATGCAGGCATGGCTCTAGTGTTTGACTTGCCATCACAAGAATAAAGCTTGGTATAAATCCTTTAACCCTGAAGCATTCCATTCTCACTTTTCAGTCTCACTGAATCTAGAATGAACTTCTGCAGAACTTGGAACCCCTTCTGGACTGGAGCCACACTAGGAATTCATTTTTATTCCATTGGTTTTAATAAAATCTACCCACCTCAATGTGTATATTTGTACATGTAGTATCTGTCAGATTTTATAAAATAACAGTGTGCAATGTTGGGGAGTAAGAAATTTCCTCTACCCTTCAAGGTTCTTTTTTCTACCTGTTCTAAGAATTACATTGACACGAGACAGATTAACAAGAGAAATAAACCAAAGTTTAATTATGTCCGTAAAGGTATCGCACAGACATATATTCCAAAGGCAGTCCATAAGAATGAGGTATATATATCATCCTGAACAAAGGAGTAGGTGGTAGGGGTCTGACCCTTCGAAGGAAAAAGTATGTAATTCACCGGAATATGAAAAGAGTAAATGTTTGGTAAATAAAATTCTTGATGGGACCCCAGAAATAATGGGGCACAGAGAAATTTGAAAAGGCTTTGTCACATTCCTTCCTGTCTATCACCCTTAGTTTATGCAATAATTTGGTTATCTGTGGTACTATCTATCTCCTCCTGGAGCAGTTAATCCAACTCAATCCTTTGTCTGCAGTTGTGGGGTGGGGGACAGTCAAAGGATCTTCCTGAGTCTTTTGGGCTTTGTTTTTTTGCTCAAAATAATCTGTATGACAAAGTGGCACATCTTAGGGTGGCCTGCACTTGGTCCTTACAGTAACAAACCATTCAATACTTACTGGCTTATAGTATCAAATGTTTATTTCTTAGAGTAAAGGATGTTCATGTTAACCGTACTTTGGATGCTCCAGTCAGAACTCAGCTGTGCGGTTCTTTTGCAGGCAACAAGTTGGTGTCCACCTATGGACTGTGGTTGATCTGGGGCCAAGACTGAAGGTATGGTGATGGTAACAACCCAAGGAATGTCACATTTATGGAAAGCTACAGACAGGCACCAATTCCCCCTGAACAAATGGCACAGGCAAATGTAAGCCAAATCATCTCTGACACAGTTGCATATAATTTCAATTATTCTTAGGTCTTCATACCTGAACAAGTTTTGATTATCATTAATTCATTTATTGTTTAAGGAATGTGACCTTGGCATTTACAATCTAAAAATAAAATTTTAATTTATTTTTTGTATATTAGAAAATATATTTGAATGTGTTTCAACATGTGAGGTTATATAAAATTTTCTTAAATGGAAATGGGGAAAAAAGCCCCTCTAGCTGTAGTAAATATGTTCTAAAACAGATGATCTTGAGACTTACACAGATCTAATATCTTGTCATAACAAAGACTTTGTAGTGGGTGTCAGGGGGAGCCTGTGGCTTTGCGTTTGTAACAAGCTCCCAGGGGTGTTGACTGTGGGCTGGCTTCTGGAAGGATTTTGACCAGCAAGATATTTTCGTATTAAGGAAAAGCAATGCTCCATCCACATTTATTCTGTTATTTATTTTAAGCAAGAAAGTCTTTCATTGTCAAATTGTTCTTATATATTTAATGCAATTCCCTAATTTTTCTATTTACTCATCCACCTAATGGAGTTTTCATGTTATGAAACCTGACTTGGTGATGACAGCTGCAGCACAGCCAAACATATTCTGGGGCTTTCCCTCAGCTGCTGACCTTCTGAGTGCTGTGACACTAGTGACCCTGGGGCTGTGTGCTGTCTGCCCCATCATCACCGTCACTGGTATGAGCACACTGCCCAGAACCCTTGTTCCTCTCTGCTTTCCTCTAGAGCTACTCAGTGAAGGACTCTCCCTGAGGTTTGGGAGTCAGAAGAGGCAGATTCAATACTATCCATCAGCACCTGCAGGAAGATGTGGGGACAGAGGCAGGGAATGGAGACCCCCTGTGGGGTGAGGGAGCCTCAACACCTCCACCAGGAGGCCTCCCACACAGGCCTGAGTCCAAGTGGCTAGGAGCCTCTGTCTCCAAGGTAACATGTTCTCTGGCTTCTCGGGAACACTGGGGAATCATCCATTTCTTGTATATGCTTCTCTTATTATCAAATCACCAGATTTTGAAGAAATGCAGTGTAGACATGCCTTCCGTATAGGAAGCAGTTCCTGCTTGGAATATATCATTTGCTTCTCTGGCACTGGGACTTCCAATACTATATAGAAGAAAAGTGTCAAGATGGGGCATCCTTGCCTTGTTCCTGATCTTCAAGGAAAAGCTTTCAGCTTTTGGCCATTGAGAATGATGTTAGCTATCAGATATTTAATTCTTTGGATGTATTTTTGAATTTAGTTTGCTAATATTTTGTTGAAGATTATTCCATGTATGCTCTTCAGGATATTGGCTGATAATTTTATTTTTATGGACAACCTTGTCTTGTTTTGCTATCAAGATAATGTTCGTCTCAGAAAGTGAGTTTGGAAACATGCCTCCTCTTTAAGATTTTTGGGAGTTGGAGTAAAATAGGTATTAAGTTTTCTTTGAATGTTTGGTAGAATTCAGTCGTGAAGCTCTTTGGTCCCAACCTTTTGTTTGTTGTGAAGTCTGTGATTACTGACTTGAAGAGATGTAATTTTTGATTAGAAAGAGATTATGAAATGCAATGAACATATACAACTCGTTCAAATATATGGACCCCTGCTGCTCTCAATTTTACTATTATTATTTTTATTCCAAAATGTGGTTGTATGTGGTTTGTGTGTTTCTGATCCTTTTCATCTTCTGAACACATTCCTGGAGAAGGTTTAGTCCCCTCTCAGAGTTGTAGCTAAGATAAAACATAATTGAATTTATGGCTTAGATTGAGGATTTTTTATGTTTAAAAAAAACATTTTTGAGAACTTCAGGAATCTAGGAACTTTTTCAACAGAAAATGCTGCTATTGCCATATTGGCCTACATTTTCATGGTTCTCCAGGATAAGAACATACTATTTTAAACAATATATTTCATGTGTTCTTTTACATTTCCTGTGTGGATATATCAGAGGGTTAAAAATAAATGGTGAAGTTTCCTATTTCATTATTGAGTTAGGTTGGTTAAGACTACAAAATCATTAGGCGAATTCTCAGTTGAAATTACCAGAAACCTCAATTTGCACTGCATTCAACAGTAAAGGAAATCTGGGTATTTAAGCTACTGAGAAGTCCACAGCAGAATACATAAGGAAAGGTTTGATCCAGGCACATGCTTATGTCACTAGAATCTAATTTCTTCTACCTCCTCACTTTGACTTCCACTCTGCTAGTTCCATGTTGAGGGAGGCTTTAGCAAGGATGTCAACAGCTTCTGTTGCTAAATGTTCTTTGTAGTAGATGGGATTCATTCCTCACATTCTATCAATAAGTCTGAGATTTTCTCCACATGGTCAAGCTCCAGTAATGAGCATTCTTGGCAGGTCATTGCAGTCTGCTGTGAAAGCAGTATCTACAGTGAAAAGGCCCATCTACTGTTGTGCATTTCAGCCATGGAACTGGCTTGGAATCACCATCCTCAGTACTAAAAAGTCTACCAAGTAGCAACTGAGAGGTTTGGAAGGATAAAATACAGAGGTTCTGGAGGAGAGGACCCACGTCTTTCTGCCATCTGTAAGCAACTTTCTGAGTTAAGGATTACAGTGGATAAAGATAAGCACTTAAAGACGGAGTCACTATAAATGTGAGGCACATGAAGGATAAATGTTTATCTTTTGTATCAACATAAAAAATTAATTCATTTGTTTAAAAAATGGAAAAGGATAAAATGGAAGATGGTCCTTTTTTCTGATAATGAAAATTAAAGTACAACATGCTCTGACAAAACTGTGTCCAGGTGATTTTCATGTACAGTGTCCGAGTATAGATCTGTCAATCACTTGTGTCGTGGGTGGTTTCATGCTGCAGGAACTTGTGAAATGAATGACCAGTGTCTTTGATCAAGAGATAATTTGTACACCTGACAATTAATGAGCCTACAACTGACTTTATTCTTCCAGAAACACAAATGTCAAACTGTACTCATAGTTGGCACTTCCTCTGAGTCAGCTGATGCTGAATGCTAAGGATACACTAAATCATCTGCACACCCATTACCCCATTTTTCCTGAGCAATGACATTGCTCCAGGGAAGAGACTTTGAGAGAGTGGGCTAGGAGCAACTTCAGAAATGTTATTCGTTTGTTTCTCGTCTTCTCCTCCCAAAATGAGAGCTCTATGGGGTCAAAGACTCTGTTGGAGTTCAAACGGCGTATGCCTAGGAGAGTTTATGGTAATGCTATTTGTGTAATTTTATAAATACGTTTGGTTTGGAGCAAGAATAAATAAAAAACTGTTCTAGTGGTGCTGGGGCTGAAGCTATTTCACTTTTTAAGCCCAGGGGGAGCTGTGTCACCTTAGATTGGTTGGAGACAGAAGGCTTACAGGACCTCAAATGATGTTGGAGAAACTGGTTGACCAAGAGATTAGTGACCAGGGTGGTTCCTTGCTATGCAGGTGTTCATTTTCTGATACACTATATGTATTGAAGGAAACATGAAAGGTCTAGTTTGAACTTGTTGAGATGCTTATGAGTTGTCCAAGTGGAACTTCAAAGATGGATTTAAACTCAAAAAGGAATTTGAGATCAAGACATAAATGTGTGCAGTATATCCTCATTCTGTCCTGGGACATGACTATGTTTCATGTACTGGCACCAACCTTATAGGTTCCAAATGTGTTCTGCATGCGTCTTCACCATTACATATATTCTGTTACAGATTGGGTTTTCAAATTTTCTCACCTGGTGTGAAAAAACTGCATTTCATACTGAAAACATATATTTAGGGATTTTTCTGGAGTGTTTGAGAATCACAGCTTTAAGTTGCCTCAGGCCTTGTGGAGGCCTACCATCACATTTCCTGGGTGATGGTATTTTTGTCTCCTCCTTCCCACGATTTGCCTTCACAGCTCACTGAACAGGCACTGTGCAATCACACTGCCCACTGCTTTGCATGGGTCACTGGGGGCCCAGCTGGCTGCTGAAGCCCCATTAAAGGGGCCTCCTGCTGGTGGGGCCTGAGGGTCAGACAGGTGCGCAGCAGCAGGATGGTGCCCCAGGCCCAGCTTCTCATCTTTCTGATGCTCTGGGCCTCGGGTGAGAGCTGGAAGGGAAACACAACTTAATAATACAGGAAAGAGATTTTACCATGGAGAACGAATAGAACATTTCATCTAAAACAGTCTCATTGCTCATGATAAATACAAAAACCTACATTATTTAGATACAAAAAATGTTTATGTGTTATTGATGCAATGTATGGTCACTGCTCATTTGTGATTGCAGGCATCTCTGGGGACATCGTGATGACACAGTCTCCAGGCTCCCTGGCTGTGTCTGTAGGAGAGAGGGTCACCATCAACTACAAGTCCAGCCAGAGTCTTCTGTCTAGCTCCAACCAGAAGAACTACTTAGCCTGGTACCAGCAGAAGCCTGGACAGACTCCAAAACTGCTCATCTCCTGGGCATCCACCCGGGGATCGGGGGTCCCCGACCAGTTCAGTGGCAGTGGGTCTGGGACAGAGTTCACTCTCACCATCAGCAGCGCCCAGGCAGAGGATGTGGCTGCTTATTACTGCCAGCAGCATTATAGCTATCCTCCCACAGCACTTCAGCCTCGAACACAAACCTCATCCCCAGGGCGTCCCCAGGGCCACAGGCCAGTGCATCTCTGCTGCACCAGCTACTCCCTTGCTGCTCAGCTCTGTGTCCCCTTAGCTGGATGAGAGGCTGGCCTCGTTGCTCTATCTTGCAACAATTAACAGATTAGCCTGTCCTGTGTCTCTTGCACAAGAAAGTCGTTCTAGGAAGTCTCTATAATGACCTGCTGTGGATCCTTCTCTCACTCTCCCAGATGTTTTGCATCACCTGAAATTGTCCCGCCTCTACAGATGGATTTATATTCTTGACACAGCAATGACTTCAAACACATCTTGTGAAGAAGGGCTTACTGTTCATCACACCCTGAAGGATCCATGAACCCTGCCCTGTGCCTGATGACTCTGAACTTCCCATTTTATTCATTTCTGTGTCCCCTGTTCTCTTTCTCACTTCTTGGCCTTGCGAGCTTCCCAGGGTGCAATGCTCAGTCTCTTATTTTCAAGTACTTCCCCCTCTGTGCTTCTCTAACTCATCTGTCCCCAGCATGCTAGGCATCTTCTACTCTGAGTCTCTGCATTTTTCACCTCATGGCTCCTGTTTCTGAACTGGCTTCTTTACTCCATTCCATTCCTCTCGGTCCTTCTTATTTTAAAAATAGCATTCTCCTATTCCATTTCCTCTTTGTACTGTTTTTACAATTATAGATCCCGGTGCCCTAGATCCTTGACAGCATGGCAGCCTCGGCTGTGAACTCGGTATGTGTACCACCATCTCTGTGACGTTGATGCATGACACTGATCACCTACTGACTTTGAAAAATTAAATCTAAGCCAATGTTCCCAAACCTTATGTTGCTCGATGTCTCGCTCCTTTTAGATACCATTATCACTATACTCATGTCACACCACCTGTAGGTAGTGTTCTAGATGATTGACAAGTGTTAGAACATTTAGTGGGATGCACTGTGATTCATTTTTTTTTTTTGCGCCTTGTTTCTTCCACTTAGCTTAAAGCTTTTTTTTAAAGTTTATTTTGATATAATTAATCTACAATTAAATGAGTAATATTATGGTGATTACACTACCCCCTTCATCAGGCCCCCCCCAACCCCATTACAGTCACTGTCCATCAGCGTAGTGAGATGCTATAGAATCACTACTTGTCCTCTCTGAGTTGTACTGCCCTCCCCGTGCCCCCCCAACATTACATCTGCTAATCGTAATGCCCCTTTTTCCCTCTTATCCCTCCCTTCCCGCCCATTTTCCCCAGTCCCTTTCCCTTTGGTAACTATTAGTCCGTTCTTGGGTTCTGTGAGTCTGCTGCTGTTTTGTTCCTTCAGTTTTTTTCTTTGTTCTTATACTCCACATATGAGTGAAATCATTTGATACTTGTCTTTTTCGGCTTGGCTTATTTCACTGAGCATAATACCCTCTAGCTCCATCCATGTTGTTGCAAATGGTAGGATTTGTTTTCTTCTTATGGCTGAATAATATTCCATTGTGTATATGTACCACTTCTTCTTTATCCATTCATCTACTGATGGACACTTAGGTTGCTTCCATTTCTTGGCTATTGTAAATAGTGCTGCAATAAACACAGGGGTGCATCGGTCTTTTTCAAACTGGGCTGCTGCATTGTTCGGGTAAATTCCTAGGAGTGGAATTCCTGGGCCAAATGGTATTTCTATTTTGAGTTTTTTAAGGAACCTCCATACTGCTTTCCACAATGGTTGAACTAATTTGCATTCCCACCAGCAGTGTAGGAGGGTTCCCTTTTCTCCACATCCTCGCCAACATTTGTTGTTGTTTGTGTTTTGGATGTTGGCCATCCTCACTGGTGTGAGGTGATATCTCATTGTGGTTTTAATCTGCATTTCTCTGATGATTAGCGATGTGGAGCATCTTTTCATGTGCGTGTTGGCCATCTGAATTTCTTCTTTAGAGAAGTGTCTATTCATGTCCTCTGCCCATTTCTTAATTGGATTATTTGCTTTTTTGTTTGTTGAGGTGCGTGAGTTCTTTATATATTTTGGATGTCAACCCCTTATCGGATACGTCATTTATGAATATATTCTCCCATACTGTAGGATGTCTTTTTGTTCTACTGATGGTGTCCTTTGCTGTACAGAAGCTTTTCAGCTTGATATAGTCCCACTTGTTCATTTTTGCTTTTGTTTCCCTTGCCCGGGGAGATATGTTCATGAAGAAGTTGCTCATGTTTATGTCCAAGAGATTTTTGCCTATGTTTTTTTCTAAGAGGTTTATGGTTTCATGACTTACATTCAGGTCTTTGATCCACCTTGAGTTTACCTTTGTGTATGGGGCTAGACAGTAGTCCAGTTTCATTCTCTTACATGTAGCTGTCCAGTTTTTCTAACACCAGCTGCTGAAGAGGCTGTCATCTCCCCATTGTATATCCAAGGCACTTTTATCAAATATTAATTGACTGTATATGTTTGGGTTAATGTTTGGATTTTCTATTCTGTTCCACTGGTCTGTGGGTCTGTTTTTGTGCCAATACCAAATTGTCTTGATTACTGTGGCTTTGTAGTAGAGCTTGAAGTCAGGGAGTGTAATTCCCCCTGTTTTATTCCTCCTTCTCAGGATTGCTTTGGCTATTCGGGGTCTTTTGTGGTTCCATATGAATTTTAGAATTATTTGTTCCAGTTCATTGAAGAAAGCTGTTGGTAGTTTGATAGGGATTGCGTTGAATCTGTAGATTGCTTTGGGTAATATAGCCATTTTGACAATATTTATTCTTCCTAGCAAAGAGCATGGGATGCATTTCCATTTGTTAGTGACCTCTTTAATTTCTCTTAGGAATGTCTTGTAGTTTTCAGAGTACAGGTCTTTCACTTCCTTCGTTAGGTTTATTCCTAGGTATTTTATTCTTTTTGATGCAATTGTGAATGGGATTGTTTTTGGGATTTCTCTTTCTGTTAGTTCATCATTAGTGTATAGGAAAGCAACAGATTTCTGTGTGTTAATTTTGTATCCTGCAACTTTGCTGAATTCAGATATTAGTTCTAGTAGTTTTGGAGTGGTCTTTAGGGTTTTTTATGTACAATATCATGTCATCCACAAATAGTGACAATTTGACTTCTTCTTTACCAGTCTGGATGCCTTGTATGTCTTTGTTTTGTCTGATTGCCATGGCTAGGACCTCCAATACTATGTTGAGTAACAGTGGAGAGAACGGGCATCCCTATCTTGTTCCCGATCTTAGATGAAAAGCTTTCAGCTTTTCACCGTTAAGTGTGATGTTAGCTGTGGGTTTGTCATATATGGCCTTTATGATGTTGACGTACTTGCCGTCTATACCCATTTTGTTGAGAGTTTTAATCATCAATGGATGCTGAATTTTGTCAAATGCTTTTTCAGCATCTATAGAGATGATCATGTGGTTTTTGCTCTTCTTTTTATTGATGTGGTGAATGATGTTGATGGATTTTCGAATGTTGTACCATCCTTGCATCCCTGGGATGAATCCCACTTGATCATGGTGTATGATCCTCTTAATGTATTTTTGAATTCGGTTTGCTAATATTTTATTGAGTATTTTTGCATCCACCTTCATCAGGGATAATGGTCTGTAGTTTTCTTTTTTGGTGAGGTCTTTGCCCGGTTTTGGTATTAGAGTGATGCTGGCTTCATAGAATGAGTTTGGAAGTATTCCCTCCTCTTCTATTTTTTGGAAAACTTTAAGGAGAATGGTGTTATTTCTTCTCTATATGTCTGGTAGAATTCAGAGGTGAATCCATCTGGTCCGGGGCTTTTGTTCTTGGGTAGTTTTTTGATTACCACTTTAATTTCATTGCTGGTGATTGGTCTGTTTAGTTTTTCTGTTTCTTGTTTGGTCAGTTTTGGAAGGTTGTATTTTTCTACAAAGTTGTCCATTTCTTCTATGTTTTCCAGCTTGCTAGCATATAGATTCTCATAGTATTCTCTTGTAATTCTTTGTATTTCTGTGGGATCCGTCCTGATTTTTCCTTTGCCATTTCTGATTCTGTTTATGTGTGTAGATTCTCTTTTTCTCTTAATGAGTCTGGCTAGGGGTTGATCTTTTTTGTTTATTTTTTCAAAGAACCAGCTCTTGGTTTCATTGATTTTTTTCTATTGTTTTGTTCTTCTCAATTTTATTTATTTCTTTTCTGATCTTTATTATGTCCCTCCTTCTGGTGACTTTGGGTCTCATTTGTTCTTCTTTTTCCAATTTCAGTAATTGTGTCTTTAGACTATTCATTTGGGAATGTTCTTCCTTCTTTAAATAGGCCTGGATTGCAATATACTTTCCTCTTAGAACTGCCTTTGCTTTGTCCCACAGAAGCTGTGGCTATGTGTTGTTGTTGTCATTTGTCTCCATATACTCTTTGATTTCTGTTTGATTTGGTCATTGACCCATTGATTAATTAGGAGAATGTTGTTAAGTGTCCATGTATTTGTGAGCCTTTTTGTTTTCTTTCTAAAGTTTAATTCTAGTTTAATACCTTTATGATCTGAGAAGTTGGTTGGTAGAATTTCAATATTTTCGATTTTACTGAGGTTCTTTTTGTGGCCTAGTATGTGGTCTATTCTGGAAAATGTTCCATGTGCACTTGAGAAGAATGTGTATCCTGTTGCTTTTGGGTGTAGTGTTCTGTAGATGTCTGTTAGGTCCATCTGTTCTAGTGTGTTGTTCAGTGCCTCTGTGTCTTTACTTATTTTCTGTCTGGTTGATCTGTCCTTTGGAGTGAGTGGTGTGTTGAAGTCTCCTAAAATGAATGCATTGCTGTCTATTTCCTCCTTTAATTCTGTTAGTATTTGTTTCACAAATGCCGGCGCTCCTGTGTTGGATGCATATATATTTTAAATGGTTATATCTTCTTGTTGGACTGACCCCTTTATCATTATGTAATGTCCTTCTTTATCTCTTGCTACTTTCTTCGTTTTGAAGTCTATTTTGTCTGATACAAGTACTGCAACACCTGCTTTTTTCTCCTTGTTATTTGCATGAAATATCTTTTTCCATCCCTTCACTTTTAATCTGGGGATATCTTTGCGTTTAAGGTGAGTTTCTTGTAGGCAGCATATAGATGGGTCTTGCTTTTTTATCCATTCCGTTACTCTGTGTCTTTTGATTCGTGCATTCAGCCCATTTACATTTAGGGTGATTATCAATAGATATGTACTTTTTGCCATTGCTGGCTTTAGATTCGTGGTTACCAAAGGTTCAAGGGTTGCTTCTTTACTCTCTAACAATCTAACCTAACTTTCTTGTTAAGTTATTGTAAACACAGTCTGATGTTTCTTTATTTCTCTCCCTTCTTATTCTTCCTCTTCCATTCTTTATATACTAGGTGTTTTATTCTTTGCCTTTAGTTAGTGTTTGGATGGTCTGCTTTCTTTGCTATGATTTTGTTTTCTCTGGTGACAGCTTTTTAGCCTTAGAAGTGCTTCCCTCTAGAGCAGTTCTTTTAAGATGTCCTGCAGAGGTGGTTTATGGGAGGCAAATTCTCTCAGCTTTTGATTGTCTGGAAATTGTTTAATCCCTCCATCATATTTAAATGATAATCATGCTGGAGACAGTATTCTTGGTTCGAGGCCCTTCTGTTTCATTGCATTAAATATATCATGCCATTCTCTTCTAGCCTGTAAGGTTTCTGTTGAGAAGTCTGATGTTAGTCTGATGGGTTTTCCTTTGAAGGTGATCTTTTTTCTTTCTCTAGCTGCCTTTAATACTCTGTCCTTATCTTTGATCTTTGCCATTTTAATTATTATGTGTCTTGGTGTTGTCTTCCTGGGGTCCTTTGTGTTAGGAGATCTGTGGGCTTCCATGGACTGCGAGACTATTTCCTTCCCCAGCATGGGGAAGTTTTCAGCAATTATTTCTTAAAAGACACTTTCTATCCCTTTTTCTCTCTCTTCTTCCTCTGGTACTCCTATACTGCGAATATTGTTCCGTTTGGATTGGTCACACAGTTCTCGTAATATTCTTTCATTCCTAGAGATCCTTTTATCTCTCTCTGCCTCAGATGCTCTGTGTTCTTCTCTGATGTCTATTGCATTAACAGTCTCTTGCATCTCATCCAGTCTGCTGCTGAGCCCGTCGTTGGCTTGTCTCATTTCTGCATTATCTTTCCTGACTTCCCTCACTTCCTCCCTTAGCTCTTGCATATTTCTCTGTAGATCCATCAGCATGGTTATGACTTTTATTCTGAATTCTTTTTCAGGAAGATTCTGCATTTCCATCCCTTCAGGTTCCTTCTCAGAGGGTGTCTGTGTCTTGGTGACTTTTGTCTGTATCATGTTCTTCTCTCTTGTCATGTTGATAGGAGTGGTCGCTGGTAGGTGCCACGTATGTCAGCTGCGCTCGTTAAGGTTTAAAAAAAAAACCCACCAAAAAAACAAGCAAGCCAAAAAAAAGAAGGAAGAGAAAGAAGAAAGAAGGAAATGAAAAGGAAGGTGAAAAAGGAAAAAAAAGGGCAAGAAATAGAAGATATGAGCAAAAAAAAAAAAAGCCCACCTGGAGTGGATTCTCTAAGTATGCTGTAGGTGTCACTGTTGCTCCACTAATCCAGAGTCGCAGCCGTGCTGCTTTTTGGCCAGGGCAGGAATGAGTGGGAGGCTACTGTTTTCTGTATAAAGTTCCGGCGTGTCTGCTCCCTTCTCTCCGTCACCAGCAAAGGAGCCTGAAGTTCCCCAGGACTTCCAGCTTGCAGGGCTGAGCCCACCGGGGCAATGGTGTTCCCTCGCTGGGCCCCCTGCCTCTCCGAGACCACTACAAACGGCGTGCGCTTTTCTCTTGTCCCTGGACACTGGCTGCACGGTCCCGGCGCATTCCCGGCTCAAAACCTGCACCTTCTGCCTCTCCAATGTCCGATGCACCGCACGATGTGTGTCAGCGCTCCCGGCGCAGACCACCGGGGCTGGTTTTTTTGCGGACCTGCTCTTCCACTCCCTCCCGGCTCCGAATCCTCTCCTCCCGCCAGTGCTCTGGGCTGGGTGAGTGCTCGGGTGCCGCTGGGTCGGGGCTCCGTATCTTACCCGCCTCACGGGGTGCTGAGTCCTCCCGGGTGTGGCTGCATGCTGTGCACTTTCCTGTGTGCTCTGGTCTCTCTTTTAGGAATAGTTGTATTTGCTGTATTTTCGTAGATTTATATAGTTTTGGTAGGAGATTACTGCCGCCCTGCTCACACCGCCATCTTCCCGGAAGTCTCCTGCACTGTGATTCTTGTGTCTATGGGGACATGGTGAGAGTGGTCACCAAATGCTGGTTTAATGACCAGTCTACAGGCATAGAAGGATAATTTAGGGGTGCTGTTAAGATGCAGGATCCTGAATCCATGTCTGAAAATGATGCTCTTTAAGAACAATTTATATCTGGAAAAAAAATTTTTTGCACAATACTCTCAGGATTCCAATGTTTATTCAAGCTTGAGAAACAGTAGTTACTAAAAAAGTAATGCTGTTTGAAAGAAGACAGGTGTACATTCAAATAGGATTCTAGACTTTACGGGTGCTAAGAAAAATTCCAAGCTATAATCTGTCCCTCAGATTACTTATATGCAACAGGGTATATAAGGCTGCATTTACGAAATGATGAGAATCATTAAATGCGATTTTATATGAATATCGTTTTTTTCTGTGCTTAATAATACTCTACATTTGCAACTCTTTTCTTGGCTTATGACATAATTTATCCCACTATCTTCTTCTACCTTTCTGATACTCTCTTTTTCTTCATTAAATTATTGATATGAGGACATACATGACTTCAGAGAGAGAGGGAGTGATAGGTGCCATGGTTTAATGGCATGGTATTCACAGCTGAGCATTCTTAGGGGTAAAGGAAGAGAATGGTGTGGGAGGGGCAGTGGGGGGCAAGGAAGCACACTTATTGGCACCGTGGAGTCACTGGTCTCAAGATGCCAGAGAGGAAATGACCCCATGAGAGGGCTTCCTCATGGAGAGCCAGGTTGTGGAGGTGATGAGAAATTTTCAGAGAAATTCTTGAGCTCTTCAGGTCTGAGGTCACCAGTATCCCTAAACTTCTCGTCATATGCAGCTATTCAGATTTAAGTTTAAATTGATTAAACTTGATGTTTGAAAAACATGAGCCCTCAGGTATGCTGGGCCATGTCAAATGCTCCATAGCCACAGGGAGCTGGTCGCTGGTCTCTAGCAGCCGCGATGTTGCCCAGCACACACGGAGAGCACGTCTACCCCTGCGTACGTTCTACGGGCAGTGCTGTTCACGGGATGGAGTGACATCAGAGGACAGAAGTCATAGGTGTGTCAAATATAAGTGGTAGAGGTTCAGGGAGGGGAGAAAGATGGGGAAGTAGGAACTTTATTCTAACGACTGATTTTTAAGAACATACAACATACATTCTTTATCTCTCAAGGCACGAATGTCCCAATTCTTGATGGGCAACTTGTTTGAACTTCTCTTACGCAAGTCACAATTCTTGGTTTTTCTATGGTGCACAGGAACATCATGCTCCAAACCATGTCTGTCCTGAGAGTCCTTGCAGTGGAGAAAGATAACTCAAAAAAGCAAGTTTTCTTTCACATTTTATTCCTGGGCCAAAGGCTGACGTGTGGACCCAAAGGCTCTCTTCAGGGTTCAAAGCTATGGAGCTGTAAATGCTCAGTGCAGGTGACAGAGCACATCAGAGGGCCCAGAGGTCCAGGTGTTTCTGAGCTGCAGTGAGGAGGGCAATTGGGAGGGCAAGTCGGTCTGCTTGGACTGGCCCGGGCCTGCGCGTGGACTAGACCTGCATCCTGGAGTTCAGGGTGATTTCTCTTTAAAGTTTTGCCAAACATATTTAATAGACCCTGCGTCATGAGCATTGGACTCCATCTCCACTCTTTATCTAGGCTGCGCTGGGCTTCATGGCTAACATGTCTCTGCTTTTTGCATCTCCCCCAGCACAACCACTTGGTCTCTGCTGGACCACTTCTCAGGGCAGAGAAAGTTTTCAGAAGCTCTCTTCTGCTCGGTCGCATGAATGCTTCAGATGACCATAGGTGTCCGTATGCATGAATGTTAATAAACCTTTAATAAACGAAAAACCACTCTCACTGCTCTACTTTTCCATGAAACCCACAGTGGGTCCGGGTCCAACAAAGGAAGCCAGGCAGGAGTCCTCATCCACCTGGAGTTTCCCTGAGAAGCATAGCTGGGCTTCTTCCTGCTCCCATATCATCAACTTTCAATGTCATTACCATACACAGCTTTATCAGTCCTAAGCAAAAAAACAGAAAAATTGTCCAGTAGTTGATGTCTCCTATATTCCCTTCACATTCCCCTTTCCTGACATCTGTCCATGGTATTAAAATCCTTACATTCTGAAGAAGAAAAAGAAGTCTCATATAGTTCTGTGTCCCTCCATGTTATATAGCTAATACTGTGCTCTCTATCTTCCAGCCTATACTTTTTACTTTTAAAACCCAACTTTTGGAATTTTAAAACTCACTTTAACTCTCAGGAGAATGTCATTGAGACAAATCAAAGACCTTTTCCATTTGCATCTTTTGTCTCCTGTGAAGGTACAAAAATCAAGGCTTTACTAAATCTTCTGTGCCACAAGCCCTGAGGTCAGACTGTGTACAATACATACCCGGACCAGCTTCATGGGGAGGGGGGGATAAGTACTGAAAAAGATGAGTGGTAAGTGGGAAACCTGGGAAAATACCAGTTTCTGACCCTGGCCAAGAAATACCCTCTAGAGATGCCCTGGGACCTGCCTGAGCCCAGCAGGTGTGCAGCGTGGGGTCCTAGGAATCTCCCTGGTCTCTGGAGGTTATGGAGACTCACAGTCATGGTGAGTGTAGGCAAACCAGGAGAGTCAGGATGAGCTTCCCCACGTGGGGAAGAACTCCCCGTCTCAGCAAGTGTGGTGTTCAGAGAGCAGGTGGACCCACGCCTCCTGGGGCTTCTGTCACGCCAGGGCTGTGCAGCTGCTGGGCCATCACATGTGGTGGCCGACATGTAGCCAAGGCATTTATGGTCCAGAGCCCTCAGCTGCCACCTCTCCCCGATTCTCCAACATCCTCCTCTTAAGCAAACTCAGAGAATTGGCCATGCCTGCTCCACAGATAAAACAACCTATTTGTGCAGCTGGGCCACCCCAGGCAGGGAGGTTTGTGTTCAGGGCTGTATCACTGTGGGAGGTACTTTTGTACCTTGGTAGCAGTAATAAACTCCAGCATCGTCAGCCTGCACGCTGCTGATCTTCAGGGTGAAATCTGTCCCTGCCCCACTGCCACTAAACCTGTCTGGGACCCCAGAGAAACGGTTTGAAACCTTATAGATCAGGCTCCGAGGTGACTGGCCTGGCTTTTGGAGGTACCAACTCAGGTACGTGTTTCCATCACTGTGTAGGAGGCTCTCACTAGACTTGCAGGAGATGGAGGCCGGCTCTCCAGGCCTGACAGACAAGGTGAGTGGGGTCTGCGTCAACACAACATCCCCACTGGATCCTAAAGTGGCGAGAGGAAATCACAAAGTCAAGTACAAATATTGCAAGGAATTTTTATAATTTTCTTTTTGTTCTGTATTTCATGTTAAATCACTTTTTTGTGTGATTCTAAATCACATGACAAAACTATCTAATTTCAAAACAGACTCTTGTTCTTTCTGGAATCGTCCTCACCCTCCCAGATCTAAGCATTTCATGCCCCAGCTGGAGGACAAATTATACCATTTATCATTCAGACAGAATTCCCATGGAGGGTAGAGATGCCTCTAAGCTGAGCCTCCCCACTCCCCTCTCCTCATCCAACCTCTGCCCTTACCGGGGATCCAGAGCATCAGCAGCCCCAGGAGCTGAGCAGGGAACCCCATTTTGAGAAGTCTGTGTGATGGTTCCTGATAAGTCAGAGCAGGACTAGATCTGACCTTTTATTTCAGTCCTCCCTTAGGGAAATATGCAAATCCCCTGGTGGGTGCAGCAGGGTGCAAAGAGTCAAAAGGAGAGTGGAGGTGGAGCATTTCCTGTGAGCAAAATGAAATAAATTGTATTCTGTTTGAAGGAACAGTAATAAGGATACAAATGTTGATTTTTGTTTTCAACTAGGGTCACATTATGAAGAAATATGAATTCTAATGTGACAGACACAGTAAGTGAGTCTCTCTTATTCTTAAGAAATTATCTATTGATGATCCATCAGAGTCCTTGAGGATGTAGAGGTGTGTGTCCAGAGTAAACCTTGGGCAGGTCAAGTGGCTCTCCCGCCTGGCTCTGTCCCATCTGCCCTGGAGAAGGAAGCAGTTCCCCCCTCTGCTGCTGACCCAGGGAGGCTCCCAGGGGCAGGAGGGACTTGAGACAGTACAGGTGTTTGTCTGTTGGCTGCTGCTCCCAGGAGACCAGCTGTTATGTTAGGTGTCAGATGCAAGTATATCTTTCCACCCATGGACAGGACGAATGATAGACAGATAAATAGTGTGTCTTTACTGTGTGCTGAGTGCATGAATTCATAATTTGGTCAGAACACTCAAACTAAGTGTGCTGGACAGGGAGAAAAACCTGATTCTTGGAGAAATGCTGGTATAGAGACCCTGTTTTTTTACACAAAAATAATCTTTTGTCCTTTGGTTGTATCCAGTGGCACCTTTGTCTTCTTGTGAGAGTTCATCAAGAAAATCTCTATAGAGAATATGTTATATTGTCAACTTGATCCTTTCCCTATATGGGTTTCAGAGGAAATAATAAACATTATGTGCACCAAAAATAATCTGTATGACTAATCCTGTATTTATCAAAAAAGTCTTTGTAATGACTGTAGACTGTTGTTTTGAAGGAATATATTACATTTGAAAATAACCCCAATTCTACAGATGAGAATTTATTTCTTTTTTAATTGTTTATTATTACCCATAATATAGCTGTATGTTTTTATATTCTTAATTAAATGGTGCTTTTATTATAATGGATAAATTCTCAGGTATGGAATTATCTGCACAAAAACAAAAATGAATAGATCCTGACACAATTCTTTCCATAAGTGTTGCAACAATTTTCCTTCTGTAGCAATGAATGGGAGTTTTGTTTTCTCAATATAGGAGTGTCTGAAGGAAGAGGAGACTTACAGGAACATGGAGCCAAAATAGATATTGAAAACATCTTGTTATTTTTCAGGGTGGTGATTAGAGCAGCTCATTCCCTACCACAGCTTTCTCACCATGTAATGATTGATGTTAACTAGAACGTGGAACTGCCCCAGGCACCCTTTAATTACCTGGGATCCAGAGCAGCAGGAGACTGAGGGACTGAGCTAGTTGACTTGAGAGAGGGGTGTGAGTTAGTTATTAAATATTCCGAGTGCCAATATTGTAGGGCTTAAAGATGGTAGTGTGAGAGGTGAGACAGAGAACTCCTCCAAAAGCCACATATAATATGAAAATATAATTAATACAGCTAATCTTGAAAGAGCAACAGGAAAGAAGGTGGTGCCAGACTGCATACACCTGGAGAAAACAGAATTCATGGAACAGGGTAATGTACCAAAGCCATGATCTGGCAGGACCCAAGACCTTCCATCACCCCAGCTCACCCATGGGAGGAAGAGAAATGGAGCGTGGAGGGTATAGAGGCCTAGGACTGCTGAACACCCAGCCCTGGAGATCTGCTCTGGGAGCATGAACCTACATTGCAAAGTGCTCTGGAAATTAGTGGGGTTGGAAAGCTAAGACAGGTGGAATACTTGGAGAGACTGAGATTCCAACCACCAGTGGAAAACAGGGATCCACGTCCCACTGCTCTGGGACAAAAGAAGAGCAGGCCATCTGAGAGACTTCCTAACAGTGAGAGGGCTGCTACAGGGGCAAGAATTTCACAGAGCTTGCTGCTCAGGAGAAAGGACAAATGGGCAAAATTGTCTGGGTGCAGTCTGCCCAGCAGTTTGGGAACTTTCAGGAGCTCAGGCCCTCCATCACCCTGGCTGGCTACACAGCTCCAAGGACACCCCCCACCCCCCTGTGATATGCAGGCTGCTGAGCCTTCCTCCCTACCAGCCAGCAACAGCTTGCAATCCGGCATCCCCTGCCCTGATGTCAGGCCAGCCAGAGGGAAGCCCAGCCTATGGCAGCTAGAAACACAAAGCATAGAGGGTTACACCTGTGCACTCTGCTCACTGGTTCTGGCAGTGGACACAGGCACAGCAGCCGAGAAGCAGGAAACAGCTCTTTCCTTCCCCTAGGCATGAGCGCCACTCTCCTGCAACCCCTGACGTCACTCTAAAGGCAGAGAAGCTCCAAAGATCAGAGCATCTGGGCACTAGAGGGCGCCACATACAAATGTGAAATGTCAAAGGAACCTAGTTCAACCCAAAATCACACAAACACCAGAAAAAGGGACAAGTGAAACTGAACTCATCAGTCTTCCTGAAAGAGATTTCAAAATAAAAATCATAGACATGCTCATGGAAGCACAGAAAATATTCAAGAACTCAGAGATGAATTTAGGATGGAGATTTAATCATTAATAAATTCCGTATCTGAAATGAAACATACAAAGAAGGGATTTAAAAACAGATTAGATTTAGTGGAGGAGACTGTAAATGGAATAGAAATTAGAGAAGAGGAATTCAAAGAAATTGAGGCACAGAAAGAATAAAGGCTGTCTAGGAATGAAAGAATATTGAGAAAACTGTGTGACCAATCCAAAGGGAACAATATGCACATTATAGGGGTACCAGAAAAAGAAGAGAGAGAAAAGGGATAGAAAGTGTCTTTGAGGAGGTAATTGCTGAAACTTCCCCAATCTGGGGAAGGAGATAGTCTCTCAGGCCATGGAGGTGCACAGATGTCTGAACACAAGGGACCCAAGGAAGACAACACCAAGACATAAAGTAATTAAAATGGAAATAATCAAGGATAAGGACAGACTATTAAAAGCAGCCAGAGAGAGAAATAAGATCACAAACAAAGAAAAAACAATCAGGCTATTATCAGACTTCTCAACAAAAGAATTAAAGGCCAGAAGGGAGTGACATGATATAGCAAATACAAATAAGTAAAAGGGCCCCAAGCCAAAAACACTCTACCCAGCAAGATTATCATTTAAATTTGAAGGACAGATTAAACAATTTCCTAGAGAAGCAAAAACTGAGAGAATTTACCTCCCACAAACTGTATCTACAGGGTATTTTGGAGGGACTGCTATAGATGGAAGTGCTTCTAAGGCTAAATAGCTGTCGCCAGAGGAAATAAAACCACAGCAAAGAAAGTAGAACAATTAATTACTAAGCAGATAGAAAATCAAATCAACTACCCAAAAAATCAGTCAAGGGATAGACAAAGAGTACAGAATATTTTACCTAAAATGCAAAGAATGGAGGAGGAGGGGGAAAAAAGAACCTTTAGGTTGTGTTTGTAATAGCATAATAAGTGAGTTAAATTAGACTATTAAATAGTAAGGAAGTTACCCTTGAAATTTGGTAACCATGAATCTAACTTATCAATAATCACCCTAAATGTAAATGGTCTGAATGCACCAATCAAAAGACATAGTCACTGAATGGATAAAAACACAAGACCCATCTATATGCTACCTACAAGAGGCTCACTTCAAACCCAAAGACATACACAGACAAAAAGTATAGGGATGGAGAAAGATATTTCATGCAACTGATAGAGAGAGAAAAGCAGGAGTTGCAGTACTTGTCTCAGACAAAATAGACTTGAAAACAAAGAAATTCAAAAGAGACAAAGAAGGATATTATGTAATGATAAAGGGGTCAGTCCAACACGAGGCTATAACCATTATAAATATATATGCACCCAACACAGGAGCACCTACATATGTGAAACAAGTACTAACAGAATTGAAGGGGGAAATAGAATGAAATGCATTCATTTTAGGAGACTTCAACACTCCACTTACTCCAAAGGATAGATCAACTAGACAGAAAATAAGTAAGGAGGCAGACACACTGAACAACATATTAGAACAGATGGACCTAACAGACATCTACAGAACACTCCACCCAAAAGCAGCAGGAAACCCCAAAACACATTCTTCTCAAGTGCACATGGAACATTTTCAAAACTAGATCATATACTAGGCCAAAAAGGAGCCTCAGCAAATTTAAAAATATTGAAATCGCACCAACAAGATTTTCAGACCACAAAGGTATGAAACTAGAAATAAATTAAGGAAAGAAAATGAAAAAGCCCACAAATAAAAGGAGGCTTGACAATATGCACCTAAATAATCAATGATCAATGACCAAATAAAAACAGAGATCAAGCAATATATGGAGACAAATGACAACAATAATTCAACATCGAAAAATCTGTGGGATGCAGCAAAGGCCATGCTAAGAGCGAAGTATATTGCAATACAGGCCTGCTTCAGGAAAGAAGAGCAATCCCATATGAACAGTCTAAACTCACAATTAATGAAACTAGAAAAAGAAGAACAAATGAGACCCAAAGTCAGTAAAAGGTGGGACATAATAAAGATTAGAGCAGAAATAAATAAAATCGAGAAGAATAAAACAATAGAAAAAATCAATAAAAGCAGGAGCTGGTTCTTTGAGAAGATAACACAATTGATAAACCCTTTGACAAGCTTATAAAACACTGGTAAGCATTAGAGTCCTCTACTACATTTTCTTCAGGTACCTGTCCCTCTGAGGGTCCTAAACCCTGACCCATGACTTGAGTCTGTATTAGTGATGGAAGCTCCACCAGGGCTTGGTATTTGTGACAGAGGGAACCTCGGCTGCTGCAATGTTTTAGAGGGACACTCATATGTTCATGCCCATGGGTTACAGCTGATCGTGTGTTTGCCCCAGGAATTGCTAGTCTGTCACCCTGGCTGTTTTGCTATCCCTCACATATCCTGACTGAGGTAATTGGTCACATTAT
>JAVSCE010014605.1:0-30971 GCA_032199065.1 Smutsia gigantea | reverse complement strand
GGGCTGCTTTGGGGGCTGGGGTGGAGGAGCCGCAGATGGCCTCCCTGGCAGGTGCTAGTAAACCTGATCCACATTCCCCTCCATCCCCACTACTCATTTCCCAGACCCTTGGCCAAGCTCCCTAGCTCCCAATTCCCTGTTCCCCCCCTCCCCCTGCCTGTCACCGCACACACTTCCATGTAACCCCTGTAGCCAGGCAAGGGGAAGAAGGGCAGAGACAGCTGTCAGGGTCCTTGAACAGGGAGGTCTCTGTGCCTAACTTTACCACCCTAAATCCTTCCCCACTTCTCATCTCCCCCTTCCCCCTTCCCAGGCCACAAACTAATTCCAGGCCTTCAATGTACCCTCCCACTTGAGCACTAGCACATAGTGGGTCAGGCGAGAGTGTGGCTGCACCCCACCACCACACACTCCCAGGCACAAAGTGACAGAAGGAGGGTACCCGGCTTCATTTTTTCCTTAGGGAAACTCCAAACTAGTTCTGTACAGACCTTGTTCTAGACTTGGTCCTAACACGTGGGAGCACTTCCCCTTGCTCACTATACTGCTCCCCACTGCTGATCTCCCACCTCGCTGGAGTTCCCTGCCCCACTTCCCTGTGTTTCCCCGAGTAATGTCTGTAGTGTTTGCATCATGTTGCTATGACAAAGCCTTCAGAAAGAAAAAAGCATTCTCATCACTAGCACCTTGCCACTGTTAAAAAATCTCTATATTGGTGTTTATACTTCTTGAAAAGTTTATAAAAAGCCTTTCTTATCTGCAGCCTTCCAAGGGTGATTTGGCCAGGCAAGCCACTCCAGTGCTAAGACCTTGGCCTTTCCAGGTCCCTGCTACCCACCTGCCCCCACACACATGCCACTGGCTTAAGGGGCCACTGCATAAAAATCCCAGGCTCAAGCTAGCCTGGACCAGCTCAGGTAAGACTACAAAAAGTCCTGCTCCCAAAGGCAGGGGTAAGGCCACTGGTGACTTCACATTTCCAACAGCATTGCCCGCCCCTGCTACAGAACCTAGGGGGTGGAAATGGGGTGGGGGAGCCAGGGACACTCCTGAGAGGCAGCCTCACACCCTAATTGGCACAGTGAGAATAAGCCCTTTTCCTTTCCCCTCTCCCTTCCCTCCCCCCATAGTTCCTATATGGGGCAGCTCTTTCTTTATAATTTCCTCAACACCTGTGTGAGCAGACCCCACCTAACTCTAAAGCAGGGTCCCAAATTCCCAGGGAGGGTCAAGGGGAAGTCAAGGGTAAAGAGTGGATATGGGCACGCCTGGCTCCTCCTCTGCGCAGGGGACAAAGCTTCCCATCATGGCTCAGGGATCTGTGGGAAGAAGAAATGGAGGACACGGTAAGAGGCTCATCTCTGCCAAGGGGCCTGGAGGTCCCATCTGGAGACTATGCCACTCTAATATGCCATCCTCTCTCCAATTCCCCAGGAGCTCCAGCTACCTCTTGTTCCAAATCTCCCCCTGGCTCAGATCACAGGACTAGCTGGGCACCTAGGAGCAGGTATAGGTTGTGAGATGCTACTGTGATTAGCAGGTGCTGTACCTGGCTCAAAGTTGAAGTCCAGTCCCTCACCCCCATCCATGAGGTCACTGATGATGTTTTCCATGTCACACTCCAGGTTCTCCATATACATGTCAAGATCAAGATCCTGAGGCATTCTGTCTTGGCTCGAAGCTTCAATAGGGGGTGTGAGCACAGGTGTCCCCAGGGTCTTGGGGACAGGAGCACCCGCCATGACTGGAGGTGGCGCTATCATAGAAAGAGCGGGAACCAGACTGCTGGGACCTGGAGCCTCTAGGGGCTTGGGACACAGGCCGACTCCTGTGGCTAGCTTACTGGAGGAAGGCATCCCCCCCAGCAACAGAAGTGTCGGAGCCTGGGACAGAATGGGATCTACCTGGGTCATGAGGACATCAGCAGGGGGTGGTGGTGTATCAGAGGTGAGCAGGGCCTCCAGAGACTGGGAGCTTGAGAAGCACCCTTCTCCTCCTGACAGGGGCCCCTCTGCTGGGCTGAAGAGGGAGGTGCTGTAGGTGTGTAGGGGGCCTGTAACCCCAGGATGCTGTAAAGAGAAGCCAGAGAGACTACTCCGAGATAGCAGGGAAGGGGGAGATGTGAGATTGAGCCCATCTAATAGCTCAAGATCTTCGTTTAGGGTGGGAGGGACACCCCCTGCATAGCTGCTGACCGAAGCTGGTATTTCCTCCTCTGCTAGCACCTCAGACTCTGGCCTCATGGGGGAGAGCCGGGTGCTGACAGTGCTAGCATTTGAACTGCTTCGTGGACGGAAGGTGGTCCACACATCGGCTTCCTCACGGTTTCGAGAGCAAGAGCTGCCTGACCACTTGGCAAAGTGGCCAACGGGGCTTGTCGGGGTGGCACCTTCGGGTGGAGCTGGCAGCACAGCTGGCTTCTTCCTGGGGGCCTTACTGCGGCCCCGGAGCAGCTTGCTGCTGCTATCCATGGAGGCTGCCCGGCGGCGGGGTGCCTTGCCGCTCTTGCCTCCCTCGGGGTTCAGCATCCACCAGGAGCTCTTGCCAGTAGCCTCGTTGTGAACCTTGATGAACTTGCTGTGCAGGGACAGGTTGTGGCGGATCGAGTTCTGGAGAGGCAGAGGCAGAAGGAAAGGGGCATGAGGTGTGTGGAGGGAAGGTCAGTGGCTATCAGCCCACTCTCAGCAGTATCTCCCCGGGATGCAGCGGGAGCATTGCCAGATATGCAAAGCTTTATCAAGTCCAGAGGGAAAGCAGGCAAAGGTAGGGAGGGAGAATGGGGGGAGATCATACACAGTTCCCACAGCAAGATAAGCTGCCACAGACTTCCCATCACATGGGCCCACCAGACAACCTAAGTAACCACCTATTTCAGAGGACACCATGCCTAGCCTGGAAAAGCTCATAGCACTGCACCCCATCCAAGTCTCAGGGGATGGGGGGCTGCTAGCTGGGGCTGGTAGGCATTGGGGAGACACACCCTAACTCTGCAAGAACTAGGGGCAGGTGGGAATGAGCATTCCACAGCTCCAACCTCTTTCTTTGAGTCCTGACTTTGGTGGGGTTTACAGGGCAGTGGCAGAGTACTTTCCCAGGACTGACGCACCCTGTCCAGAGCCACTTCTATAAACAGATTGAGGGCGCTGGAACCTCAGCGTGGCTGGTGTCTACTCCCCACAGGGTGTGTGGGTCCCAGGTTTCTATAGGATCTGAAGATTACTCTTTTCCGATTTCTCCCAATGCTTAAACACACACCCTCAACTACATTCAGACCTGGTTTCTCACTGTGCCTCAGATACACAAGGCACATTCTTCCCTTCTTCCCTCCTTGTCCTGGGAAGGACCTCCCCTCTCTAAATTCTACTAGTGTGTCAAGACCAAGTTTAAATCCCCTCTCTTTTAGAGTAGTTGTTTGACTTCTGCAGCCAAATTTCTTGTTGGGCATTTTAAATCTGCTCCATAAAATTTTCATCTATATTGTGTTGTTTACAGTTTCACATGATCAGTCCCATCAAGTGTAAGCACCCAGGGCCCAGATCGTGCTGTTCACTCAGGCAGCCCCAAGAGTGCCCCTCAGAGTGCCAAGCTCTGAGACCCATAATCAATATTTGTTGCCTGATTGGTGCATGGCCCCTGGTGACAGGTGACAGCGGTGAGCCTCCCCTCATAAGGCTCTCTCAGCTCCTGACAGCCTTGGGTATTGGGAGCTCCATGTTCTCCCCTCCTCTCTCACTGCTGATATTCTGTTAGAGAAAAGTTTTTTTCTTCCGGAGGCCCAGGGAGCTGAGATTGACAGCTTCATGAGCCTCCAAAGCAGCTAATTTCTACTGGTTGCCCCAGGCTAGTTACGCCAGCCTTTTGTGCCCCCCACCCCCCTTCTCTTTCCTACCTCCTTTCCCCTACTTCTCCTCAGGAATTTGTGCAGAAGATCTCCAACCTTACAGGCATTTGACCTCCCACATGGAACTCTTCAGCTATTAGAAACTTGGGAGGAGCCCAGAAAGGCTTGGAGGAATGAGGAGGCTGAGGCTATGGAGAGTCAGAAATCACTTCGTATGTTTCTGACTGGTGCTTTATATCAGGAGACCCTTTGCCTGCGGAAAGATGCTTAAGTAGCTTCTTGTTCCAGGGCTCGTTAGCCAAAGAACTCCTTGTCTCCATGGCACCCTACAGTAATGGCATCCTAGCTACTCTGACTGCATCGACACTCCTAGTTCCCTCAAGGAATCATGCTTGTCCATCCAGCTGGGACTTTTAGTGACTGAGGACCACAGTGGCTTCTGGCACCACAATTTCCCCCCTTTTTGTCCTCAAACTCTGGGTCTACTGAGAAGGGCCATTCCTTTCCCTACTACACAGTACTCATGAGGCCCGAGGTCCATTTGGTCATGCCTTTTTCTTTGGGCCTCAGAACTAGTACATGGTACAGCCTCCTACCTGGAGAGGTCAGCTCCCTAAAAGCCTATGTAAGTCTCACCGGTGGGAAGGGGTGTGACTGCTAATCGCTCATCAAGCCACCTAAACTAAGCTTTCTTGTCCTAAGTGAGTGCCGCCCCCTGGTGGGGTAGGAGTAACCTTGGCACAACACCAGAGAAGCCAGTTCAGGCCATGAGGCTTCCCCCTTGAGTAGGGTGGGGTTGGGGGCAAGGAGTGACAGCCATGGAAGCCCCAGGCTCAGCCTGACTTGGATTTGCCATCGTTCCAATGAAGAGAGTTTGGCAGAATGGACTACAGGAAGAGCACATGATTTATACTTAGACCTGAATTCAGGTCCTCATTCTACTGCTATTAGGTGTTTCCTAACCTTTCTATTCCCTAATTTCCTAATATGTAATATGTGGAATCTCAGAACTGTTGTGAAATTAGTAAAATAAAAAAAAATTAAAACTACTTTGTAAACTAAAATGTCCTGTGTAAATTATAAATTATAAGAAGGGACTGCACTCCCACAGCACAACTAACAACTCATGCTTATTTCTTTTACCCTGGAAAATGAACCTAAGGGAAAGGAAAAACAGCTGTGTAGGCTGGGTCCAAGGAGGGGAGCTCTTTATGAGCTGAGACTGTGGCATGGCAGTCTACCCAGAAACAGTGCCAAGGGTCTCAGTCAGCTGTCCTCTTTTCTGTTCTGCCCACCCCCTAGGGATACAGCAGATCTGATCCCTTGCTCTTGTATACCTATGGGAAGACCCTCTGCCGGCTCAAGCCTTCCTTATATGCTGACCTCACCACCTATGGGGGCGCAAGATGTCAATAGGTTGAAGCCACCAGATTTTGTGATTAGAACCCCAAATTTCTTAGGACAAGTTTTTGGAGCATCTAATGAGACCTTTACTCACACGGTTTCTTCATGGAAAGCCAAAGTAACTCCCAACCTTGTGCTTTAAACTCAGGGCCCTCTCTCTTTTTTCATGACTGATATTCCTCAACAGCAAATGAAAACTCCCCCAACCTCCCACTGAACTTGGATAGCTCCTCGCTAGGGAGTTTCTTGACATTACAGTGTAAACCAAGGCAGGTAGCAGCTCACAGCCCCCTTTTACCTTAGTGAGAAAGATCAGCTACCTTATCGGGTGACTATCACTCTTGTTACCTTTTGCAGCTCCACTCCCACTCTTGGGTAGAGTTCTAGAACAGTACCTCTACAATGAGGTACTGGGAGTCAGCAGGGAATCCAAATAATCCCACAGGAATGGGAGAAAAGGTTTTGGGGTGAGAGGTGGGGGAAGGAGGAAAAGCGAGGTCCGTGTGGGCAATCTGCACAGTTCCTGCTGTACATAGGATAAAGACTTCTCTGTGGGAATAAGTGTTTGGGGTAGCCCAAGCCAAAGTGCTGGGAGTGTTGAGCAGTGAGCAGAGAATTCAATTTTCTACGGGGCCAGGACAGTGTCTTTATTCATCTGTGATCCTCCAGCATCAAGCTCACTAAGCACAGCATATACCATGTCCTAAGTAAATGTTTGTGTTAATTGACGATTGAACGTGGATCTCCGGGGCGGGGGCGTAAAAGGGGCCCCAGAGTAAGAAGTAAGAAGGCTAGGGGGCCCAGGGACAGATGGTATTGGGACGGAGGTAAGGGGGTCAGAGTTACCTTCCATCCTGCTGAGCTGTTGCTGTCACCCTTGTCCTTGAAGTAGGGCACAGTGCGGACCATCCACTCATAGATCTGGGCGAGTGTCAGTCGCTTCTCAGGCGCGCTTTCAATGGCCTGGCTGATGAGTTCTGCATATGACTGATTTCCCCAGGCATTCCGGCGGGAGCCTCCCTTCCGAGGACCTGTTACAGCCCCCAGGATCCCGGGCTGGGGGCCCCCTGCCGGCTCTGGGAGCCGCGAGGGCAACAGGATAGGCTCTGAGCGCCCCTCCGTGTGTACCTTCTCTCCCAGACCTGGCTCCACCTCGGGTGGCTCGGGAGGCTTGGTAGCGAGCTCTGGTCGGGGAAGGGGCCAGGTGCAGGAGCGGGGACGGCTCTGGGGTTCGAAGTCGGGATCGAGGTCTATGATCGCGGCAGCCTCTGTGGCTGAATTCTCATTCCCTGGATCCATACGTGGAGTTGGACCTCCGCCGCTCAGCGTTCAGAGGAGCCTTCCACAGTCCCTCACGATGCCTCCCCCCAGGGGGGAAGCACCGAGGGTCAGGAGGCACATTCCTGCCAGTCCTCAGAAAGTAGCTAACTTCCCCGTTGCCCCAGGACGCTAACCCCCAAGCTGTCTGTCCCTTCCACACAGTTCTCTGATTCTCTTCACGGCTACAGCCTGCAGCCTCAGAGCTCTTTCCGAGATACCACCTGTAACCTCCGCCTAAGCAAAGAGACTTTTTCTCCAACCTCTCACTCAGCTTCCTGCTCTTTTAAACCTGAGGCACGGTATCCCCTCATACATTGCGCTTCCATTCCCGAAAGTCTCCTTAGCCTCAGTTCCCTCCCCCTTTTAGGTTGCTGCCCCCCGGACACTCCTCCCAAATTTCCTCCACCCGGATCGCTGCCCTCCCCCACGCCCCTCCCCTGACTCCCCTTCCCCCCGCCTCTTCCAGTCCCTCCACTGTTAATAGGGCCCACGTCCTCGCGGCCACAGCCTCTCTGATTCCGGCTCCAGTCTCCCTACCAGATCCCCGCCATCCCCCGCCCCCCGGGTTTCCTTTTTGTTTTGCTCCAAGCAGCGGCCCCCGCCTGACGTCTCTGTTTACCACTCGCCGGGACAGCCATCTGCGCACGCGCCTGGAGAGCCAGTTGGGAAACCGAGTTCTTCAGTCTTGCCACCCTGGTCAGTCTTGAGGACTACATTTCCCGTCCTGCTTCGCGGCCAGGAGCCCGAGAAAGGCGGCCGGAGAGCGGCGTGGCAGGATATGGGGAGGTGGAACTTCAATTACCAGAGGTCGTCGGGAACTTTTTCTTTTTTCAGAAAGCTTTTCCTCTTCTCCCTCTCTTCCTACCTCTTGCCTGTGATTCGGCGTCGCCCAGGTGACCGTGTTGGGAGATGTTGGGCCTTTCCCTCTTTCAGTTAAGAGAGGGCAAAAGGGGGGAAAGGCTTTCTCTACAAGAAGCAGAAAACCGCTTTAGGTATGTTGAGGACTTGGGTGGAGGGCTCGTGTTACGGAAAGGAATGGTTAGTTGATGATTGTGTCCCACCCACCCCCCCCAACCCCCCGCCCGAAACCCCCCATGTGCAGTTCATGCTGACAGTGCGGTCACTGACCAATTTTCTCCACTGGCTCTTCTGGCCTCCCCTTAGTTATTGATATTCTCCAGGATTCCATCTTGGGCAGCTTCACTGCACATTCAGCAGGTCTCAAACCGAACTCATTATCTGTTCCTGCACCCACACCCCTGTCCTCTGGCTACCCTTATCTCTGAATTTGGTTAATGGTTGTCCTCATCTACCCCGTCTCCCAAGCTAGGCTTACCCTTCACCTTTTCATCTCCCTAACTTCCCACATCCACACCCCAGCTCAAGACCTTATTTATCACCAATTTAATATTGTAATATCCTCTTAATCGAACCTCCTGCCATCAGTCATCCCCACCACGGTTTATGTTCTGTGCTGCCAACAAAGTTACCTTTCTGAGAAACACTCCTGATAATAATAGCTAAAAATTATGGAGCACTTACTGTGTGCCAGGAGCTGTGCTGATTGCTTTACGTACATTAGCTCATTTACTCCCAAGCAGCCCTACGAGGTAGGTACCACTATTTCCCCCATTTTCTAGATGGGGAAACTAATGCTCAGAGGTTTAATGACTTGCCCAAAGTCACACAACTAGATGTCAGGAGAACTGGGATCATGTCACTTGCAGGTCGCCATATAATTTTCCTGCTTAACACTTCCTTTGATTTTTCCCATCGCCTTTGTGACAAAGTTCAAACTCCCTAGCAAGGCATACATATCTCTTCAGATTCAGCTGCTTCCCACTTTTCCTGCATCATCTTTCACTGGGCACACTGTTCCTAACAGCTGGA
This sequence comes from Smutsia gigantea, assembly GCA_032199065.1. NCBI lineage: Eukaryota > Metazoa > Chordata > Mammalia > Pholidota > Manidae > Smutsia > Smutsia gigantea. The sequence goes on along the minus strand of JAVSCE010014605.1, from coordinate 22,516 downwards.
GTTCTGCACTATTGCCTGGAGATACCATACCCTTTTCTACCTCTCTCTCCACATCCTGGGGTGTTTTCCCTCTCATCATTGCCTCCTCGAATCTTTTATTTGGAACACGCCTAGTCAGCCTTCTCTGTCTCCCTCAGGTATAGTTTAGTTCCTCCTTTTCTGTGTTCCCAAGCCTTCTGTGCAGGCTCATGTTATATAGCACAAACTGTACTGTATTGTAATTACTTGTTTAGCTCTATTTCTCTTCCACTAAACTGTGAACTTCTTGAGGGCAGAGGCAAGTTGTATGTATCTCTGTGACCCCAGCTTGGGGTCACATAGTAGACAATCAGTAAGTACTGGTCAATTGAATGGGATCAGGAATTGAATGACATTGCACTTGGGCATTTGATGACTCTTTAATAAATATATAATACGTATTTTCTGTTTGGCCATGTCCCAAGTTTCCTGTTAGACAGCAAGCTCTTAGGGGTAGGAACTAAAATTTAACCGGTCTGAAACTGGACAGCTACATGTAAGAGAATGAAACTGAATCATTGTCTAACCTCATACACAAAAGTAAACTCGAAATGGATCAAAGACCTGAATGTAAGTCATGAAACCATAAAGCTCTTAGAAAAAAACATAGGCAAAAATCTCTTGGACATAAACATGAGCAACTTCATGAACATATCTCCCCGGGCAAGGGAAACAAAAGCAAAAATGAACAAGTGGGACTATATCAAGCTGAAAAGCTTCTGTACAGCAAAGGACACCATCAATAGAACAAAAAGGCATCCTACAGTATGGGAGGATATATTCATAAATGACATATCCAATAAAGGGTCGACATCCAAAATATATAAAGAACTCACGCACCTCAACAAACAAAAAGCAAATAATCCAATTAAAAAATGGGCAGAGGATCTGAACAGACACTTCTCCAAAGAAGAAATTCAGATGGCAACAGGCACATGAAAAGATGCTCCACATCGCTAATCATCAGAGAAATGCAGATTAAAACCACAATGAGATATCAATTCACACCAGTAAGGATGGCCACCATCCAAAAGACAAACAACAACAAATGTTGGCGAGGATGCGGAGAAAGGGGAACCCTCCTACACTGCTGGTGGGAATGTAAATTAGTTCAACCATTGTGGAAAGCAGTATGGAGGTTCCTCAAAAAACTCAGAATAGAAATACCATTTGACCCAGGAATTCCACTCCTAGGAATTTACCCTAAGAATGCAGCAGCCCAGTTTGAAAGAGACATATGCACCCCTATGTTTATTGCAGCACTATTTACAATAGCCAAGAAATGGAAGCAACTTAGGTGTCCATCAGTAGATGAATGGATAAAGAAGATGTGGTACATATACACAATGGAATATTATTCAGCCATAAGAAGAAAACAAATCCAGACATTTGCAACAACATGGATGGAGCTAGAGGGTATTATGCTCAGTGAAATAAGCCAGGCTGAGAAAGACAAGTATCAAATGATTTCACTCATCTGTGGAGTACAAGAACAAAGAAAAAAACTGAAGGAAGGAACAAAACAGGAGCAGACTCACAGAACCCAAGAATGGACTAACAGTTACCAAAGGGAAAGGGACTGGGGAGGATGGGTGGGTAGGGAGGGATAAGGGGAAAAAAAGGGGCATTACGATTAGCAGACATAATGTAGGGGGGAGGCACAGGGAGGGCTGTACAACACAGAGAAGACAAGTAATGATTCTAAGCATCTTACTACACTGATGGACAGTGACTATAATGGGGTATGTGGTGGGGACTTGATGGGGGGAGTCTAGTAATCATAATGTTGCTCATGTAATTGTAAATTAATGATACCAAAAAAACCCTTAAAAATTTAACTGGTCTGTACAGTGCTTGGTGTACTGTTTGCAGCACTGCTTGATTCATGCTCTGTGATGACCAGGCCTTCCTCCTGTTGAAAAGGATATCCACATAACCCGGGATTTTTCAGAGGTGGCAGTACACTGGGTCTTCAAAGTGGTATTAATCTGCTTATGGTAATATTACCATCTTGTTTCTACATAGTTCTGCCTCCTTCTACTCCGACATGCATTTGTCCTCCATCTGTCGCATAGAGGGTAAGCAGAAGACTGTGTATTCCTACGTGAGGTGCAGACTAGAGAGATGAGACATTATTGATTACAGTGCTTGAAACATTTCCTGCATTCTCCTCTTCCTCCTGCAGCACACAGTCTCGAGTACTGAGTAAGTGCCGCAGGAGTGGTGAATTTGATGGAGGGGAGAGCCTGGTGGGCACTAGGTCATGAGGAACCCTCCTCTCTTTGAAACAGGTGTGGTGGCAGGTCATGCAGAGCTGCTGAGACAGGGAAATGGCAGGGTGTGGCAGGCACCTGTCCTGGCTTGAGTTAGATCTTGCATTGACTCCCTCTGCATTTGTTTGAAAAGGTCCACCTCTCCATCAGCTCCTGTCCATCATCTCCTTAAATTTCCAATTCAAAGCTCAAAAGTTACGTGCTCCTGGAAACTTTCCTTGACTAACCCAACCTGACAGATCACTTATCTACTTTGCATCTCCTGAATCTCTATGAACTTAGTTTGTATTCTTTAATTTGTGCTTGTAGCTACATGGCTTTTTATTTCATGAGGGCATATTGTCTCCCCAACTAGATTATAAACTCTGCAATCAGTCAACAAATGCTTACTTTACTATTAAGGTGAGAGTATACTTTGAAACCCAGGACAGATAAAAATGACCATAAACCATAGGACTGGATGATTTAGGAGGATGAGCTAAAGGATTGGTGGAATGGTAAGACACCACGACTTTAAAGCCTACATCTAGAGAGGTCAGAGTTATTCACCTTACTACTGTGGAGTGTTATAATATGCACTAGTCAGGAGACAGCAAGGTGGTCTTGGAAAAGGGAAACTTTGTTAACAGGAGGCCCCCAGAAAACCACTGTAGTCATAAATTATGAACAGATATGTAGGACATGGGACACAGGCCATTTTCCCAGTTGCAACTCCACCCCAGAGTCTATGGACTCAACTGCCTCCCTATTCACTACTTGTTTTTTTTTCTCTTGAAGGTCATAAGAGTCTGACTCTTGCCTTTTTCACTGCCACTGCCACTGCCTACTCTTTTACCTGGGTGGCACCCCCCCCCCAGCCTGCTGCCAAACCGACTTTATTAATTTAAATTGAGGTAGACATTTCCCCACTTTTTTCTTACCCTGTCTGGCTCTGAAAAAACACAAAACTCCTGCTTCGGGTTTGTATAAAGTTTTTGCTAGTAGCTACAGGGCAAGATGCAGGGGTTAATGAAAATAACAATGAGAAAGTTCAAGGAATCTCAGAAAGCACCACCTCTACTTGTCCCTGGTCTTCCCAGTCATGTATGAAGCATACATGTTTTTGGTGGCCCTTTTCCCTAAGTCCTTATGTGTTTCTGTGCAAGATTTCTAGTTCTTCTCTTAAGAAGCCAGTGCCACCCTCCCAACCCTATCATTGTGTATAAAAAACCTTTTCAGTTAACAAACCTTCCTTAAGAGCCTACTATTTTCCATACACCAGGTGAGGGTGCTTTTACATAAAGTGCACCCCAGACTCAAGTCCTCAGGGGCTTAGTCCCAAGTAGACTTCAGTTGCACCACTACTAAGTTCCAGGTAACTTTCAGTCCTTTCTGGACCCTGGAAATCAGTCTGATGCAGTAAAAAGAGCACAAGATTGAATCAGGAGAACTGAGTCCTTGTCATAGCTTTGTCACTGACTAGTTGAATCATGATAATAATTACACTGCTATTAGTAAGATTCATTGGGTTTTTATTATGTGTTAGGCACTGTGCTAAGTGCTTTATATGGATGATCTGATTTAATAAGCACAATAAGCATGTAAGTTAAATGCTATTACTATTTTCATTTCACAGAGGAAAAGGAGATTTAGGGTAAAGGGACCTACTTAAGATTGGAAATTACTAAGTGGTGGAGCAGAGGAATAAATCCAGGTGGTGTGACTCCACCTCTTTGCCTCTTCTGGCTTTGGTTTCTTCAGTTATAAATGAGAATGTTGTATTAGGTGATCCTAAAATCTGTCCCACCTCTAAAATTCTATTTCCTGTGATCTTCAATCTTGGTACAAGACCCCAGATTGCCCTGTTGGCCTTAGGCTGCCCTGAGTTTACATTTCACACCTGTACAAATTCGGTTCTGGTCCCCTGCAGGAATGAGGGCCACAAAGCTTCATCTCTTAGGTTTTGGTTCACCTTGAGCTGACCTTCGAGCTTCCTCTTTAACCCTTCCTGTAGGCCTCTGTGGTTCCAACCTATGGAAGTCCTTCTGGCATACTCAACAGAGTCATTAACCAAAGAGTTTTCAATACACAAAAACATGCTTATATTTTGAAGTTACATGAAAAGAGCAGGATATGATACTTTGTATTATATATGCCCATAATTTTCTTTACCATACATTGAAAAAAGATAGGGAGAAATGCCTTAAGGTGTTAACAGTGGTTATCTTTTTTCTCTCTATTTTCTTATATTTTTCCAATTTACTCTGTGTGTAACTTTTAAAGTAGGAAAATACTTTGTATTTTGCCTCTTTCTATAAGGGATTTGAGGCACTTTACCCACCTCCCAGCCCCATCAAAAAGGAGTACAAATGTCATAAGATTATAAAAAATAGAACATCAGAGACTTGGAAAGGAAGAGGGAGTTGATGTGTGGTGACTGAACATTAAATTCACCTTTTTGGGCTCTCGGGAAAGGGGGAACATGGTAAAATACACAAGTCTTGTCATCAGAAAGACATGTAACAATTCCTCAGGAGAGACATCATCCTGTCACTAAATTATTCCCAATTGAAAAGACAGGGCTACAGCAAGCAATCATTTTTGAAAAAAATAAAACATTTATAATCCCATTGCCCTCATAAAATTTTCATCTTTGCCTATCAGCTTGCAGTCCTTGTCCACAGACACAAATAATTTTACATGGTTGCAATTAGAGTCTATATGCCATTTCATGTTCCTTATTTTTTTTCAATGAACATATCATAAACACATTTTCATATTTAGTCTCCCAGAATTATAATTTCTAACAGCTACACAATGGTCCATCACTGGCACTAAATTCCATAAGAAATTTCTCATGTGGGATTAACATAAGGGACAACGTCCTCAGTAACAGTTTCATAACATACACAGAAAACATTTTCATACTGCTTTCTTGTAACTACTCTGGCAAAAGGCCAAGGGTGTAACATTAAAGCATTTCTGCAGGGACTGAGCTAATATGATTCAGGCATGTAACCTTCTGGTGCTCTAACTTGATCTGAGGACACAACTTAAAATGCCACCTAAAGGAGTGGATGGATAGAATGTCCCTGACAATATATTCCATAAATATCTCTTCTCACAGCCAGGCTTTTGACAGGACCTCAGAGGCTGACTACACTTAATTCTCTGATGGAGGCCAGAATTGTTGGTATGCTCTGTTGTTGACTGAGGCAAGATCCATATGTTTTGGAAGCCAGATGAACAGGTGTTCGGGTAACAGGGTTAACATTCTGGCTTGAAAGATGAGAAGCCTGACCAGTGGTATTGCCTGCATGGAAGTTTACCTGACATCCCCATGGAGGTAGGGTGCAGGTGAAGCCAGCTTTTTCTTAGGAAGCAGCTTTTGGATCTGAGTTCCACACCACAGAAGAGGGGTTTTTGATCTGAAAAGTTTTTAAAGCTCATAACCAGTCAGGTGGCCTGGCATAAGAAAGGAAGTCTTACAAATATCCCCATGGAACCTCTGGTTTTAGGAACTGTAGAATCACAGTGTGCCTGCCAGTATGAATTAGCTGTGGAATAGGATTTTATATTGACCAATTGCAGTTTGAAGACTGTCACCCAGGACAATTAAAATTTTTTACATAAATGATGTTGAGCTGTTTTTCTGGCACTAATTATATACCAAAGCCGACTGCCTCTTAAGAACTACACCTAATATGTGATATGTCTGTAGCATAAATGTGGATTCATTTTTTAACATTTTTATTTCATTAACATTATAGCCACAAAACAGACACCTTTTTAAAAATAGAAAAATGGGAGAAAATAACTACCCACAATCCCACCATCTTAACACAACTATGATTAGGGTTTTGGGTACTTCCCTTATTTTTTTTACCACCATATTTCTACATATTTATATTCATATTGTATATATAAATTTTTGTCCTGTTATAATAGTTGTAATTACACAAGTAATAAATGAATATATTTTCCTTTAAAATTTTAGAACATTACAGAAAAACCAGGAAGTCCCTTTGGCCCCTGTTCCCACTCACCTTTCCCCACCCCCTGATGTTACCACCGTCATGAGTTTGATATGTATTTTTCCAGACCTTTTAAAAAAACACTCTTACACAGGAAAAGCATAGTATTGTTTTGTGTGCAATAAATGATTACATTCGGCAACTGGCCCTTTACACACAAAAATGTTTTTGAGCCTATCCTTATTGATACATTTAATTCATTCCCTTTAACTGCTGTATTGTATTCCATTTGATGAGTATGCCACAATTTTATTTAGCTATTCCCTAAAGAGAATCTGTATCTTTTTGTGTGGTGTGTGTATAGCAAGAGAGCTAATAAGCCTGCTAAACTGCCCCGATTTCCCTGGTGTCACTCTGAGCACATCAGTGCAAAGAGACAACCTGAAGTAAGAAAAAAAAAAGTTCCTTTACATGCAGTTGCAGAGATGCCTGGTGCCCAGACCACCATCCTGAGTCTAGATTCACAGTGTTGTCCAGTAGTGCTTTTTGTGATAATTGGAATGTTCTAGAGCTGCACTGTCCAATACAGCAGTAGCCACTAGTTGCATGTGCCTATTAAGCATTTGAAAAGTAGCCAGGAACTGAGGAGCTGAAGTTTTCATTTAATGTAATTTAAATCAATTTAAATTTAGTCACATGTGGTTCATGGCTACTGTATTGGATGGTGCAAGACTCTAGCGTGGGGTACTGGAAGCCACAATCTTTTATACTACAAATTACATCATCAGGAGCTTTAAGACAATTGTGTCTACCCTGTAAAAGCCAACGGATGATGCTAAGATCTTGTATTGGTCCTTTTACATGTCCTTGTTCTTAAGGTTCAGTCTCTTTGTTCCTGGTTTCCAGATGAGCTGAAAGATGGATTATCCTATGGAAAAAACAAGGTTGCTGGAAAGCCTGTTTCTGGGAAATGACTATACTCAAACCAAACCATGTAGAAATTCATTTTTAATCCCAACACCACCCTCACTTGACATTTAATGAACTGATATCCACCATCAGTCATCCCACTAGCCCAGTAAAAGCTTCAAGGATGACAAAAGTAGCACAAAAAGTCAAAAGAATAGTATAAACACCTTGCAAAAATGGTCTTGGCTATGAGCCAGCATTGTTCAGTTTGTCGAGTTGTGTGTGTCATAAATAGGCTTTAGACCCAGAGAGAACTGATCTACTTTCTTGTTTTCCAAGAACAAGGTCATAAATGCCTCTGGGACTCCCTGAATCCCCACCCGGATCACCTTTATCACCCAGAATGTTCCTGACTGTCCCATATAGTCAGCTAAATCTATGGCTCACATAGATAGGCATGCAGTTACACAATTTGCTCCCAGAGTAGGCTCCAGAATGTCCAGATCTTGTGTCCAGTTGATCTTCCCTGGCAGCATCACGCAGATATGACGGCACATGTGGGCTAAAGAAATAAACAGCCTGCCCCTGGGAGGAACAGTGAGGCACAAGGCACAAATATATACACTCTAAATGAGGATGATAATTTAAAAAACATGAAAAATATGTTAGCTATGCGTGTTATAAAAATCCATGCCTCCAAAGGACACCATCAGTAGAACAAAAAGACATCCTACAGTATGGGAGAATATATTCATAAATGACATATCCGATAAGGGGTTGACATCAAAAATATATAAAGAACTCACGCACCTCAACAAACAAAAAGCAAATAATCCAATTAAGAAATGGGCAGAGGATATGAATAGACACTTCTCCAAAGAAGAAATTCAGATGGCCAACAGGCACATGAAAAGATGCTCCACATCGCTAATCATCAGAGAAATGCAGATTAAAACCACAATGAGATATCACCTCACACCAGTGAGGATGGCCAACATCAAAACACAAACAACAACAAATGTTGGCGAGGATGTGGAGAAAAGGGAACCCTCTACACTGCTGGTGGGAATGCAAATTAGTTCAACCATTGTGGAAAGCAGTATGGAGGTTCCTCAAAAAACTCAAAATAGAAATACCATTTGACCCAGGAATCCCACTCCTAGGAATTTACCCCAAGAATGCAGCAGCCCAGTTTCAAAAAGACAGATGTACCACTATGTTTATCGCAGCACTATTTACAATAGCCAAGAAATGGAAGCAACCTAGGCGTCCATCAGTAGATGAATGGATAAAGAAGAAGTGGTACATATACACAATGGAGTATTATTCAGCCATAAGAAGAAAACAAATCCTACCATTTGCAACAACATGGATGGAGCTAGAGGGTATTATGCTCAGTGAAATAAGCCAAGCAGAGAGACAAGTATCAAATGATTTCACTCATATGTGTAGCATAAGAGCAAAGAAAAAAACTGAAAGGAAAAAACAGCAGCAGACTCACAGAACCCAAGAATGGACTAACAGTTACCAAAGGGAAAGGGACTGGGGAGGATGGGTGGGAAGGGAGGGACAAGGGGGAAAAAAGGGGCATTATGATTAGCAGACATAATGTTGGGGGCGGGAGGGCTGTACAACTCAGAGAAGACAAAGCAGTGACTTAGCAGCATCTCACTCACGCCATGGACAGTGGCTGTAATGGGGTAAGGGTGGACCTGATGAAGGGGAGTTTAGTAACCATAATGTTGCACATGTAACTGTAGATTAATGATACCAAAAAAAAACCTTAAGGAGCCCAGAAAAGGCAAAACACTAAGGCTGGGGCGTGGGGTGCGGCAGCACTCATCAAGCCCAACTTACGCCACAGAATTCCACAAAGGTTCAGGAGCTTGGGACACCCAGAACTTCTGAAGGCTAGGGGAAGGGTGTCAATAAAAATAAGAGTAACTTGATCCAAAATTTTTCTCTGCCAGTCAACTGGCCTTCCAGCACCCTCCAGAAGAATAAATGTTTACTTTCTAGAGGAACTGAACCAGAAAGGCTTGGGGACACCCAGTGTAGCCGACACAGGATAAAGTAGTCAATCAAAAACGGTAGGAGGGCTTAGATTATACATGCTAAATGCTGATACCCGATAACCCACCACCCCCACTCAGCTTCCAGAACCTGGTAATGAAGTTTACTCACCGGTAAGAGAAAACTAACTAGTCCAAAACAAAAGATTCTGATACTGACGTTGGAGAGCACCCACCCCCATTCCCCAAAGTAGCCAGGCCTCTGATCCAACATCTACAATAAAGCCTACCTAACAAGCCCCAAGGAAAAAAAAAAAAAAATCCATGCCTAACTCCTCTTTTTCATTTGGGTACAGATGTATAAAAGTATACCTATCCTCCTGTCCTTCCCTTCCCCCTCCCATTTCCTGTTCTTTTATGTTTACTCTCTGATCTGTTTGCTTAGTCTCTTTCTCCTTCTGCCTCTGGCAGTTTCCACTGCTGAGCCCCTTTCTTCTTTCCCTGAGGCCAGTCTTACGGCATCCTTCAACAAGGTCAGGCACTCAGTTAATCTATAAATGGTATCTGGACATTAAGATAATACGTTAAAAAGAAAGGAGGCTTAAACACAGTCCCGTTTTACTTGTGATTGTGGTCTGGTGTACCAGGAACTTCTACCTACCCTGAGACTTTCTTTTCTTAACTTTTAAACTTTTTTTTTAAAGAGAGTCTCCTCCCACCCACTATAGGAGTGATGCATGTTTATTAGAGAAAAATTGTAGAACACACACAAAATTTTAAGTGCCCATAGTTCCATCATCCAGTGAAAACTAGTTAGTATTTTACTGTTTCCAGTATTATTTTTTCCTTTTACATCAATTAAAAAACCACATTGTTCTAATTACATTATATATGTAATTTTGGGTTTTTTTGGCTCCGCCACCCCTCCCTGCTGTGGGTAAAATTGCAGTATTTCCAGAATCTCTCGCCTGGCCTTAGTACATCTCCATATTAATAGGTGTTTACAAGGGATGGAGAGAAGTAGTTATCTCCATATCAAAAGGTGTTTATAAGGGGCAGGTGCAGAGGCCAAGGAAGAGAATCTAGGGAAGCTAGAGCGGTGGCAGGATTCTTGTAAGCAATAAAAGGCCTTCTCCCCATCTAGTTTTTCCCTTGTGGGTTTCAGGGGTTTGTGGTTTATTTGTCCTGGGCAGGGAACACACTTCTCCCTAGAGTTACACGGACTTAACATATAAGGATGTTTTTAAATGATTACACAGGTTCATAAATATATTTGTTGCCCATATAATATTTTTATCAGTTGAATATACTATAGTTTAATCATTTCCATATTGCTAGCCATTTATCTTGAAGTAGTATTAAAATGAGGATTTTCTCAAGCATTAATTGCCAAGGATCTATGTTAAGCACATATAGTTTCAAAACAGTAATTGCCCATGTAATCACAGGAAAATGATAGTTTAATGAAAGTTGCAGTTTCTCAGAGAGCAGTAGCTTTCCCCATAAAGTTGAAGAAATTATAGTGAATCTTACAGTAGTGTCAGGACTTCCCTCTCCATAATGACAGCCTGGTGAGGTAGAAAGAAAAAAAACTTTGGAGACATTCTTTCCTTTATTCAGTAAATATCAATTGAGTGTTTATTATGTGCCAGAGACTGTAAATACACCAATAAGATAAAGTGCTTGCCCTCAAGGAGCATATAGTCTAGTGGAGTTCATAGACAATCAAACAAGCAATTACATATAGCAGGATAAATGCTAAGACTGGGGAAATATGGGGGAGCTATAGGTGGATAAAAGGGGGGCATCTAAGTTGGAGTTGGGGGATCAGGAAGGCTTCCTGCAGGAAGGCTTCCTGGAGGAAGTGGCCCCTAAACTTAGAATGTGAAGGATGAGCAGGATTAGCAAGTTGAAGATCGAGAGGGGACTGGGGGAGAGACTGTGCTCCAGACAGAGGGAAAAGTAAGAACAAAGGTTTATAAGCATGAGAGAGACTCTCTTGTACCTGGAGATGTCTTTATTTTGCTCGTGTTTTTGAAGAATATTATTACTGAACATACAATTCTGGGCTGAGAGTGATTTTTTTCCCCCAGCAATTTAAGGGCGTTTTTCTACTGTCTTAGATCTAGCATCCAGTTTCTGATGAAACGTCCATCATTATTTGAATCATTATATCTGACATATTTTTTCTCTTGCTGCTTTCAAGATTTTCTCTTGATCTTTGCTTCCCAGCAGTATGACTATGATACACGCAGTTTTCTCCATATTTATCCTGTTTGGGCTTCACTGAGCTTGAATCTGTAAATGTATGTTTTTTGCCAAACTGGGGAAGTGTTCAACCATTATTTTTTCCAGTAATGTTTCTGACCCCATTCTCTCTTTCTCTTCCTTCAGGGACTCTAATCACACATATTTTAGAGCTTGGATGTTGTCCCACAGGTCTGAGAGACTCTGTTCATTTTTTTTTCAATCCTCTCTCCTTCAGACTGGATATTTTTGTTGCTGTATCTTTAAGTCCTCTTTCCTTTATTATTTCATTCTGCTATTAAGTCCATCCAGATAATTAAAAAAATTTTTTTAATTTTGCTATTATTAATGTGCAATTACATTAGCAATATTATGGTTACTAGACTCCCCCTATTATCAAGTCCCCACCACATACCCCATTACAGTCACTGTCAATCAGCGTAGTAAGATTCTATAGAATCACTACTTGTCTTCTCTGTGTTATACTGCCTTCCCTGTATCCCTACCCCGCCACCCGCTACATTATGTGTGCTAATCGTAATGCCCCTTTTCCCCCCCTTGTCCCTCCTTTCCCACCCTTCCTCCCCAGTCCCTTTCCCTTTGGTAACTGTTAGTTCATTCTTGGGTTCTGTGTCTGCTGCTGTTTTGTTCCTTCAGTTTTTCCTTTGTTCTTACACTCCACAGATGAGTGAAATCATTTGATACTTGTCTTTCTCTGCTTGGCTTATTTCACTGAGCATAATACCCTCTAGCTCCATCCATGTTGTTGCAAATGGTAGGACTTGTTTTCTTCTTATGGCTTATAATATTCCATTGTGTATATGTACCACATCTTCTTTATCCATTCATCTACTGATGGACACTTAGGTGGCTTCCATTTCTTGGCTATTGTAAAATAGTGCTGCGATAAACATAGGGGTGCATCTGTCTTTTTGAAACTGGGCTGCTGCATTCTTAGGGTAAATTCCTAGGAGTGGGATTCCTGGGTCAAATGGTATTTCTATTTTGAGCTTTTTGAGGAACCTCCATACTGCTTTCCACAATGGTTGAACTAATTTGCATTCCCACCAGCAGTGTAGGAGGGTTCCCTTTTCTCCACATCCTCGCCGACATTTGTTGTTGTTTGTGTTTTGGATGTTGGCCATCCTTACTGGTGTGAAGTGATATCTCATTGTGGTTTTAATTTGCATTTCTCTGATGATTAGCGATGTGGAGCATCTTTTCATGTGCCTGTTGGCCATCTCAGTTTCTTTGGAGAAGTGTCTGTTCATATCCTCTGCCCATTTTTTAATTGGCTTATTTGCTTTTTTTGTTTATTGAGGTGCGTAAGCTCTTTATATAATTTAGATGTCAACTCCTTATCGGATATGTCATTTATGAATATATTCTCCCATACCATAGGATGTCTTTTTGTTCTATTGATGGTGTCCTTTGCTGTACAGAAGCTTTTTAGTTTGATAAAGTCCCACTTGTTCATTTTTGCTTTTCTTTCCCTTGCCCGGGGAGATATGTTCATGAAGAAGTTGCTCATATTTATGTCCAAGAGATTTTTGCCTAGGCTTTTTTCTAAGAGTTTTATGGTTTCATGACTTACATTCAGGACTTTGATCCATTTTGAGTTTACGTTTGTGTATGGGGTTAGACAGTAGTCCAGTTTCATTCTCTTACATGTAGCTGTCCAGTTTTGCCAACACCAGCTGTTGAAGAGGCTTTCATTTCCCCATTGTATATCCATGGCTCCTTTATCATATATTAATTGACCATATATGGTTGGGTTTATATCTGGGTTCTCTAGTCTGTTCCATTGGTCTATGGTTCTGTTCTTGTGCCAGTACCAAATTATCTTGATTACTGTGGCTTTGTAGTAGAGCTTGGAGTCAGGGAGCGTAATTCTCCCCATTTTATTCTTCCTTCTCAGGATTGCTTTGGCTATTTGGGGTCTTTTGTGGTTCCACATGAATTTTAGAACTATTTGCTCTAGTTCATTGAAGAATGCTGTAGGTTATTTTGATAGGGATTGCATTGAATCTGTAGATTGCTTTAGGCAGGATGGCCATTTTGACAATATTAATTCTTCCTATCCATGAGCATGGGATGTGTTTCCATTTATTGGTATCTTCCCTAATTTCTCTCATGAGTGTCTTGTAGTTTTCAGAGTATAGGTCTTTCACTTCCTTGCTTAGGTTTATTCCTAGGTATTTTATTCTTTTGGATGCAATTGTGAATGGAATTGTTTTCCTGATTTCTCTTTCTGCTAGTTCACTGTTAGTGTATGGAAATGCAACAGATTTCTGTGCATTAATTTTGTATCCCACAACTTTACTGAATTCAGATATTAGATCTAGTAGTTTTGGAGTGGAATCTTTAGGGTTTTTTATGTACAATATCATGTCATCTGCAAACAGGGACAGTTTGACTTCTTCCTTACCAATCTGGATGCCTTTTGTTTATTTGTGTTTTCTCATTGCTGTGGCTAGGACCTCTAGAACTATGTTGAATAAAAGTGGGGAGAGTGGGCATCCTTGTCTTGCTCCCGATCTTAAAGGAAAAGCTTTCAGTTTCTCACTGTTAAGTATAATGTTGGCTGTGGGTTTGTCATATATGGCCTTTATTATGTTGAGGTACTTGCCCTCTATACCCATATTGTTGAGAGTTTTTATCATGAATGGATGTTGAATTTTGTCGAATGCTTTTTCAGCATCTATGGAGATGATCATGTGGTTTTTGTCCTTCTTTTTGTTGATGTAGTGGATGATGTTGATGGATTTTTGAATGTTTTACCATCCTTGCTTCCCTGGGATGAATCCCACTTGATCATGATGGATTATATTTTTGATGTATTTTTGAATTCGGTTTGTTAATATTTTGTTGAGTATTTTTGCATCTGTGTTCATTAGAGATAGTGGTCTGTAATTTTCTTTTTTTGTGGTGTCTTTGCCTGGTGTTGGTAAAGAGTGACGTTGGCCTCGTAGAATGAGTTTGGGAGTATTCCCTCCTCTTCTACTTTTTGGAAAACTTTAAGGAGAATGGTATTAGGTTTTCCTTCACTAAATGTTTGATAAAATTCAGCAGTGAAAACATGTGGTCCAGGGGTTTTGTTGTTAGGTAGTTTTTTGATTACCAATTCAATTTCTTTGCTGGTAATTTGTCTATTCAGATTTTCTGTTTCTTCCTGGGTCAGCCTTGGTAGGTTGTATTTTTTCTAGAAAGTTGTCCATTTCTTCTAGGTTATCCAGTTTGTTACCATATAATTTTTCATAGTATTCTCTCATAATTCTTTGTATTTCTGTGTTGTCTATAGTGATTTTTCCTTTCTCATTTCTGATTGTTTATGTGTGTAGACTTTCTTTTTTTCTTGATAAGTCTGGCTAGGTGTTTATCTATTTTGTTTATTTTCTCAAAGAACCAGCTCCTGCTTTCATTGATTCTGTTGTTTTATTCTTCTCAATTTTATTTATTTCTGCTTTAATCTTTACTATGTCCCTCTTTCTACTGACTTTGGGCCTCATTTGTTCTTCCTTTTCTAGTTTCATTAATTGTGAGTTTAGACTGTTCATTTGGGATTGTTCTTCTTTCCTGAGGTAGGCCTGTATTGCAATATATTTCCCTCTTAGCACGGCCTTCGCTGTGTCCCACAGATTTTGCGGTGTTTAATTATTGTTGTCATTTGTCTCCATATATTGCTTGATCTCTGTTTTTATTTGGTCACTGATCCATTGGTTATTTTGGAGCATGTTGTGAAGCTTTCATGTGTTTGTAGTCTTTTTCATTTTCTTTGCATAATTTCTTTGTAGTTTCATACCTTTGTGATCTGAGAAACTGGTTGGTACAATTTCAATCTTTTTGAATTTACTGAGGCTCTTTTTGTGGCCTAGTATATGATCTATTCTTGAAAATGTTCCATGTGCACTTGAGAAGAATGTGTATCCTTTTGCTTTTGGATGGAGTGTTTTGTAGATGTCCGTTAGGTCCATCTGTTCTAGTATGTTATTCAGTGCCTCTGTCTATTTATTTTCTGTCTGGTTGATCTGTCCTTTGCAGTGAGTGTTGTGTTGAAGTCTCCCAAAATGGATGCATTGCAGTCTATTTCCCCCTTTAATTCTGTTAGTATTTGTTTCACATATGTAGGTGATCCTGAGTTGGGTACATAGATATTTATAATGGTTATATCCTCTTGTTGGACTGACCCCTTTATCATTATGTAATGTCCTTCTTTTTCTCTTGTTACTTTCTTTGTGTTGAAGTCTATTTTGTTTGATACAAGTACTGCAACACCTGATTTTCTCTCCCTACTAGTGCATGAAATATCTTTTTCCATTCCTTTACTTTCAGTCTGTGTATGTCTTTGGGTTTGAAGTGAGTCTCTTGTAGGCAGCATATAGATGGGTCTTGTTTTTTTATCCATTCAGTGACTCTACGTCTTTTGATTGGTGCATTCAGACCATTTACATTTAGGATGATTATTGATAGGTGTGTGCTTATTGCCATTGCAGCCTTTAGATTTGTGGCTACCAAAGGTTCAAGGGTAATTCCCTTACTATGTAACAGTCTAATTTAACTCACTTTGTATGCTATTACAAACACAATCTGAAGATTCTTTTTTTTTCTCTTCCTTTTTCTTCCTCCTCCATTCTTTGTATGTTATGAATCATATTCTGTACTCTTTGTCTATCCCTTGGGTGACATCTATTTAGTCTTAGGAATACTTCCATCTATAGGAGTCCCTTCAAAATGCACTGTAGAGGTGGTTTGTGGGAGGTAAATTCTCTCAGCTTTTGCTTATCTGAAAATTGTTTAATCCCTCCTTCAAATTTAAATGATAACCTTGCTGGGTAGAGTATTCTTGGTTCAAGGCCCTTCTGCTTCATTGCATTAAATATATCATGCCATTCCCTTCTGGCCTGTAAGGTTTCTGTTGAGAAATCTGATGATAGCCTGATGGGTTTTCCTTTGTATGTGATATTTTTTCTCTCTCTAGCTGCTTTTAAAAGTCTGTCTTTATCCTTGATCTTTGCTGTTTTAATTATTATGTCTTGATGTCTTCCTTGGGTCCATTGTGTTGGGAGATCTGTGCAGCTCTTGAGAAACTATCTCCTTCCCAAGATTGGGGAAGTTTTCAGCAATTACATCCTCTATGACACTTTTTATCCCTTTTTCTCTCTCTTCTTCTTCTGGTGCCCCTATTATGCGAATATTGTTCCGTTTGGATTGGTCACAGTGTTCTCTCAATATTCTTTCATTCTGAGATTCTTTTTTCTCTCTGTGCCTCAGCTTCTTTGTATTCCTCTTCTTTAATTTCTATTCCATTTACCGTCTTTTCTACTACATCTAACCTGCGTTTAAATCCCTCCATTGTATGTTTCATTTCATATATGGAATTTCTTAATGATTGAATCTGCATCTTAAATTCATTCCTGAGTTCTTGAATATTTTTCTGTACCTCCATGAGCATGTTTGTGATTTTATTTTGAATTCTCTTTCAGGAAGATGGGTGAGTTTAGTTTCATTTGGCCCTTTTTCTGGGGTTTGTGAGATTTTGGTCTGAACCATGTTCTTTTGATGTTTCATATTTCTGTGTGGTGCCCTCTATTGCCCAGAAGCTCCAGTCTCTGGAGCTGCTCAGCCCCTAGAGTGAGGTTGTAGGTTGTAGGGGAGCAGAGCTGGTGCCTGGGGGGAGGAACGATCTGTTTACTGATTCCTGTCTGCCCTGCCTGTCTCCCGTATCAGAGCCATTGGGCTGAGCACACAGGTGTAAGCCTCTTTGCTTGGCATCTCTAGCTGTTGTAGGGGGGTGCCTCCCTCTGGCTGGCCTGATGCCAGAGCAGTGACTGCCGGTTTGCAAGCCGGTGCCAGCAGGCCAGCAGGAAGCCTCGGCAGGCTGCCTGTCACAGTGGGGGGCCTCGGAGCTGAGTAGCCAGCCAGGGGGATGGAGCGCCTGAAGTTCCCAAAGTTCCCAATCTGCTGGGCAGAGTGTGTCCAGACAACCTTGTCCTCCTATCCCTTTTTCCATGCAGCAAGCTCCAAGTAAATCCTGCCTCTTCAGCAGCCCTCTTGCTGCTAGGAAGCCTGTCAGACCGCCTGTCTTTTCCTTGTCCCAGAGCGGTCCGGTGTGGATCCCATCCTCCACAAACGGCCGGAATCTGTCTCTCAAGCACTCCAGCTGTCCCAGCTCCCCATCCTCCAGAGCACCACACAGTGTAGGTTTCTGCTCGCAAAGCAGATCTCCTGGGTTATGTGTTCAGCAGTCCCAGGCTTCCACGCCCTCCCCCGCTCCATTTCTCTTCCTCCCACAGGTTAGCTGGGGTGGGGGAAGTGATGGGGTCCCGCCGAATCAAGTCTTTCATATGTTACCCTGTTTCGGTGAGGTCTGCTCTGTTTGTGAGGTCTGTATGCAGTCTGGTGCAGCCTTCTTTCTTCTTGCTGTTTTAGGGTTAGTTGTAGTAACTGTATTTTCACACTATATGTGGTTTTGGTAGGAGTTCTCTGTCTCACCTCTCATGTCGCCATCTTGAATCTCTTATTCAGGTAATTTTTAAATTTCACATATTGTGTTTTGCAGTTCTAGAATTTCCGTTTAGTTTGTTTTATATTTTCCATTTGTCTTCTGAGGTTTCCTATCTTTTCATTCACCATGGCAGTATTTTTCTCTCCTTATAGAGCATCATCATCTCAGGGTTGGCCTTCCTTAATTGTCTTTTCCCTTGAGATTAGGTCAGTTTTCCTGATTCTTCATATAGTAAGTGATTTTAGATGATTTCCTGAACATTGTGAAGGCTATGTTGTAGAGACTCTGGATTCTGTTATACTCCTCTGAAGAGTGTGGATGTATTTGTTTCAGCAGGCAACTTGGTTAGTGTGGGGAAGTTGGGGTTCCTATGGTCAGGATCCTCACTGAACTTAAACCACCTGATGATGTAAATGGCCTGTTCCTAGGCCACCACTTCCACACCTTTAGGCAATAAGCTATTATTGTGCTATATAGAGAGCTCGGCTCGGTGTTCTGGGCGGAGGCAGAGATGCTAGTGCTCCACCTACCACCAGGAGAACAAGCCGGGTAATAAACCCTTTCACCCCAAAGAACGTTCTGCTGTCAATTTCTTTGGTCACATTGAATCCATAGCGAACTTGCCCGGGGCTGAAACCCATTGGCAAGATAGTTAGATTCAAACAGAAAATTCTGCCTTGCCTGTGATAGGTGGCAGCTCAAATCTTAATTCCATTTTTTCTGTCTTAGATGGAAGCTGCTTTGAGTCTGTCCTATCTATGCATGCATAGTTCTGGATAAATCTTGCAAAGAATTTATACAGATCATTTATGGCTTGTTTTCTCAGTGAGACAGGGACCTTGGGTGTAGTCAGAGTAGGGTGAGGGCCTCTGGAAAAGCAAGGCAGGATATTTACAGTCAAAGCAATGAAACAATGTAAAGTCCCTATGGAAACTTTGTGTTCAGCATTATGGAAAGTCAAGGTCACACTAATTCTCTAGGGTAAAGACACCAGACTTGGAATATAGACATCTTCAGTGAGATCAAAGGTCAAAAGGCCAAGAGCAACTTGGCCTGGAATGCTTGAGTGTTTCACAAATAAAGGGTATCTCCGCATAACCTGTGACTTCACTGTAAACAGCCCTAGCAAGCAGAGAACAAACCAGCCCACCTTGAGGGCAGGGCAGGTGGTACAAGTCCACAACCTAAGCCCTCAATTTCCAAAAAAAATTCTCAACTGCCTATATATCCCCTAGACAACGCACCACCCTGGGACTCTCTTGTCCCCTCCTGGCGCAAGCCAGGAGCTCTCTCCTCTCACTGTATCTCTCAATAAAAGTCTCCCTGGCTCCCCTACCTTGACTGTTTGCTAAGTTCATTCTTCGACTCTGCAAACAAGAACCCTGGCATCATCAGGATCTCTTTCTGAGATATCCCCACATTTTGTAGAGACTGTGGTTGCCCCAGGCTCTGTCTTCTGGTTCTTCAGGCTAGAAAGATGGGGGTTTCCCAATGTAATTTTAGTGGTATGGCTGGTGACTGCAGCCTATCTTCAGGCTGAAACCATACAAATGGGACACTTTCCCCACGCTGTTCCCTATTCCAAGTTCCAACCTCCTTCTTCCAATATCTGCCTGCTTTTGTTCACTCTGTGGAGCTTTCAGGTAGGGGTGTGTGTGTCTGTGTGTATCTTATCCAGAGTTTATACTTGTTATCTATTGACAGTTTACTCCATCAAACTGAGAATGGAACCTGTGAGAGATTCTCAGATGAGCTTCATATTTTTTGGGAAAAATCATAGCCCTCAACTTCTCTCTTTTTCACCTTAACATTTCTCTAAATTATAACCCATATTATTCTCTTGCTTCAGAGAGAAAAGGCTAACTTGTTTAGTTTTTCCTTTTTTTCCCATCACCTCCTGCTTTTGGCAGGAACTACAATTCATCTATCCATTCACTCAGTTATTCAACAATATGTATTAAGCTAGAAGTTGTGCTAGGCATTAGGGGTAACAAGAGTAAATTAACACACAGACTCTACTTCACTGAGACTGCTCCCTTCAAGGTCATCAAAAGTGTGACTTCTTAATCACCGGATCAAATAACTTTATTTTAGTCTTATCCACTCTTAACTTCATTGTTCTATACTCCATTGACTCTGGTGACCAGCCTCTCCTTAAAGCTCTCCTTTGTCTTCCAGTTCTCCCACCTCACTGATTTCTCCTTTCATTGTCCAAGTAGAGGAATTCTCAGAGACTTTGTCCTTGGCTCCTTTCTTTCTTGTCCTTGGCAGTCTTACTTAATCTTAGTGTTTCAACTACCCCTTCCATGCCCAGGTTGCCTAACAATCACATTAAATGTTACATAGTCAAAATCGATCTCAGTATCTAGCCCCTGAACCTCTTCTTCCTCCTGTGTTTCCTATTTCAGTTAGTTCCTGATACTGGAAGCATACAATTAAGAGCTGGCTCAGGACTGTTACAAAAAGGATTCTGGTGTTGGGTGGGAAGTTTGAGGATAAGGAAAGTTCTCAAGTACCTTCCAATTCTGTGATTCTATTACATTCCCAGCACAGTTCTATCCATTTCCTTCAAGGAGCTGACAATCAAAACGGGGAGACAACAATTGAGTGATAACTACTCCTGACTGCAGGAATTCAGAGAAAGCAGATAATGTGCATTGAAGCAGTAAGAGAAAACTAATCTAAGCTCTTCAAAGGTAGAAACTGTGTCCTCTGTTTCATTTCTATCCCATAGCACTATTCTCTGTGCACTGTAGAAACTCCATAAAGACTTTAAAAATGATTTTATAATCATTATTAATGTTTATTGAGTACACATTGAGTGCATAGTTCTTCACTAAATGATGTGGGGGTTAACCAAGATTTGATGCAGTCTCTGACCTTTTTCAGTCAGTCAAGCAACAAATATTTACTAAGTGCCTATTATTTGCAGTACACCATGCTAGGCATTATGGGGGATGCAAGATGCAAGAGAAAAAGAAGTCTCAGTCTCTTCCCTTAGGGAGTTCAGTATGGTTGGTAAGACGAGACATAAATGCACACAAAGCTAATTAAGAATGCAAGTCAGAGCCAAATGAACATTAGAGGCAATGAGTCTGTAAAAAAACTTTTAAAGTACAGATTTACTGTAGACTGGATAGCCATGGAAGCTTTATGGAGGAGGTGGGACTTGCACCGGAATTTGAAGGATAGGAAGAAATTAAACAGGCCTGAAGTTCTCATAATTATTAAGAAGATAGAATTCAATACAAAAAGTTTCAGGCTAAAGACCAAATAGATGAAGGACAATATCTAGGCAGGAATAGGCAGCTTATGCCAGAATATTACTGAGCAGCTGTTGGTGACATTCTACCCCTTCCTACCATATGCCCTTGTTTTTGGTCTTTCTCTCTTTTTTCCTCTTCTAATATTTTTTTCCATCTTACCCCCTTTATGGGGACATACAGGGCTAAAAGAATCTTCTTTGAGAGACAGGTTAAAAACCGGGGCTCTAAAACCAGACTGTCTGAGTTCAAATCCTGGTTTTGCCATTTATCAGCTGTGTGATTTGGGGCAATTTGCTTAATCTGTGCCTCATCAGTAAAATGCAGATATAAAAATAGCACCTATGTCATAGGTTTATTTTGAGGATTAACTAAACTAAAATATATAAAGTGCTTAAAAAAGTGCCTGGCACATAGTAAGTGTTCAATAAATGTCAGCTTTTATTAAGGGAAGAAGGCTGGCTAATCACAACATTATCTTTCCAGGTCTTATTGTTGCTAAATAATTCACTATATAATTAACAACACCTGTTGGAAGCTGGAGGCCAGACTCTTGTCGGCTATAGGGTTAGGTCTTTAGCAACTCCTGATAAACATGCCTAGACACTCACATATTTAGGCCACACCACTTCTTCCCAGATTGCCCTCATCTCTAGGTAATCCAGAGATATTTTAGTAAAATAAATACAATCACCCACTTAAGTAGACAAATTGAGTATTTAAAGGACACTTCATCAACATAGGAGGGAACTGACAACTTTCAGATGGGATTTAATTCAAAATAGAGACTATCCCTGGGGAGGCACCAGGTGAAATTAAAGTTAAATGGACTTCATGAAGGGGAGAGGTCAATAAAGGTAGTAGGCAGCTGGATGGGTGTGTGTGGAAAGCCAGCAAGGCTCCAGAGAAAGGCAGCTAAATCCAGAGTTTATGTGCCCTGAGTGCTGCTCTCTGGTTTCCTCGCTGCCCTGCTTCTTTAGGATTCAGATCACCCCCTACCCTCTACTCCCTCCTTGCAGTTCCAGACTCCTGCCCCCAAAACACAAACACCCCAAATTATATGGGCTTTTGAGTTGCCTTTTCCTCAGGGCAGTCTGAATACAGACTAGAAAGAAGTTCATGTCAGTAGGTTGCATAACACTGAGTTGGAGATTGCAATCTCCTTTGGGAAAAATTTAAGGGCAGGAAGATGGATAGGTGTCTGTTTGATTAAGGTACAGTATTGCCTGTGGGCAGGAGGATGAACTAATGAGATTCCTTCCAATTTAAGGATTCTGAATCTCTCTCGACCCCCCTACTCTGCACATCTTTTGGCAAAGAATGAATGTGTTCAAGG